>ML682084.1:3569758-3606706 GCA_007922195.1 Podocnemis expansa
AAGCATCTGAGGAAGTGGGATCTTCTCCCACGAAAGCTCATGCAAAAAATAAATCTGTCAGTCTTAAAGTGCCACACAACTCCTTGTTTTTTTTACTGGACTAGACTAACACGGCTATCCCTTTTTGAAATTGCAAACATTCAGCTTCATTTCCAGGCATACACAAGCATCCCTCTAACTTACAACCCTTCTCTTGGAAAAACCCTTCTGGTTCATCATGGAAAGGTCTTTCTTTCTGTACAAGCAGACATTACCTATTGGTTAAGATCATATAGTGCAGGGGTCTCAAACATGCGACCTGCGGGCTGCATGCAGCCCCTAAAGCTATTTCCTGTGGCCCACAACACTATCGTTACCAATATTTGCAATATCGTTACATGAAAACATTTCAGTGGTGCAGCCCTTGGGCTAATGTACTAGTCTTCGTGGTGATTTGAGTTTGAGACCCCTGATATAGTGGGAACTGCATTAGCCCACTTGCTCAAACCAAAGGTGACTTCCTTACCTTTTGGTAAAGCTTACTGAAGGTTTTCTTGATCTCCTTCTCAGAACCACAGCTGGTGTCAGGTTGGATAGATGTCCTTTCCCTGTTCCTGTGCCTTTGCCTGCTGTCGTCTTTCATGTTCTGCTTGATGTTCCTCCATTCTCTCTCTTCTCTACTATATTCCACTGGCTGACAGTTAACTATTCAGTCTGAGAAGGGGCTTTGGGGGGGGGGTGTATGTACAGAACAGAAATGTCAGCTGGGGTAGTGGCTAAGAGGAAGCAAAGGGGGAGTAGCATGTACAGGGAAACCTAACAGTGGATTGGCTAAGGCCAGACAAATGCAAGGGCTTACGAAAGGAGAAGAGGCAGCACTTTCAGGAATGAAACGTGGGGGGAGGACAAGACAGCATGGGAGGGTAGCAAATACAGATGTTCAGAGGTCAGGTTGGGATTAGGAAAGGGGTCAGATTTACATAGGGCAAGAACTGAATTTTCCCATACCAGATTTCACCTTATTGCTGCCTGACTCTCCTAACAATTTTATTTAAAGTATCGCTTACTATTTTACTCCAGATACCACTCCTTTAGTTACCCGTATAAGTTACTTACCAGGTTTAGAATGTTTAAGCATAGTGTAATGAATTACAGTTGAGTAATCAGGAGGGCATTACACCAACAGGGCAGGGTAAAAACAGGGAAATGTAAGCACTCAGCAGAAAATCAAAATGCTGAAAATAAAATTGATCGAGAACCAAATGTCATAAACAAACATTCTTTACTTGGTGACATTTCAATGCCAAGCACCTGGTAACAAACAAAAGGAAACAGAACTTTCATTTATGAGCATAAATTTAATCTAGTTGGTATTACTGAAACTAACTGTGATTTCCATGACTGGAATGTCAAAATCAGTGGTTATAAATATATATGAAGGACTGAGTGGGCAAAAAGGGATGATGTAAAAACTGACAGTACCAGTTTGAATCAGCGATACCTCAGAAGAAAATTATTTTGAATGGTCTTGAGTACAAGAAGAGTATTGATGTCTGCTAGACTACCCAGTACTAAGGGACCAATTGACTGCCTCCTTATGCATTTACCTGTAACGTGTAGGAAGAAGCTGTGAGATTATGGAAGACTTCAGTTTGACTGACATATTCTGGAGATCTTCTACTGTCAGTACTAAAACATCTCTGGGATCTCTACATGTTACTGATGACAATTTTCCAACTCACCCAAGTGCTGCATCTGACACAGGTGAATTCTACATTAGAACTTGTCTTGGCAGGTAAAGCAAAATTGATTATGGAACTAAATATTAATGATAATTTAGGCACAAGTGATCATGATGTCACATTTATACTGTGCAAACAGTATAACATCCAGACCAGTGATCTATATCCTTGGTGCTTTACAAGGGCCAACTTCACAAAGCTAGAAACAATTATGAGCTAGATCAGCTGGGAGGAAGAGTTTAATCAGAAAAATGTAAATGATCATAGATGTCCATTACTAGGTGGAAGTGGTCAAACTAGCAACAATAATATTGCAGAAAAACAATGCATACATAAATATTTAATGAATTTGGGGGGAAAATATAGTCATATCATAGGATGATGATAATACTCAGGCTGGGGAATACCACAGACTAGCTTTTCAGTGGCAACAAAGGAATGAACACCCAGCCAGGTGTTAAGTGGCCATCATCAATCATTCACCAGCAGGTTAGTTGTAAAGAAGAAATTGCTGGATCATGTACAACATCAGGCTGCTTAACGCCCTTGACTAGGGGCCAACAACCTTTGCTGACCCCTGTGCCAGCCCCTGCTCCTTGAGTGTCAGCCATTGACAGTGGCTCCCTCCACAGAAATAAAAACAGCAGCTGCCTGAAAATTTGGCAGCAGCCATGGACGGAGGTTGGGGGGCAAGGAGGGGACGCTTCCCTGGTATGCCACTAAAAGTAGGCACTTACGGCATGAAGCTGCCAGCAGTGGCTCCTCTTGGCAGCATGCCTGGGGACAGGGGTTGCTAGGGATACCATAGAAAGAAGCTGCCTGGAGCAGCTCTTGTTGGGGGGGGTCCTGAGGCATGCTGAGGAAAGAAGCTACCCAGAGTGGCTCCTCGGTGGCTGCACACCATGGAGAGAAGCCATTCCAGGCATCTTTCTGTACCATGCCTGGAACATGGGCGTGGTGGGGACCCTCCATGCCCCAGCTGCCCCTGAAAGAAGCTGACTGGAGTGGCTTTCAGTGGCAGGAGCTACAATTTCTGCAGTACTGCAGAGGGTGCCACGTGACGCTCCAGTGCTGGAGGTTGCCTACCCCTGCCCTTGATTCAGAAAGGATCTTTCCAGCACCTGGAAGAGAGTATAAAAATATCAAACCCACCTATTTTCCCTTACCTGTACTGAACACAAGATCACTTGGAAGACAAACATTTGACTTGGGGTCAGGGGGGAACGTTGGTCATAACTGGAAAATCCTTCCAGCAGGTTTGGAAGTAAGCACATTATTGCTTCAGATTTGGCTTGGTAAGACAAAGTTTAGGGAGTAGCCCGCAATTATTTATTTCCTTTTGTAATCGATTGACTTTTTATGATTATTTCATATATATAATCACTTAGCTTTCTGTAGTTAGTAAACCTATTCTTTTATCTAAAGGGATAGCCATGTTAGTCTAGTCCAGCAAAAGAACAACAAGGAGTCATGCGGCCAGAGAAGGAGCCCAAGGTGCTGAGCTCATCTGTGCAGCCCCACAGCAGGAGGGCCAGAGGAGCCACACTGAATCAGAGCAGCAGCTGGGAGCCAGAGTTGCAGCCATCTGGAGCTGGGTGTGGTGAGCAGTGAAGGGGGGCTGACGCTGGGAAGAAGGGCCCTGCCCCTGGAGCTTGGGGACGTGTGGCCACAGACAGAGCCTGCATCTGGTCCCCTGGATCATCCAGTCGCAGCCAGACCGGGGCAGAGGGCTTGCAACGTGGAGGACAGACTGTGAAACTGTTTCTCAGGTCCAGAGACTCTGTTTGTAGTGCCTCCACACCAGGGAGTGACACTGAGGGTTTACTGTTCACCTTTTTCCACTTTTTCTCTATTTTCTTATTATTTCTGTGTGCTTAAATAAATTGTATATAGTGACTGGTGGGCCAGAAGAGTGGTCAGCACCCTGGAGTGGGGACACCCTAGCCCTGTCCTGAGAGACCACGATAAGAGTGGGGGTCGAGCCCCCAGGAATCCTGGGGCCCAGCCTTCTTGGGGTTACAGAGACTCCTCCAAACAGGAGATTGGGAGGGGAGCCTTTGAGGTCAGGCAGGCCTTGGGATAAAGGAAGTGGGAGCAGGGACTCAGATCCTTTTGCTACCCACCTTCACCGGGGTGGTATACAAAGTCTGGGAAGTTCCCCACAAGTGCGGGTCCATCCCCCCGCTTACACCTGCACCCACCGCCCCAGCCTCAGCCCGCGCGCTGCCCTCGCCGCGTGCCGGACCGTCCTGCGTCACGCTGACGTGTGCACCCCTCGGCCGGCGCCCTCAGCCACAGCCAATGGAGCCTGTCGCGCTCGCACGCGCGCGCTAACCGTTGCGTGAGCCGAGCGGCCGCGAACCCATACAAAAAAGGCGCCTCGCGGAGCCGGAAGTGACGCAGGCCCGTTCCGCCGCCGCCAGTCCTGTCGGGCGCAGGAAAGTGACGTCGTATAAGCTCGAAGATAACCGGTTTCCGGTCGGCGCCGGAAGTGTCTGTGTTTGCGCTCCAAGATGGCGGCGGGGATGTACCTGGAGCACTACCTGGATAGTAAGAGCCGGGCGGGGCTGCTGGGGGTGGCGCCCGCCGGAGGGTCGTTGCCTGGTGGGGCGGGGGCTCGGCTCGGGCCGCAGCGGCGCGCGCGCTCTCCAGGCGCTCGGCCCGGCCGCTCGGAGCGCGCTGCAGGGCGGGCGGAGGCTGGGCAAGCCCGGCGCGCGGCGGGGAGGAGAAGCGCGGCCCGCCACTGGGGCGCCTGCCTCGCGCGCCTCTTGGGCTCGCGGTTCCGGCTCGGAGCGGCCTGGCTCAGCCTCCCCCATCGCCTCGAGCGCCGCCTGCATCCTCCCCTGCGCCTTCCCGCCGCGGCCGTTTCCTCTCTTGGGGTTTATAGGTTTGAGCTGTGTTTTTTCTCTCCCTCCGCCCCACAGCGCGCAGTCGGCCTCCCTGACTCGCACTGTCGGGCGCTCAGGAGGAGCCCCAGAAGTTTCTGGAGGCCAGGCCCCTCAGTGGCGCTTCGCAGAAAGGGTCGGGGTGCAGGGCTGTGCTCTGGGTGTCCCTTTTCTCTGACTGCTGAAAGCGGCCATTGGGGGCCTGCCTCTCGTGCTTGTTCCTCCTGAAGCGTCTGGCCATGGCCACCGTCACCAGACGGGTCGCTGGGCTAGCTGGATCTGCTTTGCCCATCCTTGTTTCAGAAGGAGCAAGAGCTGGTGGCCACACAGCTGGCAGTGGTGTGGGCAGTGGCTTGAGAAAAAGTGAGGGAAAACTGTTGGTTTTCAAGTTCTAAAGAAGTAGCCATGTTAGTCGAGTTTAGCAAAACGAACAGGGAGTCTTGTTGGAGTTCAAGAGCCGTATCCTGCAATTGGCAAAGAAGTATATTTTTTTGGTCTCTGTGCTCCCTAGCCTCCCCTCTCCTCAGTAATAAAAGAGAGGCGGGCGGTTTTCAGAGCTGTTCTCTTCATGTGTAGGTGGAGAGAATAGTGGTGAGGTAAATCCCCGTGTATTTCATGATTATTCTTATATTTGGCAGTTGTTGCAACTGGTTTCTTTTTACTTGTATGGCTATTTTAAGATTTTTTTTCCCCTTGCTTGGCTTTTTGTTATTGGGAAAGTGGTGGTAATTTTATAGGTGAAGCTGATAGCACCATCTTTTAAGTTTCACTATTTTCATTATAAAACTTCACTTTTTTAGTTGCTTATAACTTGATCCATTTAGGGGGCAAAGTCTTGTGAGCTGAGTGTCTGTTTCAGGCTGATCCTCTTAAAAAAAAAAAAAAATTAGCCAAAGTAATTCGTTTGCTTCAGAAAACAAGTCTAGGTGAAAATGTTTTGCAAGCAACCTGTTCCTTAAGCTGTAGCACTCCCTTAGGATAGGAACTTGGCAGTGGAGTTGTCCTGGTGTTAAGGTTGTGACTTTTTGCATTCTGGAGAAAATTCACCCAAATGTGCCATTGGGGAAAAGAAATCTCTATATCCATGTTCAGTATAGACTTGTTGGGCCTTACCTGCTAAATTTTCAAAAAAATCATTTCCATATAGAGTATGCTCTAGCTTGGGGCTGGCAATGTAATTAAGAGCAGAGAGACTGTGTTCCCTACAGTACCAGTTTTCTCACTGCTGGATGCAGGCAGAATGGAGAAGGAAGATGACTGAATTTAATTCAGTCAGGACAAGAATCATACTTGGGAAGAGTAGATTTGGCAGGAAAACTGGGGTTTAACTGGCTACAGATATGGAGCAATGGACCAGTGAGATGCATCTGATGAGGGTCAAGGTCTAGTGAGAGAAATAAGACTAGCTGAACAAGGATACTGGGAAAAGAGAAGGCTGAGCCAAGGAAGGTGTGTGTGATGTGGAATTGAGATTGTATGAGCATGAGGAGGGAGGCTGGGGGTCACTGTGGAGTAAAGAAGTGGTGACTGGAGACCTGATGATGAGGAAAAGAAACAGCTTAGACAAGGATACAAAGGACTGGGGTTCAGACTGAGAGCCCAGAGGGAAGGACCAAGACTGGCTGGTATGGGAACAAAGACAGGCAAGGTTGGTGGGATCAGGAACAGAAAGTTCTGTGAGCATCAGGGGGTGCACTCTTCCAGAAACTGAACAGTAATCAGATTTCCAAGTTCTGCCGTTAGTTTGCTGTCAGCAAATAGCTGTGAAGCCTATGGGCAAAGTGCCTTGTGGCCCTCTTGCGTCAATCCACACAGAGGAGAACAATCCACTGTTGCTGTCAGTTACTGCATTAGTTCAAGTACTGAAGATTGGTGCGGTGGATTTAAAGGTCTTAACTATGCTGATGAACCCTGTGGATGTCAATATGATGTCACGTGATGAACTTTGTTTTTAGTTTACCTTTTTAAAAACCTAAGAAATTACCCCCATGCATATTCAGAAGCTTTCTGGAATTTAACCCTAATGTTGTTATAAGAAGAATTATGGTTGCTTGTTCTTTTAATGCAGCTTTTATGTGTAATATGTTGGTTAACTAACACTACGCACTGAAAAATATTTTTCAGCTCTAACACACTGTGGTTTGCAACAGGGACTGAAAATTTGGCAAAAGGGGAAATTCTAGAGTCAGTAACTTGGATCTGGTTGTCCCTGTGAAAAATGAAAGTTGTAAAACATCTCCATTTGCATTTTGTATTCTACTCTGTAGAGCATGCTGGGGGGTTGCTGTTTCCTTATACCCAAAACTAAGCTTCCTCAACTTCCTTGAACCTCCTCACAGACAAATGTAGTTGTACTGAGTATGTTCTTCAGCATCTCCCTTCATTGTGCTGAGGCAGCAACACTCCGTGGAAACATAGATGGAACCGAGGTGCAGGTGGAAGAAGAATATGTCCCTTCAGCTTTCTTCTTCCCTGGTGTGGTCTCTGTGTGTCCTGTTGTCTTCCTTGTGCCTCAACCAGCCAATATGAGAGGAGTTAAAAATTAAAGGCTTCTCTAGAATGTCCTCCTGCAGCTGCTTATCCCCATTTAGTGTCTTTAACCATTTTTGCCCATTGCCTCCACTGTTGCTGAATTGGTCTGCTGTGCTGTAGCTGTCAGATCTTACAGAGGGAGGAGGAAACTAGTCTATGAAGCATTTTCTCTTTCCTACACTAAGGAAGTAGTGAGTGGTAAAAGAGAAGGAGACAATACAGGGAAATCGGAGAAAGAAATTGGGAAGGAAGGAGCCTGGATGGAAGGCTGGGAAAGAGAAGTCCAAGTTCAGAGGAATGGGAGGAGCTCTTTGTGGTTGGGAAAGGAACTTGTGGGTGGGTGGACTCTTGGAGGATCCTGTGTAACAAGTCCCTTATGCATGGATTGGGATAGGGCATCTGCATGCACGCTGTGCATGTGTTTGGTTGATTTTTTTGCAGTAAAAAGGGTAGAGAGCAATTAACGAGAGTGTCATGTTAGCAATCTTATAGGGGGTGCCAAACAGCTATAATCTTGGGGGACAAGAAGGGCGAGGGGATGGCTCAAGAATGTGATAGTTGATTTGTAATATCCAAAGTACCCTTGAGGATGAGCCTCATTAGCTAGTCACTGTACAAACACGTACACTAAGAAGATACAACCCCTGCCTTGAAAAGCCTACCCAGGGCCCTATCTAGATGTGAAATTTCCACTGGTGAAATTGCCCTTAGATCTGAGGAAACTGTATTGCATCCACACACACAAATTTTCTCTCACCCGCGCTTCTTTGAATGTCCACCACTGGTTCTCCATTCAATACAAGTCCGCACCAGTGGGAGTTAAATCTGTATAATGCAATGGGCCCCTGTTACACTTCTATGGCAAATAGTCTTTGTGCTGCAGTGGTCACAGCAGATTTGACATATGGTCAGCTTTCTACACCTTTCTGTTTTGAGGTCTTCTCGGCCAGAAGTCACTCACCTGTTCAGACAACACTGGTAAATGTACAGTTCCCATTCACCATCTACTTTTGAACAATGCTTTCCCAACCAAATCCACCTAAATTTGTTCATTATGCTTTGCATCTCTGCCTGGAACCAGAGGAGTTTGACTTGTTGCTAGGTACACATATCGTGGATTGTCCCAGCTCAGAAAATTGCATCAGAACGTGAAGAGATCCAAGCACTTGCCTTGACAGGTGGTAGAACTGCACTGCTTCTGAATAAGTGTAGAATGACGGGCAAGGAACTAAGACAAAGCCCTACAGATAACAGAGATCACAACACCACATTTGGAAATACCCACGCAACCTACAAGGAGCCTGTAATTCAGGCTAGACTGGGGTGCAAGTGGTGCTGACCCTGTCTGGAGGTTCCATGGAAAAGCGCTGATACAGCAGTAGGAGGAGAGTACTGACCTCTACTCAGAAGCTGCTCGGTACTCGTGGCATTGTGCTGGAGGTCACCTGATCCAGATCAGATACATCTGCTTCAGAGCCAACAACGGAGACAGCGCACTAGGGAGATGAGGGACTCTCAGCAGTAAGTTTTTTATTGTAACATATAATCAGGGTTTTTTTGTGCTAGTGGGGGAGGGACTAGAGCTTTGAATTTTTTCCCAGGTTTGCTTTATCACTACTGATTTTTGTAAATGGGCAAAGGTAATTATGCGGTTGGAAACCCCTCCTTTCTCCTCGTTGCTCTGCTCCACCTGCATCCCACACCTTCTAAAATGCCTCTGAGACTACTTGCCCCAGCCTCGCTATTCACCACCCTCCCCTCCCTCTCCCTGGTTCAATTCCTGACACGTCCATTTTCTTCTTCCCCCAGCGCCTAGGTGCCTGGGGACAAAATGGCAAATAGCAGCAGCAGCAATGGGGGGGGGGGGGGGGGGGGGGGAATTCCCTTTACAAATGGCTCATGATAGATCATAATATAAAAATAGAAGCAATTTTGAGATCCCAAAGCTTGAACACAATATCTTCCAGCCTCTGGGCTATCCAGCAATATATACAATGCATACTAAACATATAGTAAAATAATTGCTGCTTTTCCATTATATTAAAACATCCTGTTAATGCAGCACCATAAGCAATGTCATTCACTGTGTCAAACTTCTGGTTTAACTGCATGCATAATGGTATGATACAGAAAGCCCATGGAAAGTTACAGTACTTCTTGCGGGGGGGGGGGGGGTTTTGATTCACGGGCATCATAGGTAGTGTATCATAGTAAGTCACTTACGCTGCACTAGCAAGTTTATCACAGATGTTAAGAGCTGATTCATTTTAAACCTGTTTTTTCTCAAGTCTCCTGGCATATCAGAGAATTTCTGGGACACAAGGAGTTCTGGTTTGATATGCACATTCCAAGGCAGTGCATGTTTCCCCACCACCTTCATTCTGTGGTAGGATCATTTTCTCACTAGTCTAGCAGCAAATTTGCTTAGGTGGCTTTACCAAACCCTGCAGTTACCCTGGCTGGTGTCTTAAACATCTTCAACATTGTCCTATTTTGCCTTTGGGGCTCTGTGTCAGGGTAATGTCTAGCAAGGCAAAGACTGCCTGTGAAGATGTAATTGGAGTTCTGAATAAGCCCCATATCATGCATTGTTTTCCCTCACTCTCCCAAACCTTTAACGTAAAGATTGGCATTGATATAATGATAAATATTCTTTTTCCAGGAAGTATTTAAGGGCAGCTTATCATCTTGCTCTGCATCCCAGGTCGTTGGGAGACTATGCAGAGTAAGGTGAAAAGGGTGGGGGAAATGATACATTTTCTGTTTGGGAATGCTGGCTTACCATAACTACTGCATTAACTGGCTTATGGTTACTGACTAATCTCTGCTTCTTTGGACAGTACCTGCAATAAGCACACCTTCGTAGAAAGTGCCTCATCTGTCTGCTTGCTGACTTACAAATTTGAGCACAAGAAAGGACCAGTGTGGAAGGATGATCTAACGGATATAATACTGGCCTGGGACTCAGGATACGCGCCTCAGCTAGAGACTTCTTGCATGATAAATCTCCCCTGTGCATATGTTCCTCATTTGTAAATTCGGGATAATACTTCCCTCACAGGAGTGCTGCAAATATAAAGCCCACTAATATTTGTAAGGCATACAGATAACTATGGTAATGAGGGCCATGTAGGTAAGTAATAGAGTTTAAAAAGCTCATGGGGGCAAGGAACCTCAAAGAGGACCTGGGTTTCTTGAGATGAGCAATTAATTGAGAACGCGTGGGACAGGAAAAAGACAGATCTTTGAAACTGATCTGTAACAAGGCTGGGGGAGGGGGCAGTGTGATGCAAGAAGAAATGCTCAGCCCAATAGGGAAGCACACTGTGTTGTTGGAGAGCGTCATTGCCCAGGCAAATAGTACCTGTCTTTGTGCTTCAGAATATCAAGCATGAGACTTGGAAGAGCTCTGTCAGTCCTGTCCCCCTACCCCCCAAGGTCCCTGTTACTCTCCCACCAACCCAATCCTCAGGACAAGAAGAACTGTTCTATCTGTGGCTTATGTCAGTGATTTTGATTTCTAAAATTTAATTTGTGTTTGTGGATGCTTTGCGTGGTTGCTGAAGTTCTGATTGTATTTAATAAAGTTTGTACTGTTCAATGAAGCAGCAGTGGTGGTCTCAGTTTCAAAACACAGATGCCAAGGTTTATGGAGTGGCATTAAAATACACACAAACTAGAAGATAGAAAGATTTCAGGAGAAGCACTGCGTTTCTGTTTTATTATTCAGTGCCTAGAACAGTGGCATTCAGCTGCTTATTGGGGTCCTAGGCACTATGGCAGTACAGTTATTTGTATTGTTTACTGTATGTTCTACCAAAAAATAACGTATTGCTATATATCTCTTGTTCTCAGGGGATTTTTGACCATAGCATTTTTGCTGGGAGCATTGCAAACACCTTGTGCTGTTCATACTTGCTGGGTAGCCTCTGCACCTCTTTTGTCCAATCATCAGCAGTTCTTCCTCATTTAGTCTCACAAATTATCTGTAAATTACAATAAGCTGCAATAATACAATGGAAATGAGTCCTGGAAAAGTCTATCATGTCAAACATTTCCACCTCTCATTCAGCCTACCAGGTGCATGTTCTACAACCATCCTACAGTGGCTTGGTGTGGTGAACTGGTCTCTGGTGTTCCTGTCAAGATTTATGGTATCTCCCAGTATAAGCCAGGGGAAGCAAGAAGGTGGAGCTGTATCATCTAGAATAAGTTTGTTCAATTTTTTAAATTATAATATAGTGGTGGAAGAATACGCTTCATTTTATGACTAGTGCTGAATTTCTGAAGATCCTGTTTTCCAGACTTCCCTTGACGGTCCAATTTTAGTGCAGGTAAACTATTGTGGTCTTCAAACAAGGCCTATGCAACCATGGAGAACTACCACTTTGATAAATTAAACTGCAAAAGCTGGTGAGGAAATAAAGATTGGGCACACAGGTCCTTTCAGTATTCCTACCAAAGCTGGGAATTTTTGAAATGATTTAATGAGCCCCCGTATTACCTTGATCACATGATTACTGTATCAAATGCTGAGTAATCCCTTACACACCTTGCATGACAGCTCCAGTTGTGGGTCTCTCATCACAGAAATGGTTTTCTACTGACTGGCAACCATTGGTGATCGCCAGCTTCCAAATAGTGATTTTTTCACTCACTTGATGCTGAGAGATGATCTCATTCTAGTCTCTGGTCCTGCTTCCTCAGTCCCCTCATGAACTCTGAAGTTTTGAAGCTTTAATCATCACAGAGCTCCAGATTATTCATGCTTGTTGGCTGGAGCAAACAGCAGCATCCATCCAAAAGCAGTTGATCAAAGAGTAGATTCCACTGGGCATACAGATTCAATTTCTGTGTCCTTTTCTGAAACAATTTTCAAAAATTCTCACTGTCACAATAGGTACCATATTGCATGCTTTCAAACAGTCCAAGGCCTGCTTCTCAGTCTTACTGGGATTCATAGGCAAGAGCAGGTTAAGAGTCAGGCTGGGGTCAGAGATCAGAAGTAAGAGGTACAGCTACCAGACTTGGAACCTAGAGGCAAGAGTCAGGCAGGTGTTGGAGACAGGAGGTCTGAAAAGATGAGGTCCAGAGTTGCAACAAGTCAGAAATCTGTGTAGTTGCCTAGACTCATTTTTGAGGTACCCTGCAGGGTTAAATAGTGAGGATGAGCCAGTCAGAAGACTTGCAGGTGCTGTCACTCGTGATCCTTTGGGCGGTATGTCACATGTCATCTGAACTCCATAGTGCTCCTTAGATGTGGTTCTATATAGCCTTATGATAGCAATGTGGGAACATCAGCTGTCCCAGGCTCCCCAGACCTGAGTTTTACTCCCATGGATCCTTATGTTAACCTCCTCCCTCTTGGTTGGTGCTGGTCTGGTTTTGTCCAGCTTGTCTTAATCCTTTTCACCTGTTCAGCAGCAGGTTCCCAGGAGTGCTCTTCTGGAGCATAGCCCTTCCAATCAGTAACATAGTAGTAGAGTTCCCCTCTACACTTTAGAGCTGAGAAAAGTGCAAACTAGATATTCTTCCTGTCCTTGGACCTGGACTGATGGTGTTGGGACCAATCAGGAAAGGGATCTTCACTTTAAGCTTCAGGAAAAATGCATGCAAAACAGGGTGCATTTTAAGGGATTGAGGGAGCTGCCATTTGAAGGTGCTTGCTGGGTTCAGGGAGGCTTCAAGCAAGGCCAGATAAAAGTGAGAGTGGAACCTATAATTTGCCAAAAGGAGACTCTACCTTGTGCAGGCATGTTTGGTGTTGTATGAGAACCCAGCATAAGACAGGTGGGAGAACGCGTTATCTTCATAGTAGCTGGCAAAGAGGCTTAGTATTACTGTAATGCTTGGTTCACCCTCTTTGGCTTGATGGTGGTGCGTGGAGAAGGTAAAAGTGCAAATGGGCAGTAATCCAAGTTTTCATGACAAAAAGATGAGGCAAAATTGCCAGCCTTAGGCTGAGGTCTAGAAGCCCATGAAGACGGTTAATGTGCACTACCAGGAGTTGAGCTATTGTTTCAGCAGAGGGCAGGTGGTCACAAGGTGAGATGTGCCATTTTGGTCAGTTGGTCTACAGCAGTGAAGACCACAGTGTGGTCATCCTAGCTGGAGTTCCACTATGAAATTCAGAGTTATAGAGATTCCTGGTCTAGGTAAGGTATTCGGGGTCCTAGAGTGCCAAGGGGCTTAGTTTGGGGCATCCTGGTGCATGAATATGTCATAAGAGTCAATGTATCCTGGACATCAGCTCACATATGGGGCTATCAAAAGAAATGGGAAACTATGTATAAAGTCTCAAATTGGCCAAACTGAGTTTTGGGGCAGAAATGAAGCACCTTTAGCTGGAGGTGCTCTGGTGGAACATATAGGCACCCATCAAAGTATGTGCTCCTGTCCTGTGTGAAACATTGTGTCTTGTTTTCTGACTCTCATTTGCTCAGGCTGTTCAATCACCATCTGGGTTAATGGATCATCCCATGAAAGTGGATCAGATTAGATCAGTCAGGCCTTAGTGTGTTGTAGTTGTGAGATTTTAGGGGAGAGCCTTTGGCTAGGCTCCTCATGTTCATGGTAATGTTCCCCTTCTTGGGGTAAGGCATCAACTTTTCCACTCTTGATTCCCAGGTGATAGGTGGTGATGAAATCTAATCAGGAGAAGAATAATGCCCACCTGAGCTGTGCTTGTTTTAAAACTTGAGCCTTATGCAGATGTTCAAGTTTCTTATGGTCAGAATAGACTTGCACTGGGAGTTGGGTTCTGTCAGGGTGAAGGCACCACTCTTTGAAGGCTGATTTAACAACGAGCCATTCTTTTTCTAATATTTCTTGAGTCCATTTGTCAGTGGGGAGTTTTGGGGAATAGTATGCAGAGAGTTGCACGAGTTACAGTGCCACTCACCTCTGAGAGCGTTTGGCACCAGTGCCTACATTGGATGAATGCTTATGGATTGGGATTACGCAGATGTCTTTTAAAAGAAAAAAATGCAGTGACACTGAATCTGCAGTGGGAGTGGAACTTCCCTATAGACCTGCAAGCCAGAGCAAAGGGTACCTATGATTACCTGGGCGGAGTCTGGATGTGCTAGGATGTGAGTGGTGGTGAAAGTGTCTTTTGTTATTCGAAGCCATGGGTTAGTTTCAGACATCCACACAAATTTGGTAGTTTTTTTGTTTTGGTTTGTTTGTGGGGATTATTTGTCCCCATGAAGCCTGGAGTCAACTACTGGTAAAAATTCATAAAGCTCAGGGAATGCTGTAACTTCCAGGGGGGCCAGGGTCCTAACCAACTGGGGAAGGCTTCCACATTCTGCAGGTCCATCTTAATGCCCTCTGGGGATGGATATAGCTCAAAAATTCAGTGGCAGATTGGTCAAAGGTATGTTTTTTTGAGTTTCACATACTGGCTGGGCTTCCATAGTTTTTCCAGGATGTAATGAACATGGTATAAAAGCAGCTTGGTGGTTTCTAGAAACAGAAGTATGTCATCAAAACAGAATACTACACACTGATCCAGAATGGCTCTAAATATGTTGTGCACATAGTGCTGAAAGATCATGAGTGCATTGGCCAGACCAAATGGTATTTACTAAATATTTGAAGTTCCCAGATAGAGGGTTTAGAAAGCTACCTTCATTTGTCGTCTTCCCTAATGCACACTAGGTTGAAAGGCCTGCCCTAGCTTGCCAAGACTTCTGGCAGACTGCACACAATCTAGCAATGCTGAGATTAGTGGCAGGAGAAGTAGATTTGAGAATGCCCCCTGCTTTAAAGTCTGCTAGTCTATGCAGAAGCATAATGTTCCATCCATTTGGTTAATGAAGAGGAGCCCCTTCTTGGGAGGTGGAGGATGGACCTGACTCAGCCTACAGATGAAGGGCTGCCATTTCTGGCTTGGACATTGCATAGATTTGTCAGTAAGGGACTTTCACCCTGGGTTGCAGATCTATGGGGTGTTTGTAGTCCTTGTACAAAGGTAGCGTGTTTGTTTTTCTTTTAAAAAATGTCCACGTAATCCCAGTACTTATCAGGGAGTTGTGAATTTAGGGTTTTGAGTCGTTCCTTCTGACTAGCTGCTACCATCTGAGGTGATGGTAGTTATGATCAAGAGACTGGAACCAGATTCTTGGGGCCAGCTACCTTCAGGCAAACATTTTGGCAATGTTCAAAGGAGAAACTGATCCTTTTCTCTCTCCAAGAGATGCCAGGGTCATGCTGCGTCAGATAGGTGAAACTGACAATCAGGGGAAGTGTGTAGAGTGGACCCCATTGAATTGTTGCACCTCCTGATGACCCTGGAGTACAACTGCTAGAGGTAGTTTCTAGTGTCACTGGTGCTGAATACTGGAATGACCCATCTGTCGTGTTTACTGAAGGTAAACTTTAAACAGAGGTGGATTAGTAAGGCTTCAGTGGCTTCAGCATCTATGAAGTTATCAATAGCCTTGGCATGGATCAGGACCCCCTGAGGGAGAATCTCCTTGGTCCTATCCATGGTATGTAGCTGTAGCTGTACTTGGGAGCATGGGGAGGACCTGCAGATCCTGGATTGGCTTCCCTCAAGGGCTGGAGATAGTTCCAGTGTGTAGTGCCATGGTGGTGCCCAGTCAAGGTCATCCTGCTCACTCCGCATGTGACCAGGGCTTGCTCACTTCTTGATTCTTTACTGGTCAAGGTCCATCACTGGTAAGACACAAAGGCATGTGTTGATATTCCACAATAAAACTATGTTATTGCACCATTGTGATTCCTTTTCTTCCAGAGTCAAACATCAGTGGACCAGATCGTTGTGCATCAGTTTGTGTTTGGGCCCTGCAGTTTTCAGCATGAAGTATAGGCAAGGTAGTGGTATGGTTCTGCTCCTCTTATCCATTTGCTCACTCAGCTGGTTGTCTACCCAGAGAGAGGATGATAGAAGTGTCCAAGCTGATTGGGGTCTCAGCATAAGCTAGTTTGTCATTTACTGCTTTGCTAAGTTGGCATGAAAATTGGTGTAGTTGGGCCTCCTCATTCCATTCAACATTAGCAGTGAGTTGCCTAAACTGAGCAGCATGTGAGGCAGCTGGCCCTTGTTCTTGCCGGAGCCTTTGTAGTGTGGTTTGTGCAGAGCAAGCACAAAGAGGGTCATTGAAAATTGTGGAAAATGTTTGCCTGAAGCCAGTCTAGCCTGTTAGCACTAGGCTGTTCTTCTCCAATAGTGGGGAGGCTCAACTCAGTGCTGCTTCCGCTCGCAAACTGATCACTAGACCCACTGTGGCCTGGTCGGTGCTATGCCTTTGACAGCAGATCAAGAAAAAGAGATGCCATTGCTTTAGGAGTCCCCTCACATTCTGGTGGAGTAATTGCTAGAATCAGGAATGATAGGCAAGAGTCAAGGTTAGAGTCAGGCAGAGGACCGCGACTGGAGATCAGAAAGGGAGATAAGCGCTGGAGCTGCGGCAGGCCAGAAGTCTGTGTGGTTGTTCAGACAACTTCCTGGGGCTCCCTCCAAGGCTAAATCATGAGCATAAGCCAGGCAGAAGGCTGCAGGGAGCTGTTGCTCAGGACCTCTTTTCCACTGTGCTTGTTGGTTGTGACTCTTCTTGGCCTCCTGGTAGTGATGTGGGAACCTTAGCTCTTCCAGGCTTCACAGGCCTGAGTTCCAGGCCAGCTGACCTGTACAGTCATGTTCATGGCTAATACAAATATTGCAGTGAGTCACTTTTCTTGGTAGCAGACCTCCAGCATTCCAAAAGAGCAGAAAAATGCAAGATTTACTGGTCTTGCAGGTGCTAAACTGTTCTCCCAGGACACCAAAAAAGCAAAGCACAGATTGAAAAAAACTCATGCAATCTCTTTTTTGCTTGGTATGTACACTCCAGTAACAAAAAGTAAGCAGTGTAATTCCCCAAAGCACTATAAAGCCTTTTATCAACAGAAGCCTTTAGAAGGTGGTCTAAATCTTTACGTGGGCCACATGAATCTTCTGTAACAGGCCACCCACACCAGACTTCAGTGGTTCTGAGATGCATTTTGACAAAATACATCCATTCAGAGCACCCTTTTGGAAGGCACCTATCTTTTTTTTTTGGTAAGGGAATGAGCTGGATGTTCAATGTTTCTGTTTTCAACATCATTCAAGGTGTGGTAGCCTCAGGCCTTATTCGATACATGCTATCTAAGCCTAAGACTGACTACAAAATTAATTTCCTCATGGGCTTTCATATGATTCTTACCACTGTATTATTTGTGCCTCACAAATGTTAGTTTACTTACACAGCTACCTGAGGGATCATAAAGTATGAATCCAGTTTTAGAGATGAGAAACTGAAGCAGAAGCCAAGATTTACAAAAGTGTTCTCTAATTTTGAATGTCCCAATGATTTGCAGGCCTGACTTGGGATACTTGTAGCTTGATTTTTTCAGAGTTCATAGTAACGTTATATCTTCAAAGCAACATACAGACAACTAATTAACCTTTCCAGTGAAAACCAAGAGAAAAACAGTGACTTGCACAATGCTCTATATCGAGCCAGCAACAGAGCAAGAATTAGACGTTGCTCTGGACTGCTCTGCTTCGTTGCCTCGGGTGCTGAACAATCACACTTCCCATTGCCTTCAGTTGGAATGGTGAGTGCTCAGCACTTCAGTAAAGCAGGTTACAAGGTCTCAAGTGGAGCACCCAGAACATGAACGCACAAGTAGTAGTAGTCTGTCAAAATTTTGGTGTGATTTGACCAGCATCAGATAGGAGCCTTGTGGCAGACACAGAGTTATAAGGGCCTAGTTCTTTTCAGAGCAGTCATGCCTTAACCACAAGACCATATTATTTTCATTTTCATCAATATCCTGCTGCATTTTTTATGCACCATCCAGAGTAAATGAAGCAATGTGTTACAGACAACAGTTTTAATACTCTATTCTGATTCTGAGCACCATCCAGTCCTGAGGCAGGACTCCTTTAAAAAAAAAAAAAAAAAAGTCATGTCTTAATTCTGTATAGTAGTAATGTGTCCACTCAAGGGGGCCCAACTGAGGTTGCACAGGAATTTCCAAACTTTGGAGTGCTTGACTTTGCAATCATAACCATTTTTATTAATGTAGGCCTTTTTAGTATAACTTATTTTTAAAACCAATCGCACAGACTTCTGTCCTATGACTTAAAAATCTGGAGGCGGTGAAATCTGAGCTTTAAAAATAAACTGCACTTTTTGCCTTTGAAGCTCATTTCCTCTTTCCTCTTTATTCACTTCAAGCAGTGAAACTATACTGGTGGTTTGGTTCCTTCCTCTCCCTCCCCCAGTCATTTTCACTGTGGAGGATGCAGGTCTGCAACTTTTCCTGAACCAATTTATTTAAGCAAGCAAACTAGCAGACAAATGCAACCTTCCAAAAGCTCTTTCAAATGCAATTGTATAGTGTGTGTATAGTGTAATTGTAGGTGGAAACTTTTATATTTAAGATTGCCTGACACTTTTTATTATAAGACCCTGTTTTCAGTTGTTGGCCAGACTTCAACCATTTGGGCTGAAATTTTGCATTCTGGGTATCTTCAAGCTGACATTTTTTGAGGGGTTTCAGCTCAAATGTTGCAGTTGTTTAATGAGGATTAAGTTGGGATGATGTTTGTTTGGCTTCCTGTATTAGCTCTGTTGAAAAACTCTAATGCCTCCAGGCTTTGAAGCAGCAATGTGAAATTTAACAGAGAGCTTGCCCATGTGTAAAATGGGGCTATTAATACCTCATCCTTCTTTGTGGCACTTGGAGCACTCCAGTGCTTTGAGCTGGTTGCATGGAAAGAACTAGTTTTTTAATTATTTATTTAAAATTAAAATAAATTAGAGGAGTTAGATGATTTCAAGTCAGCAGGACGTGATGAAATACATCCAAGAATATTAGTGATTATCAGCAAAGCCATTTGTGATTATCTTCAAAAAAACTCCTGGAATACAGGAGAGATTTGAAAGGACTGGGAGAGGGCAAATATTATAGTGCCAGTCTGTAAATAGGGGAATAAGGACAACTTGGGGAATTACAGATCAGTCAGCTTCAGTACCCCAAAATGTAATGAAGCAAATAATTAATCAGTTGTTAAATACGTGGAATATAATAAGGTGATAAGTAACAGCTAACTTGGATTTGTGAAGAACAAATCATGCCAAATAGCTTTCTTTGTCAGGGTTATATGCCTTGTGGGTAGGATGGAAGTGATAGGGGTATATCTTGAGTTTTCTAAGACTGATGATTCTGTCTTGCAAGATCTTCTCAGAAACAAACTAGCAAAGTACTACTTAGCTGAAACTACTAAAATGTGGGCACATAACTGGATGGAAAACCATTCCTGGAGAGTGTTATCAGGAGTTTGCAGTCAAACTGGAAGGGCAGATCAAGTGGGATCTTTCAGGGATCAGTCCTGGGTGTGGTTCTGTTCAATAGCTTCATAAATGATTTATGTAATGGCATAGAGAATACACTTACAAAGTTTGTGTATGATATCATGGTGAGAGGGTTTGCAAGTGCTTTGAAGGATAGGATTAAAATTCAGAATGATCTGTACAACCTGGAGAAATGCTATAAAACATGTAGGATGAAATTCGATAAAGTAGAATGCAAAGCACGCTACCTAGAAAGGAACGTTCAATTACTCATATGCAAAATGAGAATTGACCCTGCCTAGGAAGGGTCATAGATCATAAGCTAAATATGGGTCAACGATGTAATGCTATTGAAACACTTTTGTTAAAAAAAGCAAAGATTCTGGAGTGTATTAGCAGGAATGTTGTAAGCAAGACATGGGACATATCTTCTACTCTGCTCCATGCTGATGAGATGATCATCAGGTGTAGAACTGTGTCCAGTTCTGGGTACTGCATTTCAGGAAAGACGTGAACACACTGGAGAAAGTTCAGAGAAGAACAATGAAAATGATTAAAGTTCTGGAAAACGTGAGCTATGAGGAAGATTGAAAAAACTTGATTTGTGTAGTTTAGGGAAGAGAAGACTGAGGGCAAACAGAACAGTTTTAAGTATATAAAAGATTGTTACAAGGAGGAGGGTGAAAATTGATTCTTCTTATCCTCTGAAGATAGGACAAGAAGCAGTGATCTTAAATTTCAGCAGACAAGGTTTATGTTGGATGTTAGGAAAAATTCCTAACTTACTGCCAGGGTAGTTAAAGCTTTGGACTAAATTGCCAAGGAAGGTTGTAAAATCTTCATCATGGAGGTTGTGACACTCTGGGTATGTCTATACTGGAGGCTCTGTTAAGTCCACGTAACAAGATTGACTTTAAGAGAATCCACATTCTGTCAACTACCTGCATCTACACTGGCAGGTGCTAAGTTGATGGAGGAGCGGTGCGTTGTGGGTAGCACAGCACCTCTGGGATAGGGCCTGGAGGACAGTTAGGTCAACTTAAGAGCTTTCCCTGTTTACGTTGGCTTAAGTCAACATAAGTGTTAAGTCAACATAAGAGGTGATGTTATTAAGTCGACTTAAGGAAGCGCTTAAGTCAACTTAATAAAAGCCCAGTATGGCAGCAGGGTTCTGTAGGTCAACTTAACCTTCCTTAAGTCAACCTAAGGCTGCAGTGTAGATGCACCCGCTGTGTCTGAAAGCAACACCCTAGAACCTCCATATTCACCACAGTAATATAATTATGATGTTTTATACGAAGTGTGAAGTGTTGCCTTTAAAAATTTTGATCTGTTAAACTGTTGAATTGTATGTGTTGCCATTATATGTGAAATTATAAAGTTTTGTAATGTATGTGTTATTGAAATATATTGGGAGATAAGAAACACCCAGAAACTGCTTTTCAGGTACAGCAGTGAAGTAGCCAGATGTGCTAATGGCCCAGTGAAGGGAATCCACTCTCTCAACTGCCATTTCAGAAAGCTTCCCAAAAAGAAGGCGTTGTTGACAATGTACTTTGCTTTATCAGTGAGGATGGACCTCGAGGTCGCAAGCAGTGATTGTTCCAGCAAGCTTGAGGAAGCTATGAAAGAGGGGAGATGTATCATTATTCATTTTCACTCCGTCACAACCCAATACTGAAGGAATATCTGGAAGACAAAGGGCTTTGAACAGTGGAGGGGAACCCAGGCTGCAAAGCAGGTGCCACCTGTGTATCAAGAATCCTCAGCTGGCTTGTATCATCAGTCAGGGTGACATTTTGCTGATTCAAATCCTGTTTAGTGTACAAGAACTTAAGACTGCAAAATTATTTTTATTTCTTTGGTAACTATCTTGGATCCATTTTGCTTACCACTTATATTCACTTGAAATCTACCTTTCTGTAGTTAATAAACCTGTTTTTTAATTTTACCTGAAAGAGTGTATCTTGGATGAAAGTGTTTGGGAAATCTTAGCTCAGTTAACAAAGACTGGTATATGTTCTCTCCACATTGAGGGAGGGGCAGACTAATGAACTTCCACTGGCCAATCCAAGGCGGCATACCCCTGTAGTGCAGAGCTTGGGAGTTGGGGAATTTGGCTGATGCTGTTGTTGATTCATGAGCAGCTGACGGAAAGCATTCTTGTACCGCTGCTGAGTGTCTACCTGCCAGAGGTTTGTAGCTTACTGACAGCATCAGAGAGCCAGAGGGAGTCCAAGTAAACATTCCCATGATTTTTCCAGGGTAGGGGCTCCATCTGCTGTTGCACTGGGTGATTACAGGGCTGGCACTGCTGGAGTCAGCCCAGGCTGGATAGTTATGAGGCATAGCGATTTCACAGCTTCCAAGCTGCATGCTTGGAAGGAGGGGATCCCAGGACCGAGGATTTTAAGAGCAATTTAGACAAACACCTATCAAGAATAGTCTAGTTCAGTGGCTTTCACCATGTGAATCCATGGCAGGGGTGTTGCTGGCGCTGGGCACCCGTGGCATGTGCCCTGAATCCCAGTGCCGGAGCCCCCGGTCTGGCACCCCCCCCCCCCCCGCCTGGTTGGGCCGGAGATCCAGGGCCCGCGGTCACGGTAGCCCCGTCCCCAGCTGGGGATCCGGGGCTTGACTGCAGAGGCTGCTCCTGGCCTCGTCCCCAGCGGGGGATCCGGGGCTCAGCCACCTGCGGCCATGGCAGCCCCATCTGCAGGCGGGGATCCGGGACTTGGCCACCTGCAGCAGCAGCAGCCGCTCTGCCTCGTCCCCAGCCGGGGATGCAGGGCCCAGCTGCCCATGGCCACTTCCGGCCCCGGCCCCAGCTGGGGATGCGGGCCCAGCTGTCTGCAGCAGCAAGCGGTGGCTTCCAGCCTTGTCCCCAGACAGGGTGTGTGGCCTGCAGCCGGGGGGGGCCCGGGGACTGTGCCCCAGATCCCTCCCCAGGGCAGCGATGCCCCTGGTCCTTGGACCCCTGGAGGTTCACAGACTGTTTAATGGGTCCACGAAAGATTGTTGTTACCTTAGAATAGAACAGAGTTCAACCTGTGGAGTCTGCAGGCTAAGATTTCCAAAGGGATCTGCACCTGCATTTGAAATATCTTAGGGGTCTGCAAATGAGAAAGATTGAAAATGACTGATCTAGTTGTTATGTAGTTCTGCCATGAGTGCAGGGGACTGAACTAGAGAACCCTTCTAGTCCTACATTTATATGATTCTGTCTTGTAATTAAGTGACTAGTGAGTGTGTCCTGTGCTTGATGAAATCAGTATTTTTCACCTGTGTTCTCAAACTTCTTTTTTGCTGTGCCCTGCTATGAAAATATTTCAGATTGTGATGACACGCCCGTCCCAAAAGTGATTATTCCCGCCATGCCATACATGTCTGACAGGCATGGGACTGACATCTGGTGGCCCCATCTCTCTGCAGTAATAACCTGGAGTCATGACCCCATAGTTTGAGACCCCCTGTGCTAGGTCCTATAATGGTCCTGATAAGGAATATCTCCTTCATCTTACTGATAGAGATCTGCTTCTGATGCATGCATATTTTATTTACATCCAGGCCAAATATTGCTGCTGCTTCCATAATGTTTCAAAGTTCTTACCTTTTTCTCTTTGCTCTCTCAGCAAAACTCTTTCACAGACCGTCATCTATTGTCTTGATTACTGTCACTTTTTCCTTTAAGAAGATCTCCTGGCCACTTGCACCACTTCTCTGAAATCTGCTCTACATGCAGCCACCGAGATTATTTTCCTGGCCTGGCCTGGCCTGTTGATCTGACTGCGTCACCCCTGACTTAGCTATGAACCCACTTGGGTCTTCCTTTTCTTCCATATCGAATTGCAGCTTTTTGACCTCCCCTTTAAGCCACTTTACAGCTTTGTTCTTCATGACCTTTCCCTTGTTTCTTTTGCCATCATCACCATGGCATAGTAGTTAGATTCTTCCATGAACAGCTTCATACCTTCTTCCATGTTGCATCTTATGCATGGAAAGTTGTCCTTGATCTCCTCAAAGCCACTACATTTTCCTTCTCCTGACCCACTTCTTGCACGATACCTGTAAGAAGTTAGCAAAATAGTGATGTTTGAGTTGAGGGGTGTTAGCGATGATGACACTTTTAGTGGGGTCCATTAGACTTACTAAAATAATGATGCCATTTGTGAACCCATGAGACTGGGCTTCCTGTAGCCACGAGATTGAGTCATTGGCATCAGAGTTAGATTGAGAGGGGAAATAAGATGATTGCTAAACCCTGTATCTGGTTGCTACATAGTTCTATAAAAGTTTAATGGGGGAAGAGAAACATGGACCTCACCCACCACATATCTTCCTCTCCTGTAGGCATTGAGAACCTGCCATTTGAATTGCAGAGGAATTTCCAACTCATGCGAGATCTGGACCAGCGAACAGAAGGTGAGTGTCAGGAATGAGGCCCACAATAATGTGCTGTGACTAAGTAGGCCAGGTTTCTTCCCTTGCCTGTGGTTTTGTGACACAAGGGCAGGTCCAGGAACCTGCTGCTCCCCAGGTCTCCCCCTCCTAACAGAAGGTATTAGGATATTCTTTATTATGAACCCAATATTTTTCAGATCTCAAGGCAGAGATTGATAAACTGGCCACGGAGTACATCAGCAACGCACGGACTCTGTCTTCGGAGGAAAAACTGGGGCTTCTCAAGCAAATTCAGGAGGCCTATGGGAAATGCAAGGAATTTGGAGATGACAAGGTGCAGCTGGCCATGCAGACATACGAGATGGTACGAGGGAGAAGAGTGGTGTCTAGGGGTTACAGCATGAAAGGCTAGGAGTCACAACCCATTGGGTCCTATTCTTTGTACTGGTTGAGGCTTTCAATCCCTTGGAAACCATTTGATCCACCCTCAGTCTCAGCATGGAGCCCTGTCTGCCTTGCAGACACCACCCTTGCTGCCTTTCTGCTGAAGCACTATCCCTGCTCCTTTCTAGGGTCTTCGGGAGTCCATCCTCCTAATAGTGCTTTTGCCTTACTGTCATACCTGCAGGTGGATAAGCACATCCGGCGATTGGACACAGACCTTGCCCGTTTTGAAGCCGACCTGAAAGAAAAACAGATTGAGTCGAGTGACTATGACAGCTCCTCCAGCAAGGGCAAGAAGAGTGAGTCCCAGCGCCCTGCCACAAACTGATATGGTGGGGCCCAGGGACCACAAGTGGTGGGGTTGGAAGGGAACCTGGGAGGATGATGGCAGGAGATGGGCCAGAAACTTTGAAGTTGTATTTTGAAGAGGAGATAGAGCCCCCACAAGTGACAAGGGAGGTGACTCAGGGACAACGATGACCGTGTGTAGACTAGATACTGTGAAGGGAAGGGTGTCTTAGTGCCCTAAAGGAGGCTGTTACACAGGTATCTAGCTTTGTGGATGGAAGAACTAAATCCTCATTTCTTTTCTCCATCTTACCAGAGGGCCGGGCCCAGAAGGAGAAGAAAGCTGCCCGTGCTCGCTCCAAAGGGAAAAACTCAGATGAGGAGACGCCAAAAACGGCTCAAAAGAAGCTGAAACTTGTCCACACGTAAATGGCAGGGAGACCTGGGGAATGGGGGTAACACCACAAGTCAGGTCAGGTCAGACCTGTAGGTCCATTAAGGCTCCCCACATCAGGATTAAACAAAGAGTTAGGCCCTGCCCTTTGTCCCCATACTCCACAAAGATCAATCGAATGGGTTCATCCATCCCGCTTGTTCCTGCTGTGCCATGGAGGAGTGAGAGCAAGAGCCTCAGTACCATGGCAGAGACTCCTAATGAGAGAAGCATCCTTTCCTACAGAGGGAGATGAAGGCATGGAGAAGTCAGTTCCTTGCTGTGGACAGGACCTGCGGCTATGGACTTCCGCATTGTATTATCTGGGGAAGGGTTTCTTTCCATGTCTGCCAGGGTGGAGTCCACAGCGCAGGAAGCCTCCCAAGGTTAATTAAGGGGGTGTTGCCAATCTGGTGACCTTGCTGACCTGATTCATTCTTTCTCCCTGCAGCAGCACAGAGTACGGGATGCCTTCAGTGACCTTTGGAAATGTGCACCCCTCTGATGTGCTGGATATGCCTGTGGATCCCAATGAACCCACCTACTGCCTGTGCCACCAGGTCTCCTATGGGGAAATGATTGGCTGCGATAACCCTGATGTAAGAGACAGCGGTGGGAAGGAATGGGGGAGGGAGAGACCCTCACAATAGGAGTCTGGTTCTGCTTATGTGGCCCTGGTATCTCAAGGAGTGACACTTGCTGGCTGAGGATGTATCTACAACTTGTGTGGGAGGGGAGAATTAAGGAGGATGGTCATAGAGGGACTCAGGGGACAGACTTGTCCCAGACGAATCTGGAATCCAGGAGGATGGAAACCCCAAACAGAGTAGGAATTTGGTGTTTCTCAATCCACTTTCCCAGTCCTGTATGTGGTCACTACTGAGGATTTGCAAGGGGAAGTTACATGATCAAATGTGGAGGGATTTTGATAACCTCTGGAAGACTCAGCAAGGGAGAAAACTCCACTGTATGACTGACTCTGTGTTCTTTATCCCACACCAGTGCTCCATCGAGTGGTTCCATTTCGCCTGTGTGGGCCTGACAACAAAGCCAAGAGGGAAATGGTGAGTGGGTGCTCAGAGAAGAGCATTAGAAGTTTCAGGAGGGTATAAATCACTAGGGGATCCATGGGTGCCTGGACAGAGGTGTATCGGGTGAGGTGACTATGGAAGTAAGGGGTGTTGGGATTGCATCTCAATGAGAATGCCCTGTAAATTTGGAGATGTCTGTTTCACATCTGGAGATCCATTTTTAAAAACAAGTTTTCTGTGGCACCTTAAAAACTAACAGATTTCTTCAGGTATAAGCTTTTGTGGGCTTCAGCCCACTTCATCAGATGCATAAAGTGGAAACTACAGTTGAGAGGTGTTTATATACTGCACCCATGCTAGGATGGAGGAGGGCAAGTGTTAGCAAAGCCAATTCAGTTAGAGCAGATGGGACCTATTCACACCAGTTGATTAGAAGGTGAGAATGTACACACTACAGTTGAGTATCTACCTCTCAACTGTAGTTTCCACTTTGTGCATCTGACAAAGCGAGTTGGAGCCCACGAAAGCTCATGCCCAAAGAAATCTGTTAGTCTTTAAGGTGCCACAGGGCTCTTGTAGTTTTTGCTGTACACAGATTAACATAGCTACGCACTCTGGAAATTTAGACCCATTTTTGCAGATTCTAGCTCAGAGGCAGATACTGATTTTTGTCTGCCTGGAGTTCCGCAACTGGAATCTCACAGTAGCGTGGAATAGCTGCTGCTTGCCACCCTACGTGTGAATTTTAGACTGCAGCATGGTTAGGCTGAGATTACAATTCCCTGAGTTTTGCTGTTTGTATCCAGCTCCCATTCCAACCAGCATGCTGGCTGCTGCAGCAATGAACATTCTCATGGTTACTGTGCTCTGTATAGCAGTCCTGCTGCTGCCCCCCCAAAACAGCTGAGTGATCTGCAGTCCCGGCTCCCCTGTCCAGCCGAGGCAGAGTAACAGTTGCTCAGACTGGGGCCAGCAAGGTCTCTGAACAGCACTGGGAGCTGCCAGCTGATTTACTGACTAGTCCTGCCTGCAGTTGTTCCTCAGCCTCTGACTCCTTGAGGATCCTCCCATGCGAGCTGTGTGTTCAGCTGCAGTGGCCATCCTCCACACCCCACCAATCAGCTGATGGTGGGTGGCTACCCCCCCACCCTTTCCCCCACTGCAGACCATCTGATCAGTTGAATGGCAACTGCCCCTTCCCCACTCCCGGCCTCCTACCTGAACCACTCAGTGATCTTGGGCTCACCCCCAGTTGGAATAACAGTTAATTGGGGGCAGCAAGAGCTCTGAACAGCATCAGGAGCTGCCGCCTAGTCCCACCTCCCGTTCCCACCCATCCCACTGTTCCTCAGGCTTCATGAGCCCCAGCCTGTCAAAGCCACAGTGGCAAGTCCCCACATCATGCTGCCACCCAGAAGCGGCTGGGCTGAGTCTGGCTTCAGCCTTGAGGAGCTGGAGCCGCCCCAGCCATCATCAATCATCATTCAGAATCACTGTCACTAAGATAGTGTACCATGCTGCCCCTCACCCAGTTATGCTAATCAATACAGGTGGCAGTTCACTTTTTTGTTGTGTCAGTTTGTCAGCATGAATTGAAATCATCTCTGTGTCACCCCCAGAGCACTTCCTTGCCAGTTGCCTCCAAAAAAGTTTCCACATGCTGTTTAAAAAGACAATGGACTGCTCAATGGAGAAGGAAATTGAAAAAAAAAAATTAAGTGCAGGTGAACACGGTTTGAAAGGAAATGAGAAAGGCAAATCACTTGTTTGGAATGCATTCATTTTTCTTATTGATGAATAGAGTGATACTGTGCCTGGATACGTTGCCAGTTTCAAATGCGAAGAAGTCCAAACTTTTCATAACCATAAAAATGGTATTTCATACTTATGTAAACCTAAATGTGGACAGGAATTTGCATCCAGTTTCCTGAAGATTTTCACTAAGAAATGTCTCTCTGCCACCTGGGACAGGAAGATAACTGTGACTCAGGAATTATTGGAGTTTGTGGCAACAGCCAGAAGACCTTTTGGGGTAGTCAGCATGAGAGATTCCTTACATAGTTTCAGTGTTTGATTAACAGGGGTGCCAAACGTGGTGAAATGGATGCATCTGCCCAAACCACATTCTGCCACATTAGCTTGGCATGCTGCACTTCTGGCAGAAGAAGAAAACAAAACAAATCTCCGTATTGCCGAAAACCATTCTTGGCACAGTAGGTGGAGGGTACTTTTGATTTGTGGATGGATGATTACAGAAAGTTTGCCTATTTGGGAGAAACTGTTCATTATACAGAGGGGATGCTTTGTGATTTACTTTGACAGCAGGAAATCAAAAATTGCAGAAAACATTTGTTCAGCTAGTATTCAGGCATTCAGAAGACTTGATAGACAGTATTACCAGCCAGCTGGTTTTCATTACAGACTAGGGAGCAAACACAGTTGCAGCTCTCAAGTCCTGTGTGCCACTAAGCTGTTCAATGCACACTATAAATAGTGTACTTGAGTACGCTACTAAACCTGGAAACCGGAAAGGGGAAGCAGTAACCGAACTGATCCAGGCATTTTGAAATTTCATTAGTTACTTCAGAAGATCCAGACTTCATAGCAGACTGTAAAAATCTCTGAAAGGAGATGGAGAAACATGGTAAAATAGCAAACTGCTTGTGTTTAGACATACAAGGGACAGAATAGTTGAAATTTTGACAGAAAAAGGAGATAGTCAGCTCATTGATATCATTGACAAGATCTTGTAGAGTTCTTGCAGCCCTTCAAGGAAGCACCAGATGAGCTAGACAGTCATTACAGCCCACTCTCCACTTAGTGCCCATGTGGTACAAAAGGCTGAAAAAGCATCTTCATCCTTCTACCACTGATGTAGAATAGTTTGTCATCTCAAATCCAGAGCGTTGCAGTATCTCATCAAAAAGTTTGTCATCAAGCCTATGCACAAAGTAGTGGTTTTCCTGCACCCACAAGTGAAAGGGATGAAAGTTTTCACTGAAGAAGCGAGACAGGAAGCTTATGAAAAATATTCCTGCAATGAATCTTGTGCTTCTTTCCTCAGATGCACAGACACGATCACCATCTCCATAGGAGACAAAATGGTCACCTTCAGAGCTTGAGGATTCAGATGGGGATTGTGGAAGTGATGACAAAATGTCAAAGTATATCAGCCTGGCACTGACAAAGAAAGAAGATTTGCAACTGCTGGAGTGGTGGAGACAACTGAAGCAAAACTTTCTCCTTGTTGCACAATTCTTGTATTCCATCCCTGCCTCCAGTGCACTATCCCAGAGAGCCTTCTCAGTCTCTGCTCACACAATTAATGAAACTATTTCACTAAAGCCAGGAACTGTAGATAATTGGATGGTTTTATGCAGTAATATTTCAAAGACAATCAGCTATGCCAAGGAAGACAACTAAGACCATGTTCTCCAATTCAGGGCACGTAATAGCCCTGCAGGGATTAAAAAGGTGTCCTGGCACGAGCACTGGTGGGGCATCAAGTCAGCACATTGTGATCTGCTGTTGTATGAGAGACATAGTTGGAAAAGTTAACAAGAAATTTATTAGGAGCTAAATCAGTTTACATAGATGGAGAGTTAACAAGGAATTTATTAGGAGCTAAGTCAGTTTATGTAGATTGAGTCAAACACCAACAGAAATTGAAAATCCATATATATTTCCTTCCTTCATCCCTTAGTTGCTATGATTTAACAGAATGCTTGCTTGTTTGATGAAATGGATCTGCTAAGAATCTGGGCACAGCATGGTCACACATGGAGCAGCTTTTCAAAATACTACAAGTAGTATCGTATGAAAATCATTTTATACAGCAAATGTGGTTCTAGTGAAGTAAAAGTTGCAAGTCATCTCAGTGCTTTTCTGTGGATGTCCACTAATTTTATAGTGGCCCTTCCCTCCGGTTGCAGCACAGTTTTACTCCACCATTAGTGGTTCTGTATAGCACAGTTCATACCATCTCCACAGAACCATGATCCCCAGACAGATGCAACATGCTGCATTTTAAAGGGGATACCCACCATCTTCCCCTACCTCTGTGACAGAGCAGGGGAGAAGTTACCCTCCCTCCTGGGATGAGGAATAATGAATTCAGATATGTCTTGTTGTAGCTGCTTACGTAGTAAGTGAGGAGTTGGTGAGCACTTATGGAGCGCTAGAGTGAAGCTTGCAGCTGTAAATGCCCGGGTGCTAGTACCCAGAGAATCCCTTTGAATCATCTCCTGACTAATCCAAGGATCAAAAGAGTGAAGAGACAGCAATAAAAAGCCACTTTTGCCCACTCTGCCTACACTTAAGTGCTGAGACCCTGGCTCTTAACCATACCAGATTCACCCAACTCTCACAACATACAGAATTGTAGAACCAGAGCTGTTCCAAGGCCAGCTGATCAGCAGGGGCCAGTCCACCTCTCCTTCCTCCCATCACCACCGTTCATCTGGTCTCTGAACAGCCCATGTGGGGTGGTCTGGGGGCTTGCTGCTCAACAGCTGATTGAGGAAGCAAGGAAGGAGTGGCTGATCACCCATGAGAGCCCTCTCCCCAGCTACCAACTGTGATTGAGCTGTTCAGAAGCTGGCTCCCTTCCCCCCATCTCCATTGCTGTTGCCACTGATCTGCTGGTCTCCAAAGGGCTCGGGTGGCCCAGGCCTTGTCACCCAACAGTTGAATGATCATAGGACAGGGGAGCTGGCCACCATCAGCTGTTCAGGGGATGTGGGCTGAGATCTGCAGCTATTCAGGGCTCCAGGCAGCAGTGGAGGTCAGGTGTTGGGGGGCAGCTGCTGCTCTCTAGCAATCCAGGAGCTGACACAGGCAGCCACCCCAGAAGTAGTCAAGGAGATTGAATACCAGTACCATGTGACGTGTATAGGATTTATGTATAAAACAGAAACAACAAAGGTATGTGTTTGTTAAGCCACTACTTTTTTTTTACTACAATACAGAAGCAGGCCCAGAGACAAGCCCTCCTTCTCAGAACAGAGGCACTGTGTGAGGAGGAGCTGCTCTGGGGATGGAGGCAGTGCAGATGTGGAAAATGTAAAACATGGCTTGTGGGTTGGATGCATGCTGGTGCTGATGGATCCGGCTCCACATTTGCGTGCCCGTGCAGGGCTCTGTCAATAAAAAGTTATTAGCGTTTATGTGCGTTTAAGGGCTTCTGGGTGTGTGACTGTATGGGGGGGGTACTAAGGATGATTCTATAGGCTTTGTGTGTTAGTTGGTCTCTCCTACACTCTAACTGCTGCCTTCTCTCATCTGTTCCTACCAGGTTCTGCCCTCGCTGCTCCCAGGAGAGGAAGAAGAAGTAAAATCCATGGAGCCCTTATTGTAGTGGCCAGAGTCCCATCTCTTCTGCCAGGACCTCAACAAGGCTCCCTCAGTCCCTAGGGTCTTGAGGCTGGGGGGAGTCTTGCCCTGTTTGTGGCTAGGGCAACCTTTGAATGGGCTGTGCCCTCATGACAGTTCCAATGTGTTCTGTATCCCTTGCTACCTTCAAAGTCTCTTTGGAGGTCTTTTGTGTGTGCTGCTCTAGAATAGGTCTCTGAATCCCAGAGGGAATGAGGGTAGCTAGATAGCTCCCCCGATTCCCAGGGATAGGATGGTCCCCTGATTTCCCTGGCTCACCTTCACTCCACTAGTTCATTGCCTGTATCTCTCCTTCGGGAAGCCAGACTTAAGGGTGGGGGCCGTGAAAGATTGCCTGAATGCCCATGGGAAGGAGGTAAGTCTCCCCAAACTTTACAGGCTCTCGATTGTACTAGATTTCTCTTGGAGATGGAGATAACTAGCCCACCTTTTCATTTTATACATTGGTTGAAAAGTTGGATCCCTTAGTCCTTCACTACTCCACCTTACATTCCACTATCACCTCTGATATCAAGTGGTCTCTGCTGTGTATGGGAGGAGAGAATTTAGAGAAGGCCTGAGTCTCATTTATTCTCCTGGGGGAATAGCTCAGGAATGGGGAATGTACTGTTTCTTACAGGAAAAAGGAAGCATTTATCTCAAGCAGAGGTGGCTCTCTACCACCTGTGCTTCTGTCCCAGAGTTCCCCCTTCCTTTTTGCTGTTCAGGTTCCTCTCTTCCGCTGGTGATGGGAAGTTTGGGAATCCAGATGCCCTTTGTAAAATACAGAATTAAATAAAATCTGTTGAAACAAACATCCCAGCATTTGCCAGGCTCTGTGATTGTGGGTCCTGGCTCTGTCCTGTGGAGTGTGATACAGAAAACTCTTTTACTGATCCACTGCAAGGGGTAAAAGAGGCAGTGGTGTTGGTAGGGCAGCACCCTGTATTATGCTTATTGTAGAATTGTCATTAACTTAAAAGAAGACCTAGGTGCATCTTTTTCAGTGCACTGGCAATTTAAAAAAATAAAAAAAGGTTTAATTTGGGGTCAAATTGAAAACCAAAAATTTCCAATTTGTTGAAAAGTTGGAAAAAATTTCAGGTAGGAGCATTTGAAACATTTTGTTTAGACTCAACTGGAGGTTTTTTGTTTCAGTTTGGGCATTTTAACAAAAGCAAGAGAGGACTAGCTACAGAAAACAGTGGAAGGAGAAGGTGGGTGGAGTGACCTCATTATAAGGTTTTGCCTAGTATGGGATGTGGGAGACCCAAGTTCAAGTCTGCTCAAAGGAATATTTATTCATAAAAAGTAGAACAGCTTCAACAGAAGAGATTGAGAAAAAAGACATTTTATGAATCTAGTCCTCCTTTACTTTTTTAAAGGTTTCAAAAATTGAAATGAAAAATCATGCAAAAACAAAACACTTGTTTCAGCATTTCTAGAACATTTCAGTTTTTTGGTTACGTCACAGCTACTGGCCAAACTCAACACAAATCATTGGGGTCAGCCAAATATACTTTCTGGTGAATAGACTATTTGCCCAACCAAAAAAAAAAAAAAAAAATTCTCAACTATACTTATCAGATGGATTAATGTGCTTACTAACAAAGACGAGAAGGGATACTGATCAGTGGTGAGGGTCTACAACAAATTGAACTGAAGAAAAGGATGTTACTTCTGACACACCTATATATTATGTATAGGTAAAAATATTATTATGAGGGAACTCTGGTTTTGGACACTTATGTTGTAGGTTTCATGCAGCCAGCAGCAAAGTATTAGAGTTTCTAAAAACCTTTGCAAACCAAAAGGTTCTGGGTTACAAATCAGATAGCGAAACACTAAGAATGTTAGATCTTTGTAGCAGGAACCATCTTTCTGTTCCAGGTTTGTACACTACAGGGCAGAATGGGGTCTAGTCCGTGACAAGAGTTCCTAGGGTGTATGTCATACCAATAATGATCATACCTTTTTTTATCCCAAAAAATGATGTGCCCAACATTTTGAATTTCATCATGAGGGATAAAGATGAGTTGATCACTGGACTGGAAGTTAGTGGTTGCCTACAATCCAGTGATCATTGCCCTGGTAACATTCTGTGGATGTTCCCAATCAGTAATTCAGTCATTTAAATATATGTGCATACGTGTGTGTGTGTGTGCAGGCCCATGCACACAAGTACCTATATACTTGATGCTTTAAAAGAGATGATTTCCCAATAGTGAAGAAAATTTGAGGAGAATTGATTAGAAGGAAAAATTCAGACAGAAAAAAATGAGAATAAAAATGGGATTTTTTAAAAGAATTTGTTAGCCAAAAAAATCACGATTCCATAATTGAAAGTGAACAACTTCTATTAAAAACCCATCCTGGTTAGGAGGGAAAGTGAGGGCAGCAATTAGAAATTAAAAGTAACATATAACATTTCTAAAAAGAAGAAATAGAATCACAATAGTATAAAGTAGAAGATATAAAGTTTAGAAGATTGATAAGGGGAGCTAAAGACCCTAGGGAAAAATCCATGGCTGACAGGGCTAAGGACAATAAGAAAGAGTTTACGTACGCTAGGAACAAATTAAGTCCTAATGGTGTAGATGTTTTACTAGATGGCTATGGTAACATTGTTAATGATGCAGAGAAAAACAAGTATTCAATAAATATTTTCTTTTTGTGATTGGAGAATAGTAGAATGATATGCTTGGGGACAGTGCAATCCCTAGTAGGGGAGGCAACCACCCAGTGTGGGGGGTTTGGGGACCCCTAGAGGTCTATTAGCTTTGGGCCTCACCCACCCACAGGGATGGCCCTGTGTGAGGGTGATTAATTGCTTTCCAGTCCATTAATGAATAAGGAGAATGTTTAACAGCATCTACTAGGGATAAATGTATTTAAATCAGCAGGCCTGTATAACTTGCTCTCAAAAGTCCTAGAATGGTTTGCAAGGAGATCTCTGACTTACTGATGTTAACTTGTAATACATCTTGCAATACTGGGGAAGACTGGAAAAGTGTAAATTTTATGCCAATTCTCATGAACAGGATGACCTGGGAAATTATGGGCTGGTTAGCCTGGGCAAAATAACAGAAAAGGAGTTAGGGGTTTCTATTTTTAAAAATTTACAGAGTGAGAAAATAAATAATGCCAGTCAACATGGTTTTATGGAAAACAGGCCGTCTGAAACAAAACTCGATTTCATTGTTTGATAAGATTACAAGTTTGGTTGGTAAAAGTAATTGTGGTAATTACATATGTGTAATAGACTTGATATTTTGATTAAATTTGTCCAGTACAATATCAATAAAGTGACTGTTAAATGGATTAAAAAGTGGCTAACTGTAAGATCTCAAAAAGTAGCAGTCTTTGCAAATCCCATAAAGCCTAATGGAGAAGTAAATATCTAATGACGGAGGGCAGTCATACAGAGTGATCTGGATGAGTGAGTGAGCTGGGACCATTAAAAAAAAATGCATTTCAGTATAGCCAAATAGAAGGTCAAACATAGGAACAAGGCATACTAGCTGTATTTACAGATAGGGACAGTATCCTGGACAGCGAGGACTGGAACGGATTTAGAGATTGCAGTGAACAAGCAACTCAACATGAGCCCTAAGTATGACAATTTTATCAAAAGGACTGTGATTCTTACATGTACAGTAGGAGTAGAGAGGTGACTTGACCACTGTATATGGCATTGGTGAGACTGGAACTCTGCATTCAATTCTGGTGTCCACTATTTTAAAAATATGTTGAAAATTAGAGAGGGTGTAGAGAAGAGCCACAAAATTATTTGAGGGTTGAGAAAATAGCCTACAGTGAGAGACATAAAGGCTATGTCTACACTGCCAATTTAGTTTGAAATAAGGAAGCTTAATTTGAACTAAATTGGTCCCAGTCTACATTAGCCTTTCCTTAGTTCAAACTAAGGAATGCTCAGTTCGAACTAGTAAGTACCAGTGCTTAGTTCAAACTAAGCACTTAGTTTGAGCGTTAGTTCGAACTAAGTGCGATGTAGACTCAAACTAAGCCTTAGTTTGAACTTAAGAAGTTCGAACTAAAGGCAGTTAGTTCAAACTAACTTTAGTTCGAATTAGTCCACGTTGTTAGTTCAAGCTAATTAGTTTGAAGTTAGTTTGAACTAACCTCAAACTTATTAGTTTGAACTAACAAGTTCAAACTAACTTTCCCTAATGTAGATATAGCCAAAGAGATTTAGCTTATCAAAAAGAAGATCAAGAGGTGACTTGATTAGTTTTATCAGAACCTTCATGAGGAGAAAATACCCAAAGGGCTCTTTATTCTAGCAGAGAAAAACATAAGAAGAAACAGGCTGAAAGGTGAAGCCAGGCAAATTTAAACCAAAGATAAGGCATACATTTTTAACAATGAGCGTGATTAACTATTGCAAAAAACTAACAAGATGTGATGTATCCTCTGTCTTTGGACTACTTCAGATCAAGATTGGATACCTTTCTGGAAGATAATGTTTAATTCAACCCAAGTTAATGGGTTCAATACAGGGGTGACAATGTAGTTCTGTGACCTGTGGTGTTTGGATATGATCTAAGGATTCCTTGTGGACTTAAACTCAACACATTTTATTAAAATTTCTGCCTGTAATCTTTATAGGATTTTTTTGTTGTGAGAACTCAAACTGAACTAAATCAAATTAATTAAAATTCAACTAATTGGACTGTAAATTATCATTAATTTTAAAGTAGATTGTTGAAATTTAACACTGCACTTGATCTTCAGTTCCAAGTGTCAGTAATCAAATGATGCTTTCTTTTTAATCTCCCTGTGTAGCTAAATCACTATAATATCATGTCCTGGCTACAGTTGTAGACATTTTAAAATTAATGGTCTTTTTTTTTTTTTTTTTTTTGCTGTACTGCAAAAGTAAAAGTTGCTCCTTCAGCAGGAACTTATGGGTAACACTGTATTACAGAGAATTCTACCAAAAAATTGCTCTCTGTCAGAATGACTGCCGTATCCTGTTATTCCAATGGAACAGAGATCACAGGTTGTCCTCAACAAATATGCTCAGTGCCTCCATATGCACCTCAGTTTTCCTGTCTTTCTCCTGAAAGTATAGTGAGCTGCCATCTTTGAAAGGGCACATTATTTTAAATTCTGTTGGGAATAATGGGAGGGGTGGCCATTTGAAAAAGCAAATCTTACATGAGGACAACCTGTGGCATCAATCCTATTGAAAATAGTAGCAAAGGAGGCCATTTGGTAGAATTGGCTGAAACAGAACGTTTTTCTGCTAAAGGAGAAACTTAGTGTTATAGAGAATAATGACAAAAATAACCATTAATTGTTAATACTTGTTTTTTAAAGCTACTTGCTACACAAGAGCTACTTAGTAAGAAAGGCAGTAGGAAGCAGGAAACTGGAAGAATGTTTGTGCATGCAGGGAAATGTGGAGGGAAGGGGTGAAGTGTGTGTGTGTGTGTGTGTGTGTGTGTGTGTGTGTGTGTGTGTGTG
>ML682084.1:3606716-3782662 GCA_007922195.1 Podocnemis expansa
TGTGTGTGTGTGTGTGTGTGTGTGTGTGTGTGTGTGTGTGTGTGTGTCAGAGAGAGAGAGACCACGTATTGTAAGTACACTGTCTAATTATTCGGTGTGTTATGGAGGCTTCACGCTGCTACTGAGTGACCTAAAACATCCACAGCATATTAGTGGACCTGGCTATAAAAGTTAAAATTAATAATGAAAAGTTGATATTTCAACCAGGGTAACTGTCCAGAAGTGCCACTGTAAAGGAAGGGCAAAAAAAGAAAAAAAAATCAAATGTGTTTAAATTTGGTTTCATTAATTTTTGTATTTCAACCACTAACATCCCTTAAGCATACAGTTATTGCATTAGTGTTGCTATGGAGCAGAATCAAGGTTGTTTGGATGACTAATCTGTATGTTTCCATACTTGAACACGTTTGGATTGTTATAAGGTAGTCTTAACTCTGAATTTCTTGGCTTTAGGATGTTTTTGGAATAATTACATCCCTGTTCTTTTACACTAAATTAATTATATGTATTCTCAACCACAGCTCCATCTTAACATCTATGTACACATGTATAATATAAGTCTTTGCAGTGTGTGCATGAAATCCCCCCCCCCCCCGGGTTAAAAATTATTTAGGTTGCAAAGTCAAGCACTCAGATATTTGTAAATTCTGTATTTACAGTTGCCTGGACAACCTTAAGGTCATCATTACATACTACTTCTTTGAGTATTGTCCCCATGGTTGCTCCACTGTAAGTCTGGCTGCATCGCTGCACCTCTTATCTGAAATTTTAGACAACAGTGTCCATCTGGCCCACACACGCGCACTCTCTGTTTCATGCCTTATCTGGAGCACTGTTCCCCCTAAGCTGTGGGCGTGCACACAGGTCATGAAACCTGCGCACACGACAAAATAAAGTGCACACAAAAGAATTCAATAGTGCTAACATTGATGCTCGCAAAGAAATGTTTTTGCACACACAGTCAACGAGTAATTAGAGGGAACGTTGGAGACTATCTAGCACTGCGTGAGCAAACCATTCCCAGTTTGTTCTCAGCCACCATAGGCCCGAGAGTGATTAGTATTCTGATTTAGTGCAGTTTGGCTAGACTTTATAATAGCCAGTAGAATTTCCATTTTTCATAGCATCTAGTAGCATTTCCTTTTAAAGTTTTTCATCATTTAAAAAACAAATTTGTATATAGCTTCCTTTTTTCCTCCTTGTTCTTGTTGACATGGTTTTTCTCTCCTCCCACCCCATTTTGGGGATCAACTCCCCATCACAAGGTATGCCCATTTCCCCCAGGTTCAAATGTTGACTCTCCTGTAGGGAGGCGGTACTGATCAGTAATAGGCACACTGCATTTGGTGCATTGAAGGGGCTCATGTTCCTCAGATGTCCATCGTCTGCCAAAAATGGAAGGACAGAATGAGAGAGAGCTGAGAGTCAAAATTAAGTCCCTCAGACTGATCCTGGGACTCTTCTAAGTAATGGCCATTCCCAAGACTGTCCGCGTCTAATGAAGCAAAGCCTAAGAGGATATTTTCCAGCTCTCCTTATAAGTCTTCTAAGAAGGGAGACTATAAGTCTCCAAACTGAACTTGACTGGTTGAATATCTCCAGAAAGATCAGTCACCTTACCACTGGCATCACTCATAAAGCTAATGGTTCCTTGGATACGGCTTCTGCCATCAACCCTAAAAATCTGAGGGGCGCAGGCTTGGAAGCATTGGCAACATCTCACAACTAAAAGCAAAGCGTGTACCATCTCTGCAAAGTCAGCACCAATGCAAAAGACTATGGTACTGAGAAAGAAGCCCCTTTCTGGTGGCTCATTGCACAAAAGGCCTCTGCCCCCACTGATTCCCTTGGTACCAATAAGCCAACACTGACAAGCCCCTGTGGCATCAATCACCTTCATGCAGTGGTTAAAGTACAATTTGACAGGCCCTGGAACCTTCCTAATCTCAAGGTCCCCTTTGTGCATGTGTGGGCCCCCAACCCAGGTCGGCATTTGCAAGTTTCTGCATCTGCGGACCTTGTAGTTGGGCTCAAACTCCCAACTCCGCTTCCTGGCTATTTCCCACCTTCTGCCTCCAAACTCCTGCCCCCAGCTACTGCCTCCCCCCCGCCAACACCTGCCCCCACCCTCCCCAGCTAGAGATTTGTGACAGGTCCCAGCACCCAGCTCCCCTACGTGCACGTCCAGGGCTGGCACTGACCCTCCCTTCCCCCCACACGCCTCTGGAGACAAGTCACCCAGTAGCTCAGCAGCTCCCCTCACCCCCCCCACCTCTGAGGCTCCGGTAGGCTGGTCTGCTGCAAGGCCTGGGAGAAGAGTGGAGGGCGCAGGGCTGAGGAGCAGAGCTAGGATCTAAAGGGACAGCCAGGCGACTCTGGCGCTGTCATGGCAGCCGCTGTCAATGAGTAGAACAGACGGATGTGCAGGGGTTAAAGTAAGGTGGAATGCACCAGAACGCAGTGTTTGGTCCCATTATTCTATTTTTAGGGGCCCTGCAATGCTGGCCCCTAAATGTGAAGGGCCCTGGAAAGGCATTCTGGTGCATTCCCCCTTACTTTTAACCCCTGCCATCATGGTACTGCTGGAGTTTCATTTCTTCAGAGACCTGGTTACTGAGATGCCAGATCCTCCATTGCTCAGTACCAGCTACCTCTCTGTCTTCAGGATCACCATTCGCCCTGTCAACTGCACCTTTCTCCAGTGAACAGACGGGAAGATGGCAACGTCTCCTTAGCTTTGCATGCCAGCATTCCTGTACAATAACCAGGGCCTTCCCAATTTCAGCTGTTTGGAGCCTCCATCTACCTGGTGTGGACACCATGCCATTTCCTTCACCCCAGTGGACATACTGGGACTCGTAGGCAGCCAAGAGATGTCATTCTTCTAGGGCCTCTAGTGTGACAGTAAGGTGGTCTACTTCAGCCTCTGTCACCAGAACCTCAGGAAGAAACTTTTGAGGAGCAGGCAGCCTGGTTAGAGAACGATGTTAGCTCACCAGTAAATATCTCCTCATTCTTGCTGAATGAAGCTGTGACATCACCACCACCATTAATGGCAGGTGACGTTAAACTCAGGACCTGACTTTGAGCGTTGCTGATACACTGCACATTCTCTTCAAGGTCGAGAAGGTAAAAGAAGCACATCACAAATTATTAGATGTATGCTATATGGTCTATTCAAGGATTGCCCCCCGCCCCCCCCCCAGTCAGTGACACACTTTTAGATCCTGCCAAGGCTATTTGGCAAACACCAGCCTCCAAAGCACAGACGTGTAAAAAGGACAATAAGAAATACTATATGCTGCCCAAGGAAATGGACTTTCTTTGACTGAACACCATATCGTAGATGCTGCAAATTCATATGGAAGCCAGTACCATGCTAACTCTACTCCTTAGGTCAAGGATTGGAAAAAGGGTTAATCTGTTTGGCAGAATGGCATGCTCCTCTGCAGACAAAACAAAACATTTGTTTGCCTCTTATGGGAACACGAAATGCCCCTGGTACTACTCCAGAGGTGCTCTTGAGAGGCCTTCTCCCCCATTTTTACTTATAATGAAGGTTCTACTCAAAATGATGAGAGAGAAAACGTGAAGTCGTACTCATAGTTCCCACCTGGCTGAGACAAACTTAGTACCCATACCAAACACAGCTAGCAATGTGCTCACCTATTACTTCTCATCCCCTTCCTCACCTCCTCCCTCAGAACACTGAACAGATCCAGCATATGGCTTTACAGATTCTCCAACTCAAGGCTTGGTATCTACCTAGTTCTAGTACATAGAAAAATCCTGCTCTGAGGAGGCGAAAAAGGTCCTTTACTTAGTAGAAAGCAAGTTGTCACACTCACATACAAAAGTGGGAAAGATTCCAAACCTGGTGTATTTCAAGACAAAGTACCCTGGCATCCTCTTGCCTCCAAAGCAGAGAAGTGCATTATCCTGTATGGCATCTACCTGCAGTAGCCCTGAAAATATCTTTTTTTTGCAATCCCCTGCCTCACTCACTTCATGCCTTCCAACTTGTGCAAAAATTAGACATGAGTGCAATGGACAACCGTTTTCTTTATTACACAACCCTGACAGTCCCTGTGCACCACTCCTTTTGTTGACTGAATGGCAGGGGTACTGTGGAAATTATATTTTATAATGTAACGAAATCTGTACCTAATGCATACCAAATAGGGAACAGAATTAATTTTTCATAGGCACCTAAATTCTGGCATTTTCTATCTTTCCCAGGCTTGATATTGCTATCTAAATCACATTTTTCATGTAGTTTAAGTAAGAGAAAGCTTAAAAAACACAAACCCTGTAATTTCCTAGTGGTATGAGGAAAGCGATTGTTCTGTTTTTGGAGAGTTGTTTTTTTTATGAAAAAGGTATAAAAAAAAAGTCAGGTGCAACTATAACAACTTCAGCATCATCAGTAGACCTTGAATCCTAAGCCTTCAGCAATGGAGCACAGCTTGTGTTACAAAGCTACCTTCATTAGCTGTCATTACTATATTGTGCCTAGCTTATGTCACAATGAACTTGAGCAATATTAAGATTCCTATGTGTGCCTTGGGTACCCTTTGTAGTTTGCATTGCTAGCCAGTGGACAAAATCTGCTCTTGGGGCAGATCAGGAGATATATGAGGTGTTGATGTAATTGTCTGGAGTGGAATGAATGGGTCTCTCAAACACTAGCTAAAGCCATCTCATATGAATGAAGAATCTGGAAAGACAAGGGAGCTCCAAGGACTGATCAACTGATACCTAAAAATGGGACTTTTTAGAAGGCAGAACATGGGAAGTCAGCAGGAGGTGGTGGGTAAAAGCTGGCCTTTGCAGAGACTGAGGAGCTCTCATGTGGGACTGACAGAGAGGGAAACAGCCACAAATGGATTCCATAGAAGCTTGGCAGGGTGGATTACACATCAGGACCTTTGGTTCTCTGTGACGGTCCCAATGCTGTGTTCTAGCTGACTAATAAATCCTATCAATTTCCAAAGCGATAGCCGTGTTAGTCTAGTACAGCAAAAAAAAAAACCCAAGGAATCATGTGGCACTTAAAGACTAACAGATTTTTCTCCCACGAAAGCTGATGCAAAAAATAAATCTGTTAGTCTTTAAGTACCACATGGCTCCTTGTTTTTTTTAATAAATCCTGTTCGGGGTTGAAAAGAGTGCAAATACTTGCTGACATGCATTGGTCCCTGAGGAATGAAAAGTCCTTGACCAGCAATCTATCTCAACTAGACTCTCTGAGCAGGGAACAGTATGATATGGAGTGCTGGAGCCCAGAAAATTTGTGTTGGAGATTGTATGGCAGAAAAGTGGAAACTGTTGCTGGTCTGGCACCCTGAAGGGGTTCATCAAGGAACAGATTCAGAGCTGGTTGATCCCCTTCACCTAGAGAGGAAAACAATAGGATTGGGTGTCAAACCCAGAATCTCTGAACGAGTGATGGATAAGTATTACCATTGCTAGAAATAAGGAAATTCAACTAAAAAGAAGAAAGCGGTTTAAAAATACCTGTAGAGATGCCTATTAAAGGAGCATTTATAAATCTAAATAAACAAGGAGTCCTGTGGCACTTTTAAAGACTAAATAATTTATTTATTGCATGAGCTTTCATGGGAGAAAATCCCACTTTGTCAGACACTTGAAGATGGAGAACTTACAGAATGGGAGGAAAAATAAATGCAGGAAATGCTGAAATAGCCTGACTTGATCCTATGACTTAAACTTCCCTGCATTTATTTTTCCTCCCATTCTGTAACTTCTCCATCTTCAAGCATCTGATGAAATGGGATTTTTCTCCCATGAAAGTTGGTGCAATAAATAAATTTGTTAGTCTTTAAAAGTGCCACAAGACTCATTGTTTGTTTTGCTGATCTAGAATAACATAGCTACTCCTTTGGAATAAATCTAAATGTTGACTAAAACATCCCAGAATATTTTCTCATAAAGGATATCTTGTAATAACTCCCCCTTTGTGGCCACCACCTGGGTTCTCTCAGCATCACCCATCTAAACCCTATTCACACCCTGCCACTCAGCATTTCCATCACATCAGTGTTGATGGATTCTTGCCATCTCCCAGCCCTCACCTCTTTGCCCTCTCTTCTGTTCCTTCCATTGATATGGCTGTTGACTCTCTCCATGCTTCAGTCTCCCTCACCACTGATTCTTTTGCCTTTCTTTCCTACTGCAGGGTCCCTACGAACACCTAGGCTGGCTGACCCCCAGAATTTCCTCTGCTCTTGCTCTTGTGCTGTGGAGTGTCTCAACCAGAAATCCTGTGATCAGGCAGATGTCTTCCAGTGCAAATCATCCTCTTCTTCAATTCTCTAAGCACGTCTATGTCTACAGCTTAATTGAATCCCATTCCTGCCATTCAGCCACCTTTTTTCCCTCCCCAGCTTTGATCTATCCCCAAATCCTTTCCTCCTCCCTTCCTTGTTTCTTTGCAAAGGATCTCACTGATTTCTTCCAAGAGAAAAATGACAAAATGTGATGTGACTTCCCCTCCTCACCTTGGCTCAACTTCCTTTCCCCCTACCCTTCTTACAACTTTCTCCTTCTCCTCCCCTTCACAGATGCAAAAGTTTTTCTTTTGCTTTCCTCCTCTAGTCCTTCCACTTGCCCTAGTAACCCCATCCTGTTCCATCTCTTAATCATCCTCATGCTCACTCTCAATTTCCCTTAACCTCTCTTTCCTCTGGCTCTTTTGCCACACAATACAAACATGCTTAGTCTCTCCCATCTTGTGTCTACCCTTGGCCCACTTACCTTTCCAACTACTGCCCCATCTCTATGCACTTTGAATACACTATCTACAACTGCTGTCTGCAGTTCCTCTCATCCAGTTACATCCTAGACAAGGGGTTAGCAACTCGAAAGACAGAAAGAGAGATGTTTTTAAAATTCCTTCAATAATCAAGTGTTTTGAGAGCCACAATGGATGTAGCGTCTTATTGGGGTCAGCTGGGTCAAGGCACCTGCTGCAGGGTCTCCTGGTGGGATAAGGACCCCAGAGTCAGGAGTGGGCCCCTCCACAGGGTTCCTTGGTAGCAGGGGGAGCCCAGAGCCTGGTGCAGGCTGCCCATCTGGTCCCTCATTGGCAGAAAGGGAGCTGGAGCCCAGAGTCGCAAAGGGGCAGTCAAAGAGCCACAGGTTGCAGACCCCTGTCCTAGACTCTCTTCAATCTGCTTTTCTCCCCTGACAGACCACTGAAACTGCTCAGATCAGCATCTCAAACGACCTCTTTTTAGCCAAAGCTAAAAACAGTGCACTTCATCACCATTGGCCTTGTCCCGTCAGTCACTTTTGGTACCACTCACTCGCCATGCTGTTCTTGAAATGTTGTCCTCTCTTGGCCTCTGTAACTTTTTTTCACCTGGTTGTCCTTCTATCTCTCTAATTGCTCCTTCAGCATCCAACTCATCCCCCTATGGGGCTCTGCCCTTGGTCTCCTTCTCTTCTCCCGCTGGACTTCATCTTTAGATAATCTGTTCCGCAATACAAGTTCAACTACCACCTCTATTCTGACAGCTCTCAAATTTACCTCTCCCCTACAGCCCTGTTTCCTGTCCAAAAATATCTCAACTTGCCTCTGTGACATTTCCTTGTGGCTATATAGCCATCAGCTCAAATGCAGATTCAACAGGGGGAGTAACTGGCCAGGCAAAAGAACTCCTGAAACAGAATCTAGTGGTATTAGTGGCTCACAAATTGAATATGCATCAATAATGTGATCCAGTTGTGAAAAAAGGTAAATATTCAGTGATATGTTTACAGGAGTGTTGTGTGTAAGCCAAGGGAGGTAATTGGCTCACTCTGCTTGGCAGTGGTGAGGTCTCAGCTCGAATATTGTGTCCTATTTTGAGTGCCAAACTTTAAGAAAGATGTGGACAAATTGGACTGACCAGAGAAGAGCAACAAAAAATGCTAAAAGTTTATGAAACATGACCTATGCGGAATAGTTGCAAGAACTGGATATATATGGTCTTGGGCAAAGAAGACTGAGGCGGGAAGACATAACATTTCACATATTGGAAGACTATTATAAAGACAACAGTAGTCATTTGTTCTCTGTGTTCATCATAATTGGCTTACCCTACAGCAGGGGTCTCAAACTCAAATCACCACAAGGGCTGCATGAGGGCTAATACATTAGCCTGAGGGCAGCACCACTGAAACTTTTTCATACAATGATATTGCAAATACCAGTAACAATAGCGTCCTTGAGGGCTGCAGGAAACAGCTGTAGGGACTGGATGAGGTCTGTGGGCCATGTGTTTGAGACCCCCTGATCTACAGTAAAGGTGAGTTTAGGATAGATATTAGGAAATGTTTTCTAAGGATACTTGAGCACTAGAATAGTGCTTACCTAAGAAGGTTGTAGAATCCCTATCACTAGTGGTTTTTTTAAACAGTTCACACAAACATCTGTCAGGAATGGTCTAGGGATACTTGGTCCTGTCTCAGCATTAGGTGATGAGACCTCTTGAGATCCTAATTTCTATGAAGCTTTGATTCTATGGTTAAAACTGAGTTCTCAATCATTTCCTAAAGCTGTTCCCTATTGACTTCTTTCTTGAGCATTGTAACCTGGTATCATCTTTGCCTTGTGCCACCCTCACGTCTAAAATTTGCCAATTCTTTTTGTTGCACTTCCTAGCCATCCACAGAGCTAAAACTGTCATTCAAGCACTCATCATATTGCACTTGAATTACTGCAACATCCTTTTCTCTGGCTTTGACCAGTCCAATCTTGCCATGCTCAGAGCCATTCAAAATACTGCTGCAGAGATCATTTCATGCCCTGTCACACTGATCAAGTCACCTGGCTATGTCTACAATGGAGGCTTAAGTCAATTTAAACAACTCCCTGGCCACATTCGGAGTTCATTAAGTTGACTTAAGCACTTGCTTAAATCGACTTAATAACTCCTGTCCTTAAAGTTGACTTCAAGGATTAAGTCAACTTTATTAAGTCACCTTAACACAATGTGCCCATTAAAGTCAACGTAATAAAGTCAATTTAGTGCAATAGAGCCTTTTAAGTTGACTTTCTAAAGTCAACTTAACCCAGGGGCCCCATTTAAAGTCAACATTATTAAGTTGACTTTAAATGGATACTCTAGCTTAAGTTGACTATAAAGTCGACTTAAACAAATGGTGCCTCACTAAGTTGACCTAATAAAGTCAACTTTATTAAGTTGCCTTACCTGAGCCCTCTAGTGTAGACATAGCCTGTGTCTTTACATCTCTGCCTTGGCTCCCCCTTTTCTAGTGCATCAAATGTAAGCTTTCCATTTCAAGGCCTTAATGACTTATCCCTTCCCTATTTACTACCAGTCATTCAGTGTTGAAAGGCCAACTCCTGACTTTGGTGAGGCCATGATGTCAGCGTCTATCAGCCCCTGCTTAAATTTTCAAACAAGCACCTTTGTGTTTTCTCCCACACTGTTCTTCATGCTGTTGCAGTATGACCTGATCCCATGTCTTACACTCCTCTGCATTTATTTTCATCCAAGTCTGTAAGTTCTCTCTCTTCAAAGTGTCTGACAAAGTGGGATATTCTCCCACAAAAATGCATGTGATAAATAAATCTGTTAGTCTTTAAGTGCCATAAGACTCCTTGCTTTTTTTGCTTTACTAGACTAATACAGCTGCCCCTTTGAATCATGCTTGGGAGATGCTCCTCTAAATGGTCACAAAACTACTTCATTATCTTCCTTCAAATCTCTCTTTAAAGTGCTTCTTTGTCATGATGCTACAAAAAATTTAACAACAATTAGACTGTGGGTGTGCTGAGCCCCCTGCCTAGCTTGCTGACTAATACTGTCTCATTGTTTCCTTGTACGTCCCCATCTGTCTTTCAGTACCCATCTGTTGTCTCTTGTCTTACACTTAGAGTGTAAGGGCTCTGGGGCTGGAACTATATTTTTTGTATTTGTACAGAGCCTACTATGGTGGGGTTCTGGGTCATGAATAAGGCTCCTACGCACTATGGCAATACACACAATAAATCATCATCATTACCTATGGTGCCAGTTTTATACACACATTTATCACACATTTGTTATTAACCAAATCTTAGCTATTTTTTAGTTTCTAGATTAACAGAATTGTTAATAACCTTATTGTAAGTATCCCACATAGATTACAAGCCATTAGGAGAACTACCTCAGATGATGTCACGGCACATTGTGTGGCTGAACTTTTTCTTTGTACTCACCCACAAGTATTTCAAATTTGAAGATAATTCATACCTTCCAATCAGCAGCATTACTCTGGTTACCTGCAAGGCCCCACAATATGCCAACATTTTTACAGCTGACTTAGAACAATGCTTCCTTCAGTCTCATCCGTAAGTACCACTCCTCTATTTATACTACATTGATGACATCTTCCTCACCTGTACTCATGAAAAGGATGTCCTTGAAGCTTCCCAAGAGATTTCAGCACTTTCCACCCCCCATCAAACTCAGCCTGAAACACTCTACACAGGAGCTTTACTTTTTGGACATTACAGTACAAATTAGTGATGGACACATAAACACCACCCCTATACCAAATACCTTCTGACTGCTATAGTTAACTTCATCCCTCAACCTTTCATCCAGGACAATGGTTCCCAACCTTTCCTAGGCTGGAGACCCCTTTTAAAAATGAAAAAACTTTGCAGTCCCCCTGGCACTGCTGCAAAGTGGCCGCTGCTGTGGGGCAGAATGCTGCCCCCCCCATGGGATCCAGCCCCCACTGGCAGAGTGCAGCCCCTGCTGCTCCTGCCTGGGAATGGAGCTGCAACAGCCATGGTACCCTCTGACCCCTGCCGTCTTTCCCACCCACTGGCCCATTCTCCGACAATCCTCCCCGCTGGTTCCCCATCCCCAAACCTCCCCAGCCCCCCCCCCCCTTGCCTGGCTAGAGCTGCAGCCACCTGGCCCTGCACAGGCTACTGTCCCTGAGCATGCTCTGAGCATGCTCAGGGTGGGAATACTAAAAACTCCCTGCCTGAGGGAAGGTCCCTGCTGTCCAGAATCCTGGGTCTCCCTGGTAACCAGAGACTCCAGTGGTGTCCGGCCCCAGTTCCCAAGCTGTCTGTGGCCACCCTGGAGTAACTCTGCGGCCCCAGGTTGGGAACCACTGATTCAGGACATACCACACAATCCATTGTCTACAGCCAAGTTCTAAGATACAACCGCATTTGCTCTGATCCCTCAGACAGAAACAGATACCTTCATGGTCTCTATCAAGTGTTCTTGAAGCTACAGTACCCACTGGGGAAGTGAAGAAACAGACTGAGAGAGCCAGGCAGGTACCCCAAAATCAACTACTACAGGAGAAACCCAACAAAGAAACCAACAGAACACCTCTAGTCATCATCTACAACTCCCAAGTTAGACCTCTACAACACATCATCAAGGATCTACAGCCTATTCTACAAGACGATCCCTCACTCTCTCATGCCCTGGAAGACAGACCTCTCCTCACTTACAGGCAGCCCCCCCCCGCCTTAAACAGACACTCACCAGCAACTGCAGAGCTAACAACAGAACCATTAAAGCAGGCACATAGCCCATCAACAAACCACATTACCAACTTTGTCCACATATCTGCACAAACTAAAGCTTCATATGACCTAATTGAACCAGCTACTCTATCAAGAGCTCATCCACCAATGTGATTTATGCCACCATGTGCCAATAATGCCCATCTGCCTTATATATTGGACAATCAGGACAGTCTCTGCACAAAAGAATGGGCACAAATCTGAGATCAGCAATAACATTAAAAAGAACGGGAGCACTTCAATCTCCCTGCTCACTCCATTGATGATATGTTAATTGCCATACTTAAGCAAATAGATTACAAATAAAAGCTTCAAAGAGAAACTGCAGAGTTGGATTCCTGTGCAGATTTGATACTGTTACCTTAGGATTAGAGATTTTGGTTGGTTTTTCTTATTAGAACAGACCAAACAAGGAACCTAGTGGCACTTTTAAAGACTAGCACATTTATTTATCGCATGAGCTTTCATGGGAGAAAATCCCTCTTTGTCAGATGCTTGAGTATGGAGAAGGAGAGAGGTGAGGGAAACAGAAAAGCAAAATTACCTGTTGGAATGGGGGAAGTAAGCTCTATTTAAAAGTAGTATTTAAGTAGTATTTAAAAGTAGTCTCTATTTAACCCTAAGATGACGGTGTCAAATCTGCATATGAATTCCAATTCTGCAGTTTTGCTTTGATGCTAAAGGCTAATTCATCTGCTCATCCAGCAGTGTGATTTATGCCATCATGGGCCAGAAACGCACCCCCCCCAGCCTTATTCATTGGACAAACAGGACAGTCTCTGCACAAAAGAATAAATGGACACAAATCTGCCATCAGAAATAACAGCATTCACAAACCAATAGAGGAACACTTCAATCTTTCTGATCACTCCATCAGTCAGCTGTTAATAGCCATACTTAGGCAAATGGATAGCAAATCAAAGCTTCAAGGAGAAACCACAGAATTAGACTTCAGATGCAGATCTGACACCATCAACTTAGGGTAAATATCGACTACTGTTTTATTTCCCCAATATAACAGGTAATTTTGTTTTGCTTTTCCCTTCACCTACCTCCTGTATGCTGTTTGCTACTGTTTGAATTTAAATGACTGCATTAATTTGCTGTAATAATCTGACCTGATCATATGACTTACACTTCCCCACATTTATTTTCCTCCCATTCTGTAAGTTCCCCCATCTTCAAAATTTTTGATGAAGTGGGACTTTCTCCCACAAAATCTCATGACATAGATTAATTTGTTAATCTTTAAAAGTGCCACAAGACTCCTTGTTTGTTTTATTAAAAGGGAGGAACCAAATACAAACGGGAAGGGAAGTCAGAGCTGAGACAAATACGCTCTGCATTCCAGTAGGTATTCATGCTGATTTTGTGACAGTTCTGTCAAAGAGCTTTTAAAAATCAGGGGCTTTTTTTGGTCTGGTTCTTTAGAGGATATACATTTTTGCAGCTGAAGCAGTAAAATATATTTATTGGGTGAAACCATGACAATTCTAACTGTATACCTGTCTTTATTTAACTTCCGACAAATCAGGAAGCATGCATATTTTGACAATACAAACATTATCTTTTAGAATAATCAGTAAGGATGGGTTTGATATTAGAAAATTGATGAACCAAAAGCTATTTCTGGCCCCACATCTCCCATAAATTTCTGGCTCAGTGCTAGAGCCAGGTACATCAGGGCTGTCAGGTGAAGCCAGGGCAGGGGCTCTTTCTTCTCCAATCCTGAAGGAGTTGAGGGGAGCACCTCCTCCTTTTAGAGAAGAAGAACCACTGGGATGATGTGCTAAATCTGGGGTTCTAGTCTAGCTGAGGGAAGCTTGCCAGCTTTCCCCCCCCCCTTTCTCTCAAGAGACTGTCTGCTCTTAGATTCCCCAGGGCAGTGCCTGCGGCTGCTTTTTCACCAGTGGTGTAGGACCTGCTCTGAGAATGTTTCATGCGCAGTTCTTGTTTTAGCATGCTGAGAATTTAAGTGACAGAAGGGACCTGGTACTTGTCAAAAACAGAATGTTATGGGACAAAGAACAGATTCCAGGTTTTGTTAAAGACATTCTGCAAACAATGGGCAGTGGGGACGTGAGACAAGTGGCCCAGTACCAAATCCCCCTATAAACTTCTCGGGGCTAGAGCCACAAAGGGGCCTTACCCTGGTAGGTGCTTTTGGTCTACCCTGTCAAAGCTGCCATTTCATATGATATGCTTAAATATTCAACAAGCAAAAGCGAGAGTGAAAATGACCCTGTAGACCAGGGAATGGCCAAACTTATGGAGCTCAAGAGCCACACAAGTTGATTATTAAACCTTCAAGAGCCACACTGAGGTATATACTTTTACCTACTAAATTGATTTGCTGGCATTCTCCCACGAGCCACGTTTTTTATTCAAGAGCCACCTGGGGCTCTCAAGCCGCAGTTTGGCCATGCCTGCTGTAGACTAATGGTTAGTCTACTCACCTGGGAGACCCAGGCTCTGGGTCAGGCAGAGTGGGGACTTGTCTCTGTATCCTGCATGAGTGCCCTAAACATTGCCCTGTTGGGCACAAAAGGGTGGGGTGATAGGGCAGCACCGGTGTCTCTTTGTCCTATGGGCCTGACAGAATAGGTGGCCCCTGAGCATGCCTACTGGACAGGCCCCCACAGGTGAGCTAGGCAGGAGACAACCCAGGTTAAAGATCTCACTGAGGCTCAAGCATGAGCTAGGCACCAACTAAGATCAGGGGTGTGAGAGTATGGGTAGGATTGCATGTTCCTGCTAGCAGATATGTAGGCATCTAGGGAATGTTGTCTGCAGAAACTTGGGTACCTAAGGAGATAGAAATTTACCTATGGTAGCACCAGGGATGGATTTCTCTACAGTTTTTTTACTTGGAGTTAACAGATTATCAGCTCACTTGTAGTAATTAACACTTCTGTGTATGCTACCAGTCAGACCACTTTCAAAAGTTGTTTCTGATTACAAACCTTTTGCAGTTTATCATATGCTGATCACGAGGGGGTGTGTGGTGGAGGAAGGGGTAGCTTGAGCATGTGTACCTGCCTGCTGCCTCCTGCTTTCCTGTCTAGCCACACCTCTGTTCACACGTCCTATCCTGACTGTTACCCCCAGCTGTTGCTGCTCTCTTTCTCCATCCTTCTCATCCCCCATGCCTTCATCCCAGCCTGGATTCCCTCACCTCATCTGCCTGCATACCTCTCTCCTCAATGTCCCTAGTTTGCTTCCCACTCTTCCAATGATGGCCCTCAGCCTCTCATCCCCTATAGGGCCTCCAGTCTTGCTGACCACCACAAATCCTCTCCTCCTTCCTCACATCTTCCATGTTCCCAAAGCTCTTTCCCCTTCTGGATTTCCCCCACCTTCTGATGCCTCTTTTGCTCTTGGCATCTGTGCGCCTCCCTTCCTGCCTGCCCTTTAATCCCCTTCATCCCCCTTGGCCCTCTTTTCTGATCAGCTCTCATGTTTCCTTCATTGCTCTTGATTCCTTTGTCCTCCACCCTCACTGTGGGTCCTCAAGGGTTCTGACTATGAGGTCGTCATATTCTCATTCCAACAGCCTCCATGTTGGCCTTTGAAATGGGAGGAGTTGGTGGGAGTTGCAGGCACTGGAGTTATAGAGAAGAAAATGCTAGGTCTACAGTCTCTGTCTTGGTCCCTCCTGGTGGGTGAGTGAATTGTGTCTACACTTTCCAGGGACCCCCTCACTTCTGCTGCCACTTCCCTGTAAGGTGTCACGTCTAGTCCCTGAGGCCAGGATTCTCAGATGTCCCTGAGTAGCCCAAAGAGAATGTCCCTCTGCCATTTCTCCCTACCAGGAATATACTCTTGGTAACCCTTTGTCATCCCCCTGGGAATATATTGTGGCTTTTGAAAGGCTCTACCCAACATTGGCCACAAGAGGACCCTATTGCTGCACATGTGATTTTCCCTCTATTATGATGACTCAAAGTCCATAGGATGTGGCATGTGATTAGGGATTGGGGAGCAAATGTTACAGGATCAGAGCCTGTATTGCTAAACATGAACCCAAAGACCTGTAGATTGCCAAGGGGCAGGGAGTCCTTTGGCGCAGCTGGTGAAAAATAGGTTAAAGGAACTGGCTGACTCAGGAAGATTAAGGAAAGGAATATTAATGAGAAAAAAAAAAAGGCCTTGCTCCTCTAGGGCAGGGGTTCCAGTGCAGCCCTAGGTCTGGTGGACTGGATGGTTATGGAATGGGATATGAGGCCTTTTTCCTCGAGGGGACTACCCCTAAGTTGGAACCATCCAAATCTGGGAAACTGGCTGGCTTGAGGTGTGTGTGTTTCATTTTTATGGTACCACTTTTATTGTGATCCAGCCAACATGGGGGACAGGTAGAAACATCAGACTGAAGGGGCCTGTTGTTCTGATCTAGGGGTTGGACAAGCAGGAAGGGACATGGGGATTGACAGGTCTATGAACTGCTCCTTTAATTTCTTGAGCCACTGTCTTTGGCCCCTATGGCTGTAGTCATCCTTGTTCTGGTTTCTCTGCAGGACTTCTTTTCCCTGCGGTGCTGCCTGTCTGCAGCATGCCATCCCCAGTTCCAGGCAGCCCGCTGTCTGACAGCGAGTACCAGGCCTTCTTCTCTGCCCTGACGCCCTCCTGGAAAGCAAGTGTGGCCTGCCAGATCCGACGTACCCAAGGGTGCCATGACCCTAAAGTCATCCGGCTGGACCAATATGAGAACCATGGTTGGATCCCAGAAGGTACAGAGGGTTTGGGTGTGTTAAAGTTGTAATTAGTGTGCGTTGTCAGTGCCATGCAGAGGCAAGCTCCAAAACACTTCTACTGGCTCAGCCTGGTGGCCCAGAGAAAGAGGCAACTCCTGCCCAGCCTGAGTCAGCACATAACCTCCTTGGTTTTGGCTGCAGGGCCGTGCTTGTTCAGTTGGCGATCTATTCCCAGCCTACAGAACTTGGCTCTTTTCTCCTAGAACCTGAGTTTAGGACAGGATGCTAGGTACATTTGCTTTCAGAGGCATTTAATAAACCTAGATTTTAATAAACTGCTTCTCTGTCTCTTACAATAATATGTTTCAGTGGCTCCGATTCCATTGCATAAGAAGTTTATAAATCAGTCTATTGCCTATACAATAGCATAAGTGCCCTGTGGATAAATGCAATAACTTTGTCCCTACAACAGTGTAAAGAGTTCAAATTGAACTACCTTTATGCAGCAGAAATACTTGGGGTTATTTATTTGTTCATATTTTCACGGGGAAAATACCTAGGGTAATTAAATCACAAAAATATGCTATTTAATATGTTAAAGTTATTAATATAACCACTGAAAAGTAAGAAAATGCTAAAGAAAAGTTGGAATAAGCAGCCTTTATTCTCCTTGTCTATATGCATCATTATGATACAAACTTTAATTACATACTTTCATCATAATATGAGCTTAATACAATGCCATTTTCCCCCATCCTTAAGATACACAAACATGGCAGCTTGTAGTTTTGGTATGCTAAATAACACATCTATGAAAGTACTTTATATTCACCTGTCAGCTGATTACAGGCATGGAAGGTCTTTTCCAGCAATGGAGGGTGCTGATGATCAATAAGGGGTTTTGTCCATGTTCTGGCACCAGCTCAAGAACTTCTCCCAACCACCTTAGCCAATATCAAGAGATAGGGTACTAGATTTCAGCTGACTGTGGAAAAACTGGGCTTTTAAGCCTCACTCAGGAAAAAGATGAACAGGGTCTGGTCTTTGTTCAAAGTCAGGCTTGCTCAGAGCGAGTAGGGCTTTCCAGTTGTAAAGAGCCAGGAACTAGAGCCAGGTCTGTAGAGCCTGGGCCAAGGCTTGGTCCTGAGGCCTGTGCCCACCTCAGCCCCCAGCAGTGCTGTGAACTTCACCGCTACCACTGCAGGGCTGCCCAGCAGCTAATGGCCATGAGTGGAGTAGAGGTGCCCTGGCCTAGGACAGCTGATATTCTCACAGTGCCACCAAGGGACCATGTAGAGGCACAGCTGGGGAGCACTGTGAAGAGCAGGCACTGCAGGAAATACCACCTAAAAGACCCAGTGTGATGGTATCCTGCAGCCTCTGACTGGCTAAGCACCCTAGTTAACCCCAGGGGTTGCCCCAGGAAATCTCCTGGACAGCCACACAGGGTTTGCTTGATTGCCTGTTCCCAGTTCCAGCCAGACTCTGACCCTGATGATGCCTCCTGATTCCTGCATGGTAGCTGCATCTGGTCTCCACTTTCTGATCTGGCCTGACTTACTCTGGCTTTTCCATGCAGGACTTAGCACTTGTGATTCCTCTGAGTTGTGCTTGGTGTTGACTGTCCCAGGTGGGCAGACCTCAGTTCAGCTATGACTGCTAGGCCAGGCCACCTATGACCTGGTTCTTTACACAGGCCCTGCAGAGCTCCTATAGGATGCTTCTAGTTCCACATGGAACATGTTTTTATCCACTTCATTTGAGGCTTCTGAGATGAGCAGCAGTCCTTTGACACCAAGCCATGGGTTCTCCTGTTAGACCTTTCAGACATCCTAGTCTTCTACCAGGACCTGGAAACTGGTTTCCAGAACCAGATCTTCTATGACCACTGAGAGTTGAGGACTTTCTTCTAGAGCCTTTCCTGTCCAATCATCAGCTTGATGTGCTGCTGACACAGTCCTCTTCAGTTGACCAGAAGTTAGTCCTCTGCAGTGCTACGGACTATAGATGGAAACAGAACTAGGAGAGATCTCCTGGATCAACACTCTGCTTTTGCAGGCAGCCCTGTCATATGTTCCCTTTCCTAAGCTACAAATGGCAAGACTGGGTGCCCCACACTACGCTTGCATAGTGTGTGGGGCTGCCCACCTCCCTCAAACTTCCAGTTGTATGCTCCAAGCAGTGAAAGCTGCCCTGTCCCCTAGCTCTCGCACATTCCTCAAACAGCTCCCTTGAGGAGACTCATCCAGCCCACTCTGCTTTCCTAGCTGCTGGATACTGTCAGGCCTTGTCCCCATTACAATTCCCCCACCAGCTGGTCCCCATATAACAGCTGAGGAGGGTAACCAGCCATTCTGCCTTCCTGCCATGCCCAGGAGACATAGTCACACAGTCAGTGCTTCATATCATCCATTTCTCCCCTCCGTCCCCCAGAGACCCTAGTGGTGAGGCACTTGTGCTTGGATGAGAGGCCCCTGGTGGAGAGAGCATCTGTTCCATCCTCCTTCCACAGTCCACCAGTGATGTAAATAGGAGATCCTCCTTGGACTTGTGAACACGGACACAGTGCTGCTCCATTCCATGGAATCCTCCAACATCCGACCCTTTCTGGTGGGAGCTTGGGGCTGCAATTTTCCTGTCACCTGTTCATTTTTGCCTATTTGTGCTAAGGTCCCAAGGTGTCCTGGGACCTCCTCCTGTCACTGACCAAGATGGCTCTGGGTCAGTCCAGAAGCAGTGAGCTTGCCAGGGAGACGCTCTATGACTGTAGTGCCATTTTCCTTGTCAATTCATACAGCCAAACAGAGTTCGACGTGGATTCTGGGCTCCTCCAAAAACCCCTGCTCCCCTGACCTTTTACAGTGGTAGAGTTTAAGGCCAGGCACACCCACTGGATCATCTAGTCTGACTCCCTCCGTTTCACAAGCCACCAACACCACCCAGCATCTGCACAATAAGCTCCACAATCAAAATGAGACTAAAGTATTTCAACCCACAGGAGACTAGATGGGTATGTTCCACAGGCAGAGCACTGGAAGGATCAAGGTAGACCAGTGCCCAAGGCCCCCACAATGGCAGGGAAATGATTAAGTGAGAGACAACCAGATAATCCTGGCAAATGACCTGAGCCGACATGCTGCAGAATGAGGCAAAATGGCACGAGCATCACTGCCAATCTGAGTTAGGGGAAAATTCCTTCCTGATGTCCCACATGGTGATTAGGGTTTTGAGCATGTGATCAACCACCAGCCAGGCAATCACTTTTTCTTGGAGCACAGGGTGTTGCCTAAGATCCTCTGCTGTTTCCCCTTCTGGTTCCCTTTTATTAGTTTTTTGACAAGTTCCACAGTGCTATCCGTGTTAATCTAGTTCAGCAACACAAACAAGGAGTCCTGTGGCACATTTAAAGACTAACAAATTTATTTATCACATGAGCTTTCATAGGAGAAACTCCCCTTTCATCAGATGCTGACAAAGTGGAATTTCTCCCATGAAAGTGTAACCTGCTAGGGTGGGCTCAAATTCATTCAATTGCCCCTCTCCAGTGCCTCACAGAGAAAACCCCTGATGAAAGCAACTGGAGAGCCAGGATCCAGTTGTTAAAAGGACTCACAGCGAAGACTGCTCAGAGTTTCCATCCCACATTAAACTATTACTCAACAGAAACATACAATGAACTTTATTAACTAACTAAACACACCTTATCCTAAAGCACCATGATACATTTAAACAAAACAGTAAGAAACCCAAGAGTCCCAAAGTTCAGGTGGAGTCACCCTTATCTCAATTGCAGTCTTTTAAGTCCTTGGGGCTTGAATGCAGAACGAAAGCAATCCTCATCCTCTCTAGCTGCAGGAATCTTCAGGCAGATGCCATGCAGTCCTTTCTTCCTCCTGTGCAGCCAGCACCATGCAATCAAGTCACTGGCCATCCAGCTCTCAGTTCCACCGCAGACAACTTCCCCGCAAAGCAGTCGAAAGCTGGGAGAAAACATCCTGCAGTCCACTCCTGCTCAGCTCCTTTCACCGAGTCCCTTAGCCAATGTCCTCTGCAGCTCCTCTCCAGGCTTCTCTTCTCAGGCTTCTCCCTGGGCATGCAACTCCAGCTCAACAATAAAACTAGTGGAGCATGCTCAGTGTGCTCCCTCACCCTCTTACCAGAAGTTTCTGGTTTCTGGGCTCCAAAATCTGCCCAGCAACGTAACCCAGCCATAAGGGTGCCTAAAAGAGATTGCACCTATATAGGCACATGGGTTACAAAAGCTCCTGTGATGAATAAATTTGTTAGTGTTTAAAAGTGCACCAAGACACCTTATTCGTTTTCTGAGTTACTACCAGCCCCGTGCTTCTTTATTTGCTCTCTGCACAAGGTTGATCTCTGTCTTTGTGGTTGTTCCCACCTCCTGTGTGAGAAGGGCCTTGTTGCCTTTCTGGTGGAGTTGCTTAGGGGGCCTACTCTTTCTTCTTCATGGAGGTCAAATAGACCACTGATGTTCACTGGAACTAACACCACAGTTGGTAAAAAGGTCTATGGCTCTGTGACTTGTCCATGCCTGGAGTAGTCCACCTGAAATTCCAAGGTCATGCCAGGCTGCAGAAAGAGAGGATAGTCTCCCAAAACTAATGGGTAACACTGAAGTTAGATTCCCTGCACAGTCACAAACAGTTCTTCTGATTCCCTCAGACTGATTATCAAGAAGTTAAAACATGAAATACACAGCTCCCTTTACTGCATTTCAGTCTCTGACTCCCACTCAGTCACTAGGTTCAATAAAAAGAAATGTTATTTAAAACTCTATTCTCTTTACCAAAACGTTCTCCTGATCCCAACGGGTCAGCCACATTGCCAGATCGATATAAGTTTGGATCTTACCCAAAATACCATATTACCAGCCAATCCTGCAGTAACTAATAAGAGGTTTATTATAAAAGGAAAGAAACAAACAGGATGAGAGATTTTAAATGATCAAAGCAATGAGATCTGTATAAATGACTGTAAAGGCCATGTATATTAGATTCTTAACAGAATTGTGGGGTTTGCAGGCTTGTATTGTCCATCTGGTGTACATTGAGTACCTGCATGGGTCTCCGTCCTTTCTTTCACAACTTCAGTTGTGGAATAGTTGATCCAGAAATAGGAAGCAGGAATAAAAACAAGATGGAGATGGTGCAGCTACATTTTATAGTTTCTGCCATGGAGCCTGTACTTCCTTTGTCCTAAACACAGTCACACAGGACATGCCATGGAAAAGTCTCGGAGAGTCTGCTGTTAGGCATGTTCTTACATGGTCTGGTGACTCATAAGATTTAGCCACTGGGCTGTTTTAGGATTTATTGTAGTTCCCTTGATGTGCCATTAAATAGACTTAGTTCTTCTGCCTTCCTGTCTGCATGTGTCACTCAGAAACACAGCACAAGTTGGAAATACCAATATGCCAGACATCTTTAGAACTCATAATTCAAAACAGATACATACACACAAACAATTCGATCATACTTAGCAAGCTATACCCTTTCCAGTGGTACCTGACATAGCCTATCTTGTGAGATTCATTGTAATTTGGCAATATCAACTTCAATAATACCATAAATAATCACTTAAATTCCAGACAGCATCACAGGCTAAACACACACCACTTGATAATGCACAAATTATAATTTGGTATTTGGCTTCATTTATATGAGTCAAGTCAGACCAGGCTGTCCAGTGTTTGGCATGTTATCATTGCTCTTTTACTTGCTCTGTCACCTTTTCCACCGACAGCTTCAAAAGTTTATTGGCTGTGACCAGTTAAGACCAGAGGCAACATGGCATGAGATGCTAAAAAGGCAGCTGCCCATATGCCCTTGCCTTCTCATGCTGCATTTCTCCAGTCCAGTAGAGCTGTCCCTGGGTTTTTACTATACACTTTTGTCTTTTCTGGTAGTTTCTCAGCAACCTAGCTTTGCATTAGACTTAGACTGGCTGTGATAGAGAGAGGATGGGACACATTCACATTCTGCTGATGTGGCTGCAGCAAACTACAAATTCCCATTATGCAAATTGAGGTCTCATATTTCCAGCCAAAATTCACAGTATTCAGTTACAGAAGTTACTTGTTTTGTGGGGGGGGTGACATTGTGACACACCTTAGGGTTATCCAGCTTTGTCAGGCACCTCATCACTACCTGTCCTAGGCCTGAAGCAGATTTGTCTGCGCCTGCTGTGGATCAGCTCCCTCAAACCAACAGCCTCTGGCAACTCGAGCACTGCATTCCAGGCCCTTGCAGGCCTTGTGGTCTCTGTAGAGGCAGAGGCCTGGTCTACACTAGAAACCTCTGTTGACATAAGTCATCTTATGTCAACTAAACGATCCTCGTGTACACACTGCAGCCACCTTTTGTCAACAAAATACAACCCACCTGTTAGCAGGGGTAGGGCAACACAGTGTCAATGCATATACTGTGTTCCCTTAAACCATGGAGGAGCTGTCATTTTTGTCAATTGACAAGGTGGGGGACTGAATCCCAGCTCCACAAGCTGGGTGCGGTCCCAGGATGCTGGCAAGCATCAAGCTTGCTGGTGTCCTGGCGCTGCAGCTGCTCCAGTGCTTGCCAGGGACCTGGGGCAGCAGTGGGGTTTGGTTGCAGCTCTGGAGCTTGCTGGCATCCTGGCGCTGCAGCCAGGGCCGTAACTACAGATTTTGGCACCCAGGGCAAGCACCCCAAAAAGTGCCTTCCACCGACCAGGGGCCCAAACCAGCCCGGGCCCCAATCTTGCCCCAGCCGCTGCTGGAAGGCAGCAAGGAGCTGGATCTGTCCCCAGCTGCCTTCCCATGGTGGCTAGGGACCATTCCAGATCCCCACTGCCTTCCGGCAGAGGATGGGGATCAATCCAGTTCCCCACTGCTGCCAACAGGTGGCTGGGGACAGGTCCTGCTCCTTGTCACCCCAGCCACTGCCAGAAAGTGGTGGGGAGCCCCAGCCAACAGCGGGGAGCTGGATCCAAAATTCAGTACCTGGTGCTTTGCACTGGTTGCCCCAGTCTAGTTACAGCCCTGGCTGCAGCTTCTTAAGTCTTGCCAGCAACTGCGTCCCCACTACCACCCAGAGACCCGGGCAAGCCCCCACAGCTGCTCTGGAGCACAGGCAAGCTCCAGGGAGCTCTAGTCACTTTGGGGCTTGCTGGAGTCCCTGGGCAGCTGCAAGACTGCAGGCATTCTGGGGCTTGCTGGCATCCAGGCTGGGGTCTGAAGTAGAGATGGGGGGGCCTGGGGGCTCCTTGCAGGGTACTGAAAGATGGCTTTCTTAGCTCCTGCCACACTGTCCTCTAGGCTGGTGGAAGAAGTCCTGCTGGGGATGCAGTCCACCAACCCAAGGACACTAGTGTAGACAAATATTGGCATACTTTTATGGTGTAGACATACCCAGAGCTGGGCACACGCGGACCTGCAGATACATGGAGTGTTCCTTGCAGAGTCCAGCCCCATAGCCATCAAACACTCCCAGAGTTACTAGGTCTGTGGCTCCTAAAGAAACAGTGCCCACCTGCACCAAGGAAGAGAAAGGAAAGAAAGGGTCAGATGGAAACTTTGTCTCTTCCAAGGCCTGAATTGTACTTTTTTTTTCTTTCCTCTGTAAGACCCTTCAGAGGGCAGGAACTCTTTACTTTTGCTCCATGCTGCAGTTTCACCTGTGCTCCAAGTGATTGAACATGTCCATTCCATGCCTAGCTCACCAGAGTCAGAGATTTTTCCTTCAGTGGTACCCATTGGGGGCCCCAGGCATCCTCTGTTGCCTTGTGTGCAGCCACCCCAACCTCCCTCAGTTCCTTCTTAGCTCCATTGCCAGCCGTTGGACTGTGTAGTGCAGTCTTGCCATTGCAAGTCTTTTCCTCGTTTTCTGTTTTGTACGTAGCTGGTAAGTAGCCAGGTAATTCTATAAGTTTCTTTTTAAAGTGTTTTTCAAGCACTGTGGGTCCTGTTCCTGGAAACTGTGACTGGTGCCAGAGCATTCCTTGGCCACCAGGTTTCAAACCCTGCTGTTCCTGCAAGACATGAGTGTCAGGGAGTGACCCACACTCCAGTTCCTTCAAGTGTCTTGAGGAGACTCACGTTCATGGTTGGTGGCAAATTTGCAGGGGTTTTAAACCAGGAACCAAGAAACTAAGGGAGACCAGACTTCAGTTTCTGCTTGGAGCCCTCTTGCTCAGTGCAGGTGTTGAACACATTGACATCCACCAGAAACATTCCTCCTGGCCTTACTGACCGTTGGGGCTGTTCTCCCTCCCTGGTACTGAGAACAAGTCACAGGAAGATGGCGTCTAAGGACTTGGTATTTGGGAACTCACTGATGGCTAGCAGTAAGCATGCAGACAAAGGCAGTAGAGTGCTCCTGAGGCCCTCTCTGCAGTGGTCACCTGCTTAGACAGAACTGCTGACTCTGATGCTGGCACTGACCCCAATTGGGAGTGGCCTCTGAAGCAGTTCCTTCTAGTAAAACGGTGCTAGTCTCGCTGCCTCAGCACCAAGAGACTAGCCTGGTACCATTGACTCCAGAGACTTACACAGCAGCAAGGGATCTCCTGAGTCACCTGGAACTGGTTTTGCTGGTGATCCTCTTGCCTGCTGCTGTTGCTCTAGCCTTATTGGCAGCTTCATCCTAGCATGCAGCACCTTGAGCACCTCCAAGGACCCAAGTCTCTCTTATGTCCAGAGGGAAGCTGGCCATGTTCCCATGAGGTTGCAATCTCCTGGATCCAAACGCCAATCCTCAGCATAGTCAGGAAGAGCCTAGTTGCTTGGAGGAGGCTGCTTTGTCTTCTGACTCAGAATCAGTTGTTTTGTGGTTATGTCAGGTGCGCTGGCATTCTCCTTTGAGCCTCTACCTACCGTCCAGAGGCTCCATCTTGGCCAGCAAGCAACTGTCTTTCTGGAACTGTTTGGAGTTTCTACCTGCCTGCAGGTCTTCTCCGCATTCTCCCCACCCTGCTTCCTCCAGCTGGTTCTGAGACCACTCTCAGTATTGGGTTTGGTACTGAACATGACGAGCTTCCTCTGGTGGATCTCCCTATGGAGGACAGATAGGAGGTTCTACAGCAGCTTTGGCTCCCTCATCTCCACCACCTGAGAAGATGGTAGAGGAACAGGGTTCTTCACCTCCCTCCCCTGATGGCTACAGAGCTAATTAGGACCTGTTAAAGAAGAAGGCTGCTGTCTTGGACATTCAGGTGGAAGATATTTGAGTGACATCTCACAGGCTAGCTACCATCTAAGCTTCTGTCTATGGCACTCCCAAATAGAAAGGATATCCAGGCTGTCCTGTACCCCACCACTGACTCAATCTTCCACCCCTCGAACAGCCAAAAGGCCTGAGCCCAGCTACATGCTGTGACCTCAGCCACTGAAAGTCAGTGAGGAATAGAGAGACTCAGGTGTGTGAGTCAATCACAGGACTGTGAGTCCCCAGTGCGATGTGACTGTGAAAAAGGCAAATGTGAGCCAAGGATGTATTAGCTGAGACATTTCTAGCAGAGATAGAGATGCATTTATGCCATTGTCCAAGGAACTGGTCAGGCCTCATCTGGAATACTGTGTGCAGTTCTGGTCACCCATATTCAGGAAAGATGATATTAAACTGGAACAGTAGCAGAGAGGAGCAACTGTGATGATCAGGGGAATGGAGGGCCGATCAAGAGAAGCGACTGAGAAAGGTTGGTTTTCTTAGTCAAGCAAGAAGGGGGCTGAGAGAAGATTTGATTTCTTGCTATAAATACAGTGGGGGGGGGGGGGGGGAATACCAGGTGGTGTGAAGAGCTACTTAAGCTGAAGGACAATGTTAGAAAAAAAAACACTGGGTATAAACTGGCCATGAACATATTCAGGTGAGTTTATACCCCATGAACAAATTTATGCAGTAAGCAGTCAGGGCATACCTGGGAGTCTGATGTAGGAGGTCAGATAGAGGATAGCCAGAGCCCAGCCAAGCTGTAGTGAACCCCAGTGTTTAAGTTCTGTCTGTCCCTCCATCTGCCTTCCTTTTTCAGATGCCAAGCTGTGTGTCCTGACTGCTTCCCGCAACCCACATTTTACCTCCACTTCACCCCCCAAGCTCTTTGTTCCTGAGCTGGGTTAATGCAGCTCACGCCCCAACACCCCTTGAGCAGCAAGGAAGTCTATATATTTCTGGGTCATTTCATCAGTTTCTAGGTGTCAACATCCTAGTGACTAGATTTGCCATGGTCTTCTCAGATGCCCCCACTGAGATGGGACTTAAGGTTCAGAGAGCCAGATGACATCCATATCTATGTCTCTTCATCTGCCCTTAGAGCAAAAAGCCTTTTTTTTCTTCCCCTAGATAACAATGCAGCACATAGGAGAAACTGAGGCACACAGACTATATAAAAAATGCTGCAAACAATTGCCGCTCTGTCACAGAGGTCCAAAGAAGGCCACACGATGAGGCACTCCTAGAGACTGCACAGGGACATATACATTGGGCAGGACACTGACTGGGCACTAACTACACAGAGCTCTGTAGATCAGTCTAATGGGGTGCCTTAGTTCTCCATTCACACAGTCAGCATTTTCTTCCACACCAAACAGGCAGTGGTTAAAGTATAATTTGGCAGGCCCCAGATCCCTCCTAATCAGTGGGCCCCCTTCCCACATTGTCCAGGCCCCCTTCATACATATGCAGGCCCTAGACCAGGTAGGCATTTGCAACTATTTTTCAGTACCACATGCATGGTTATTGCTCTGCTACACACACACACACACACACACACACACACACACACACACACACACCCTGCCCCACACAATCCCCAGCCACTCTGTGCCCCCGATCCAAGAGGCCTGTGCCGCTCTCCACAAAAGTGTGGTGGCGAGGGATATCCCCATCCCCAGGGGAGCACTCTGGGATGCAGCAGCTCTGTCCACAGCTCGGGGGAAGCCCACTGTGCCACTTCCCGCAGCCTCACCATGGGGCTCCCCCATCTGGAGCTGAGGCCGTACCTCGGCCATTTCTGCTTGTCCCTGCAGCGGCGCATCTGTGCCAGACTCAGTGCCAGGCGGCAGCAGCGCCAGAGTGCGCTAGCCAGTGAAGTTTTGGCTGGGGGCTGGCCGCTGGCAGGGCAAGCACAGGGGTGCCTGGGCACTTAGAGCAGGACAGACATGCTCCTCCACTCTGCTTGCCGCACAGCCTGCCCTGCACATGCTCAGGGGAGCCAGCCAGGACTTTTTAGAGCATGGCAGGTGTGCCTCAACTCTGCTGGTCTGGAACGTGCTGGAACACAGCATTCCAGCTTAGTTTTCTATTTTTAGGGGCCCCGGAACACTAGCCCCTAAAAATAGTGGGCCCCAGAATGGCATCCTGCTACGTTCCAGCTTACTTTAGCCCCTGCAAATGGGTTCCCTGGCCTTACTCAGTTTCATGCATCTGTACAAGTAAGAGATTTCCCTGTTCATACAGACCCACCTTCCTACTCTGTTTCTAGGCCCTATCTGTTCTGATCTCCCAGGAGCCTCATGGTTTCAAACCTTCTGCCAGTTTGCACAGTATCGCTGTGCTAACCGCAAGTACTACATCAAGGTGAGAGGGGCAGGGCTTGGAGAGCTGTTATTGCAGTGGAGTGGGGGGGCGGGTTTGGGAAAGGGCTATAGTGGAGGTGGGGAGTGGCTTGGGAGAAATTAAGCAGCATTGGGTGGGTTTTGGTGTTTCTGGAGGAGGGAGATTTCAAGGGACCATCACAGTGAAGGATGAGGATTTCTGTGAACATTATCACAGTGAAGGAAGGGGCTTCCAGGAGGTCACCAGAGGGGAGCGCTTTCAAGGTGATTGTCCCTGTGCAGTAAGGTTTTCAAGGGGATTGTTGCAGGGGAGGGGTTTGGGGCAGATTATTGCAGTGGAGGGTAGAGGTTTTGCAATTACTGAACTGGAGGATTGTGGTGTTAGGAGACTATCACAATTGGGGAGCTGTTCAGAGGGATTATCTCAGTAGAGAGCAGCAGTTTGAGTGGGAATATCATAGTGAAAGGGAGCAGTTTAAGGGGCATTATCACAGAGACGAGAGTTTTCTGGGGCCCTCATTACAGTGGAGGAGAGAGTTTTCAGGGGCACTGTTGCATTAGGAGACCTTCAAGGGGGTATTGCAACGGCTGGGAGGTTCAGGCCTGGATAATCTCAGTGGAGGGATGGGCTCCAAGGGAGGAGAGATGGTGTGGTGGAGATTATTGCACTGGAAGGGAAGATGTGACATACTAGGGGTATGGTTCAGTTGAGTGGGGGCTTTGTCACCCCTGTTCCATAACCTGGGGGACCCTTTACAGTACCTTTCTGCTGCAGCTTCCAAGCAGGACTGCATGTACGTCACCCCCAGCTATGTCTGTGCTGAAACCAACCAGACAGACCGTGGCTCTTACTAGCCTTTGTTATACAGCAGGGTGACCCCAACACACCCTCATGCCTGGATTTTCCCTCCTACCACATATGTCCTGTAGTGCCCAACCCAATTCTGGACAGTATAGATATACTAAACCCACTATTTCTTTAAGGGAATAATATGCACACTACTTGTTACCCCAAAACGAGTTACCTAGGCCTTTCAACTTGAGCACACTGGGTTAGATAAAAGAATATAACAAATCCCTGAACTATAAAGAGAGAGGGATTAAGTGAGTACCAGTAAGGAGGCAGAAAAGTCAGAAATGGTTACAAGAAAAATAAACATAAAAAACACTTACTGGTACCTAACTGAACAAACTATATTTCATTCAAAACAAAGTTTTCTCACCATATGCTGCCAGGAATCTTACTGACCAAACTCTTTAGGTCAGGACCCCTCCCCCACACTCCAATGGCTGATTCCTTCCTCTCTTCAGGTACTGTGAATCCAATGAACAGGGAGAGAGGCAGGGGTGCCTAGGGGTGTTTGCCCTTCCTTTTTATAGTTTCAGTCCCCTCTTGAAAAGCATTTCTATCTGAGACCCAGGAAACAAAAAGTCTATGAGGAAGAATGTTTCCTGCTGGTTTTTTTTCACCTGTTTGACCTTCCTTTCTTTTCCATCCCTGCTTGACGGCTCTCTTTACTGCTTAAATGCATATTAAGGCAAGCACATGTTCCTGCCTTTGTTTAGGGCAGACCTGACTTCTGTTAGTGCAGGGCTGCAGAGTTCAGAACATGTGTTAATCACATAGACTTTAAGGTCAGAAAGGACCAATAAGATCATTTAGTCTCACTTCCTGCTCAATGGAGGCCACAAAATCTCACCCACCCACTCTTGTAATAAACCTCTATCATAGGACTGAGTTATTGAAGTTCCCAAATCATGATTTAAAGACTTAAAGTACAGAGACTCCACTAGCAAGTAAGCTGTGTCCCATGCTATGGAGGAAGGTGAAAACTCCCCAGAGCCCTTGCCAATCTGCACTGAGGGAAGATTCCTTCAATCAGTTTAACCCTGTGCATGTCACCAAGACTCAACAGCAAGACACTCAGAAAAAGAATTCTCTGTAATAACTTAGAACCCACCCCGTCTAACATCCCTTCTCAGGTCACTGGCATATCTACCACCAGTAGTCATATCACCCAGGGAAATCATGTAACTTCACAGACACTGTTGCCACACGTATTTTACCAGGACAATAGTAAGCAGGAAATTGTGTTTTCCAATGATACTTTAAAAGGCTTAATTTGTACAAAGCTTATTACAGTAGTGTTGGGTGTGAATATTGGGGGTATTCTGTCACAGAGGGGCTTCAGGGGATTATCACATTAAAGGACTGGAGTTCAGGGGAGACTGTTGCAGTGGAGAGGAGGGAACTCAGGGGGTTCACAGTGGAGCGGGAGGGAGTAGGGCAGAGAAGTGGAGGTGTTTGGGGAGGATTATTGCACTGAAAAATGTTTTCAAGGCAGTTACAGCCGTGGAGAGAGGGGTCCAAGAGGGGATTTTCATAGTGGAGGGGTAGGGACCTGGGGTTATTACTGGAGTGGGGGTTGAGGTTTGGGTGGAGATTACTGCAGTAGAAGGAGGATTTTCTCAGAGCAGGGGAGGGATTTCAATAAAATCACAGCAGTGTAGGGGCAGGGTTTGAAGGGGGTTATTGCAGTGTATGGGAGGGGTCTGGGCAGACTGTAATAGAGAAGGGAAAGTTAATTGCAGTGGAGGGGTGGGGCATGGCAATGATTAATGCAAGAGAAGGGAGTGCTTTTGTGGGTATTGCAGCTGTAGCTGGGAGGGGTTTCCTCAAGGATATCACAGCTGAGGGGAGCAGTTTCCAGAGGGTGGTTGCCTTGGAGGGGATGGGAACTGAGACGATTATCACAACAGAGGGGACCCATGTCAGAGAGATTGTTGCTGTGGGGGTAGGGTGACCAACTATCCTGCGAGTGGATCCTCTGCCCTGCATTAACAACGTTTTGCAAAATATGGAGTCACAGGGCAGGGGGGAGCAGGGTCCAGGGGGACGGTTTGCCCAGTTCAGGTGGTCTACTCTGCATTGAGCTTGGGAGACTTAGAGAGCTCAAGGCTGGCTGATGGGCCCTGAGCAAGGTGTGGGAACATGGAAGGGGCAAGTGGGATGGGGCTTCAGGCAGAAGAGGCAGGGCACATGCTGCCCATGGCCAGGCTTCATATTAAATATTGGCCTGAATGGGGAAAGCAGTCAGCTAGCTAGCTACTGGGTGCAGAATCTAAAGATGTTGTTTTGACTGTCTATAACATCCCAAAATGAGCTATTTTGCTCTTGATTACATTAAAGGGATTTGTCTATTTTACTTTTACCATGTCCCACAAATTAGATCATTCTGTTCTGAAGTTGGATTCATGTCAGTTGGTCGCCATATATGGGGGAGGGTGTGACAAAGTAAAGATCTGGGCTTCTGGGGGGGCTGCTGCCAGGCAGGGTGTATGTCTCTCAATTCACCTTCTCTTTCCCCTGTTCAGCGGATCCTGTGTCCTGATGTGGCTCACCCCAAAGCAACTCGTACCCAAGGAGAGAAGGCTGACACCATGGGCTCCTGGGCAAAAAGCAACTGGTCTTCCCACACTGGATCCACTAGTGAAGCAGGTACCACGATGCTGGGTGAATTTGGCATCCGCTGCTGGTTCTTTCTCCACATGCCCCTCTCATCCGTCTCTTGCCCATTGCCCTGCCCTGTGGCCTGACTCTTCAGGAACCTCTCTGCAGGGTTTGGGCAGGGCTTCAGTGGGATGTGGGGGAAGGGAACATGTGTGAATGCAGTGGATCATGCCAATGTGTGTGTGGAACAGGCCAGCATGTTACAAAGGGGCCTGGTTTGAATAGGGGGGTGTAACCACACATGTCCCTGACAGCATGAGACCAGGATGGTGCGTGTGCACAGGCTGTTATGTATATGTGGGTGGGTAGACATGTATCACAAGGAAGCATGTGTGCAACTCAGCAGCTGGTGGGGACACAAGGGACTATGCACAAAGCTAAGGGAAAGAGGCATCAATGAGCAGTGTGTGTGTGTGTGTGTGTGTGTGTGCAGGGATACACATCCAAGCAGGGGTGTTGCTGGCACCAGGCACATGGGGCCCATGCCCCAAATCCCAGCACCAGTGCCCCGGGTCCGGCAGGGCCCCGCCTCTCCTGGTCTCCGGCTGGATCAGGCCGGAGATCCGTGGCCCAGCCACCTGCAGCAGTGGCAGCTGCTTCCCCAAGGCTGGGCAGCTCTGTGGCTCCCACTCCTGGCCCTGTTGCCACCTGGGGACGTGGCCTGTGGCCAGGGAGCAGGGCCTGGGCCAGTGCCCCGGGTCCTTCCCCGTGGTAGCGGCACTCCTGCGTCCAAGAAATGAGGGTGAGGGTCATTTCTTTCTTTGGTCACTCTCTGTCTGCTCTTCCCCCAGCACTGGGTCCGGAGAAGCCTGGGGCCACAGGTCAGGCTTCTCTGCTGCATCCTGACACCCGGCTCCATTCCAATGTTGACACCATTTTGAAATACGCCTATGCTGTCTCGGGCCAGGAGCCGGTGACTAGGAGGCACAACCCAGGCCTGCCAGTGGGCCAGAGAAGTCTCGAGCCTGGAGGGGGCAGTGAGCTGCCAGGCCCCTCACGTTTCCAGCCAGCCACAGTGACCTCTGAAACATTCCCGTCTGCCAGGAGAGCCACTGCTGAGACTGGAAAGGCCAAACAGCAGCAGATGCAGAAGAGCATCCAGCGACTCATCAACTCAGCTCTTTCCTTGGAGAGCTCTCTGGAGATGGGCACAACTCAGGTGTCCCCACGCCCTGCACCAGAGCTGAAGGACTCATTCAGCAGCACCCAGAAAGGGATCCCAGACACAGGCACCAGTGGCAGGTATGGTGGGGCGAGTGGCCAGCTTCCTGAGCACTTGCCCGGCATCACAGCCAGGTTCACTTGTACCACTGTGGCTTGACTCTATTTTTAGCCTGCTGGCTTGATCAGCACTAACATGGTCATTCTCCTCCAACTGGGAATTATGCTTTCTGGCTCCAGACAGAGATGACCAGTGAGTTCCTCACAGAGGCAGCACCTGCCCTGAAACCTGTCATGTGCGTGCATGGTGAGTGCCCCACAAACAACCCCCTCAGATGGTGGAGCACATGCATGGCGAACCTCCTTGCACACACAGCTCATTCAGTTCAGTTCAATGAGACTTGCTTGGCAGAAAGAGCCATATAGGTGTGGGCAGTATGTAAAAATAGAGACAGTCTCTCCAGACAGCCTGAGGCAGGCAAGATGTATGCAGGATGGGCCTACACACTGTCTTTGAAGCTTGCTCCTGTGTGCATTGGTTTTTCCTCTTCATTCCTGATCTAGTGATAGGTTGCTATATAGCTTGCTGCTGCCTTTGCCATTTCTCTCCTTTCCCTCTGGGTCAGCATAGGGCCAAAAAGCAATCTCTATGGGATCCCACTAGAAACATACATGCTCAGTGATGATCCCCATTTACAATTACATGTTGAGGCCTATCAGTTAGTGTTTAATCAAAATGTTGTACAGTACCAAGTTAAAAATCTTACAAAATTCTATTATGCCACCTGCTAACTATTAATCTCATCAAACAAAAGTATCACGTTAGAATGACAAGATGTATTTTCCATAAACCTGTGCTGATTAGGTTGTATTATATAGCTTTTCTGTAAGTTCACCCATCTTCGAAGCATCTGAGGAAGTGGGATCTTCTCCCACGAAAGCTCATGCAAAAAAATAAATCTGTTAGTCTTCAAGTGCCACACAACTCCTTGTTGTTTTTTCACTGGACTAGACTAACACGGCTATCCATTTTAAAATTAATTATATTGCCCTCCTTGAATTTTTTATTAATTGAGCCCCATGTCAGCTGCTCTATTAACTTGCCGGAGATCAGTGTCAGACTGACAGGCTTATAATTATCCAGGTCACCCCATTTACCCTTTTTAAATATAGGTACAACATTATTCATAGACTTTAAGGTCAGAAGGGACTGTCATGATTATCTAGTCTGACCTCCTACACTTTGCAAGCCACAGAAGCTCACCTACCCACTAGCTTTCTTCCAGACTTCTGGTACCATCCTAGTGTTCCAAAACTTACTGAAAATCAGTGAGCCTCTGCAGCCAGCTCCTCTAAAAATCTTGGATGTACGTTTTCCAGACCTGCTGATTTTAAAATGTCTATCTTTAGTGCCTGCTATTGAACATCCTCCAGAGATGCTGGTGGAATGGAAAGAGTTTTATCATATCATTTGATTACATCATCTGTCTTCTTCCTAAATACAGAACAGAAATATTTATTGAACTCTTCTAAGGCAGAAGTGGGATAATAATCTGCATGATTATGGAGAATTCTGTGATTTCCATCTAGCAATGGACTGATAACATTTTTAAGACTCTGTTTGGTTCTAATTTACTTCAAAAACTGTTTTTTAGTGTCCTTGACCCTTCTGGCTACAGAGTTCTCCTTTTGCTTTCCTTATCAACTTTCTACATTTCTGAGTTGCTGACATATTCATTACTGTTTTCAGTGTTGTTGTAGCCATTTTAGTTCCAGGATATTAGTCAGAGAAGATGAGTTAGGTAATTTCTTTTACTGGACCTCCTTCTGTTAATAAAGAGACAAGAAAATAAACCATTTTGCAAAAAGAATGCAAACAGTGACAGAAACAGTCCTATAACATACAAGAAGTTGGGAATAGCTATTGCATAGTAGAGAATGGGGGTTATGCATAGTATTTTTATAACTATCATGTGCCCTGCAGGTTATTGGTTTGATATTATCCTGCCTGACTATACAGAGTTAAAGCAGAACAGGCTGTTTAGGGAGTTACCAACAGGAAATGAAACAATGGCAAAGATAAGACATGTGGGGGAAAGCACTTCAAAGGAGAACAAACAAGGAATCTGGTGGCATTTAAAAGACAAACAAATCTATTTATCTCATGAGCTTTCTGCTGGAGAAAATCCATTTTCTCCCATGAAAGCTGATGCGGTAAATAAATTTGTTAATCTTTTAAGTGCCATCAGACTCCTTGTTTGATTTTCTGAACTAGATTAACACAACTAACTCTTTGGAACTTGCTTCAAAGGAGTTAAGTTAATAACGGCTGGGCTATCAGTTGGGAACTAGGTACCTACCTGGCACCATCTAGGCTGTCATGGTTTACTCTTCCCAAGGCAGACTAGGATCAGAAGGTATCCTAAATCTTACAGCTGAGGATGGAGCTGAGTGAGCTGTCAGCAGACTGAGGTTGGCACCCAGACTAATGAGATATTGGGTACTGCAGCAAGATGGCTGACTCCCCCAGCCCAGCGATGGGAATAAGCTGGGCCTATCTAAGCAATGGTTAAGTGTAAGGAAGGAAGTATGTGTATAGGATTCTTTGCTTTTAACCCATTCTCCTGAAAGCTGTATTCACTTTGGCAATTAAATGTTGCTTTAATCACCTGTTGCCACAGAGAAAAAGGGCTCAGAGGCACCAAGCCCAGTTGAGCCTCTTGCATTGACACGAGTGGTAGACATGGAACTGCAGCCCAGAGATCCAGTCCCAGCGTGGTTGGACTTCAGGTTTCCACAAAAAGGGTATGTCTACACCAGTGTTTCCCAATCAGTGTGCCATGGCACGCAGGTGTGCCACAAGATTTTTTGAAAAACTACTCAAAGAGCTCTGGATTGACGCATGAGTATTCATGAGTTTATTTGGAAACTATATGCTGGTGTGCCTCACATTAATTAAAGAAAGCAAGGTGTGCCATGGCAGAGAAAATGTTGGGAACCACTGATCTACACTATGAGCTTAAGTAAACTTAAGCAAAGCCCTGTCCACTTTTGGAGTTCATTAAGTCAACATAAGAGCTTCCTTAAGTCTACTTAATAAGCCCTGCTCTTAAAGTTGACTTTAAGGGTTAAGTCAACTTTATAAAATCGACTTAACACAATGTGTTATAAAGTCAACTTAGTGCAGTGGGGCCATTTAAGTCGACTTTATAAAGTCGACTTAATGCAATATGGACTCACTAAGTCAACTTAATAAAGTCTACTTAAAGTTGACTTTAAGTAGACTTTATTAAGTTGACTTAATAAAGTCTACTTAGCTTTTGTAGTGTAGACATAGCCAAAGAGAGGTGAAGAAAGTATGTCCGCTGAAGCCTGTCATCTGAAAGAGGAATTCAAGAGTGACTAATAGGTGTATAACACCTCTCTCAACCTTGTTATCTTCTTTAATGCAATCTGCTTACAGATTTTGAGGGACAGCCCTGGGTTATTATGGATCCGATCACTCAGTTGGCAGGGTTTGTCTGCTGTATTATTTTCCATATTCATTTAATTGATGGTGCCTCCACCCCCCTCACTCCTTCCTGGCAGGGTCACCATGGCAGCTTGGGCAGAAAATGCTAACCACACAGTAACTCCTACTTACTTGCCAGATGACTCCCAAGGAATAACACAAACACACACAATATATTCCACACAACCATTATATTAAACAGGAGATAAATATAACATAACAGGATAAAACACCAGAGGCGTTGCTAGTGCTGGGCACACCGGGGCACGTGCCCTGAACACCAGCTCCAGTGCCCCGGATCTCCGGTCTAATCGGGCCGGAGATCCGGGGCCCAGCCACCTGTGGTCACAGCGGCCCCGTCCCCAGCCAGGGATCCGGGGCCTAGCTGCTGGCAGCCACAGCGGCCCCGTCCCTGGCCGGGGATCCGGGGCCTGGCTGCCTGCGGCCACAGCGGCCCTGTCCCCAGCTGGGGATGTGGGCCCCGGCCTCCTGTGGCCACTTCTGGCCCCATCCCTGGCCAGGGATGCGGGGCCTAGCCGCCCGTGGCGGCGCAGTGGTGCCTGGCCCTGTCCCTGGCCAGGGGGCAGGGCCTGCAGGCTGGGGACGGGGCCTGCGGGCTGGCAGTGGGGCCTGGGCCCGTGCCCTGGGTCCATCCCCCAGCCAGCGACGCCCCTGTAAAACACTATTCTTAGGGTTACCAGTCACATGACCTGATGTAACAATTGTAAAATGAGCACCCCATTGGTATGTGTACTTTAATGGGGCCCTTGATGAGCTGTGACCACAACGTCTCGGCCCATGAGTTAGCAGTATGGCTGACTGGGTTCAGCAGAACCCAAAAGACTCACAATTAAGACAAGGTGGTTTGTCCCCCAGCAGGTTTAATAGGCAGCAGATAATTAAAATCCTCAAACCCTCACTTGAGGATGCTGTGCAGGGAGTGGGGGCTCCCCAGACAATTTCCCTGAGTAACTACCAGAGGGTGCATTCACAAACCCAAGATTGAGCCTGTGGTTCAGAGGTGAGTCTGGACTTCTCAGTCCCTGCAGAGGGGCTAGTCTCTGCTGGCAAGGATCCTGTTCATGCAGGCATCAGGCGGCTTCTGGTCCCAGGATTTCCCCTCAACACCGAAGGATGCAGGACTCCAGGGGCAGATTACACCACACCACACACCCAAACTCCAGTCCCAGTGCCCCAGCACACTCCCAGCAGGCCACAGCCCTAGACTAGCAGCCAGAGCAGAGCTGCCATGTGGTGACACATAGGGAATTATTCTTTAAGTTACAAAAGATGGGGATTAATATGAAAATAGGTGGATAAAGAACTGGTTAAAGTAAACTGTCAAGCTGGAGGGAGGTTACCACTGGAGTCCCTCAGGGATCAGTCTTGGGACCGATCTTATTTAACCTTTTTGTTACTGACCTTAGCACAAAAAGTGGGCTTGTGCTAATAAAGTTTGCAGATGACACCAAGTTGGGAGGTGCTGCCAATACAGAGAAGGATCAGGATACCATACAGAATGATCTGGATGACCTTGTAAACTCGACTACCAGGAATAGGATGAAATTTAGGAACAGGAAGTGCAAGGTCATCCTTTTAGGGACAAATAACAAAAAATTTTCCTGTAAGCTGGGGACATTTTAGTTGGAAGTGATGGAGAAGGACCTGGGAGTGCTGGTTGATTGCAGGATGACTATGAGTTGCCAGTGTGATGTGGCTGAGAAAAAAGCTAATTCAGTCCTAGGGTGCATCAGAAGAGGTATTTCAAGCAGAGACAGGGAGGTGTTAGAGCTGCTATATGAGGCACTGGTGAGGCCTCATCTGGAATATTATGTGCAGTTCTGGTCCCCCGTGTTTAAGAAAGATGAATTCAGGCTGGAACAGCTGCAAAGGGCTACAAGAATGCTCTGGGGAATGCAAAACCTGTCTTATGACAGTAAACTTGAAGAGCTTGGCTTGTTTAGCCTAACCAAAAGAAGGCTCAAGGGAGATATGCTTCCTTTCTTTAGATACACCAGAGGGATAAATAGCAGGGAGGGAGAGGAATTATTTGTGTACAGCACCACTGTGGACAACAGAACAAATGGATACAAGCTGTCCATCAGGAAATTTAGGCTTGAAATTAGACCCAAGTTTCTAACCATCAGAGCAGTGCAGTTCTGGAATAACCTTGCAAGGGAAGATGTGGAGGCAAAAAGCATAACTGCTTTCAAAACTGAGCTCGACAGATTTATGGAGGGATCGGTGTGATGGGATGGGCTAGTTTGGCAATTGACTGAGTTTTGACTACTGGTGGTGGACATACCAGTGGCCTAAGAAGGGAGGGTAGATGGGGTGGGTTCTGAGTTATTATAGAGAATTCTTTCTTGGATGGCTGGCTGATGAGACATGCCCACGTTCTCAGCATTTAACTGATCATCATATTGGGGTTGGGAGAGAATTTCCCCTGGGGCATATTGGCTAGAGCTCTGAGACTTTTTCACCTTTGTCTGTAGTATGGGGCATGCCTCACTTGCTGGCAGATTCTCTGTGCCTTAAAGGCATTAAATCATATTCTGAATGCTTTAATAACTCAGTCATAGGTTAGAGGTTTATTGCAGGAGTGGGTGGCAATGTTCCCTCTAAGCTGCATGGCTGCACAGCCCCCAACACTGCCTGGCACAGGGAACGCTGCTGGCCGCGCACAGCCGGCAGCCGCAGTTCGTGCCCGGAGAGCTCCTCTGAGCTGGGAGTTTTTAAAACTCCTGCTCAGAGTAAGCTCTCACCGAACATGCGCAGACTCTCTGCGCATGCTCAGTGAGAGCTCTTCCGGCCGGAAGAGCAGCCGGGGGCCAGGCTGCGCCGCTCTGGCGGCCAGGGGAGAAAATGAGGGGGAGGCTGTGGACCATTGGGGCTGGAGGCTGCTCCACCTGCCTACCTGCCCGGCCTCACTGCAGCAGGGTGGAGCAGCCAGCCCAGCCTACCCCCAGCCAGCTGCACCTCTCTGGGGGGCAGAGGGGGCCGGCGCTGTGCTCCGGCATGCAGGATTGGGGCCCTGGAGCAGCCCCCTCCAAAGAGTTTAGGTTACTTCATCCCCGCCCTCTCCAGCCTGAATGGGTCTGATCTATGGCCTGGGGGGCCGGGGGGCGAAGTGGCCCAAACTCTTTGGGAGTGGACCACTCCAGGGCCCCGACCCTGCATGCCAGAGATCAGCGCTGGCCCCCTCCACCCTCCAGGGAGGTGCTGCCGGCTGGGAGTAGGCTGGGTTGGCTGGTCTGCCCTGCTGCTGGGAGGCCAGGCAGGCAGCGGAGCTTGTGGCCCTGGTGGTCCGTGGTGCCCTGCTCCCCTGTAGCAGGGAGAGCAGGGAGAGAGGCAGGATTGGACCCTCGGGGGGGGGGGGCACAGTGACCAAACTATGTTGCTCAGCTGTGTTCAGGCCTTAGACGGACCATTGGTGGGTGGATGACGTTAGGTGGCCTGCTTTGTGCAGGAGGTCAGACTAGATCAGGTGTCTCAAACACGCAGACTGTGGGCCACATGTGGCCCCTAAAGCTATTTCCTGTGGCCTGCACTGACACTATTGTTACCAATATTTGCAATAGTGTTGTATGAAAAGGTTTCAGTGGTGTGGCCTTCAGGCTAACGTACTAGTCCTCATGCGGCCCTTGTGGTAATTTGAGTTTGAGACCCCGGTACTAGATGATCGTATTGGTCCCTTCTGATCTTAGCATCTATGGCTATGTCTACACTAGCCAATTAGTCCATGTCTGCACTAGGTTTTGCCTAATGCAAACTCAGAAATTTCTTAGTTCAAACTAAGCAAAGCTTAGACTGAACGGATACGTTCAAGTGGTTAGTCAGGACTAAGCGCTTAGTTCAAACTTTAAGTTCAAACTAGCGCGATGTAGACACGGACAAAAAAAGTTTGAACTAAGCCATTAGTTTGAACTAGTAAGTGCGGCTAGTTCGAACTAAGCTTTGTGATGTAGACATACCCTATTAGTCTATGAGTCTCCCTCCTAGGGAGTTTGGACCTAACTCATATGGAGGAATTTTTTCCACCAAGGCTCTACAAACTGGAAACACCTCGGAGCGGGACAGGCTCAAGCTGAGGGATCTTGCTTTTCTCTCCCTAAAGGCAAGTTCTCAGGAGGATCCAGCATGCAGGCCTGGGCTCACCAGCTTCCACACAACCCGTCCTGCCCCTCCTTCACTGGCTCCAGACTGCTCCCAAAATGGCCTCGGCCCTTGCCTGAGATCCAGGGGAGGAGCATCTCCATCCCTATTTGTTGCTGGGCAGACGCTGAATATGCCTTCACTCCCTTCTCCCTGAGCTCCCAGCACATAGAGCCGCAGGAATCTCTAGGTAATCTTCTTGGGGGGATTACAGGAGTTTAAAGCACAGCTCTGACGTCACCATCTCACACTGCATTGAGGCCATGAGGTATGAAGGAAAACTGTGTTTGGCTAAACTAACACTTCAGGCATCTCTCTGCTCTGCCATTCCCATGCCAGACGCTCTACCTGCAGGGTGACATGCACTATACAATTACACAAGATAAATCTCTCACATTACTGGATAGCAAACAGGCTGGATTTCTCCAAGGGCACATTAGTTTACCCCGGGATGATTTCAGGTTTGAAATACAGTAGGACCCCATTATCCAAAGACTAGCTTCCTGTTAACCAAAGAACCAGTGCACACCAGATCCAGAAGTCAGAGCGTTTGATGAAGTGGGATTTTCTCCCACAAAAGTTCATGCGATAAATAAATTTATTAGTCTTTTTACGTGCCACAGGACTCTTTGTTTTGCAGATCCACAAGTGGGCGACCTCTCCTGTGGCCACCAGAGGGTGCAGCAGCACCACTCTTTCTCATTCTCCAGTTTCTCTGAATTTTTGATTAGGAGGGTCTTAATTACATTGGATAAACTGGGTTCTGCTGCAGCTGAAATGCAGAACCAAGCTAGGGCTTTTGCCAAAGGCAGCTGAAGCATTGTTTTCAAGAGTCTCTATGACATTTGTTCCTCTCACAAAGGAACAAATAATCACTGCGACTGATTTTATAGGCCTTGAGTGTCTTCTTGGAGACTGATACGTGGAAATCAACCCTGCAGTGAAATGTCTAGAATAAGTATGATACAGGGCAGCAGTTCCACTGAAGAGGGTCATTTAAAAAACAGACTCAGCCCCACAGAGATGGGAGACTGAAAGAGTTACGAGACTAACAGATATGGGGCCTGTATAAAAACCAGGCAAACTCTGACTACATGCTCACCCTTTCCAGGGGTGTCGCTGGCGCTGGGCTTACAGGGCTCAAGCCTAGAGTCCCAGCACCTGAGCCCTGGCTCATCTCCCAGGCCAGTGGTGCTCCTGACCCTTTCCACCTCTGGAAACTCTACAGTGCTCCTGCTCTCCTTTACCCAGGGCCGGCTTACAGAGTGAGCCAGTGTGACACCTGCTTGCTCCAGTGCCAAAACTTGCAGCTCCCTGCACTCGTTGGGACAGCTTGGCCGGGCTTGACCAGGCCCTTTGCCTCAGAGTGATTTCGCCCGCTGCCACATGACCACCAACCCAACCCCACTTCTCTGGCCACTGCAAGCACGTTCCAGGTGCAGAGTTAGCAATAGGGGAGCAAAAGGAAAAGTTGGCTCAGGACACCACAACCCCTTGAGCTGGCCCTGCATTTACTAACAAGTGAAGGGATCCTGCCAAAGGCAAAGGTCTTTTCTTAGCCAAAGATGGTTTCTGACTGGTTAGAGCTGATGAAGAAGGTACTTATGGACGTCTTTCTGGACCTTTCTGAGCAGACTTAGGTGTCTGTGAAGGACATTTGGCTTGTCTCTTGTGCCAGGAGCGTACCGGAGAAGTCAAGAGGACGTGCTAGAGGGGATCCAGGGGACTGATGTAATTGCAGATGGCACCTTAGTGTCTGGTTGCAGAGACTCCCACAAAGAGATTAATGCTGATCACAATCACATACCGAGCTAGTGAACATGTCTAATTGAATCTCAAACTGTCAAGAAAGAAATGAGACCTTGCCTGTCAACTGTGCTGTATATCAGACACCTTCTAACAGCAGAGGGCATCAGATCAAGCCAAGAGACAATCCAAGCCATTTTGGGCGTTTCCTCTCCACAGACAGTGCATTGTGGGATGTGTTAATTCATACATGCTTAGTATTTAAGGCCAGAAGGGACTATTAGCCTAGTCTGACATTCTGTCATAGGAGTCATAAAAATGCAGGGCTGGAAGGGACTTCAAGAAGTCATTTCTCCCTCCCCCAGTCCACCCTTCTCACTTCTGTCGCGGCAGGACTAAGAATCATTCCTGACAGGTGTTAAAGTATCACAGGTCAGAAATTTTTACTCAGTTACTCCTTTACTGAGCCCAGTAAGTTGTATCTGAGTAAAGTCTAGCTTTCAGAGAAGCATCCAGCCTTAATCTGAAGATAGGTGCTTTATTCCTAATCTGAATTTGTGTGGCTTCAATTTTCAGTTCTTCTGCTTTTCTCTACCAGATTTATGAGCTCTTCAGGACCTGGTATTTTCTGCCCAGGAAGGTACTTGACAGCGTAATCAAGTCACCTCTTAATCTTCTTTTTGATAAACTAACCAGATTAAGTTATTTACATTTCTCATTGTAAGATTTCTCCAGGGTGAGTCAGTTTTGTGGCTCTTTTCACACACCCTCCAATTTTTTTTTAACAACCTATGAGAAAGGTGGACCCCAGAACTGTACTCCGGAATTGGTTTTACCAGTGCTGTAAACAGAGTAAAATCACTTTCCTACTCCTCACTACTACATCTGTTTATACACCCAGGGATTTCACTGGGGGACTCACAGAATGGGAGGAAATAAATGCAGGGAAGTGTAACTCATAGTCAGGTCAGATTGTAGCAGCAAATCAGTGCAGTTATTTAGACTCAAAAGATGAAGTGCAGCATATTGGAGAACCAAAAGGGAAGCATTTCAGTCTCCCTACTCACTCCTTTGATGATTTGTTAATAGCTGTACTTAGACAAATGGATAACAAATCAATGCTTCAATGAGAAACTGAAGAATTGGAATGCATATGCAGATTTGATACTGTGTTGCCTTAGGGTTAAATGGGGATTTGGGGTTCTTTTCTTATTACAACAGGTGATTTTAGCTCATCTCCCTCTATATGCTGTTCCCCACTGTTAGAATCTAAACACCTGCTTTGATTTGCTGTTATAGTCTGACCTGATCCTATGATTTACACTCCCCTGCATTTGTTTTGCTCCCTTTCTGTAAATTTCCCATCTTCGAGCATCTGACGAAGTAGGATTTTCTCCCACAAAAGCTCACGTGATAAATAAATCCGTTTAGTCTTTAAAGGTGTCACAGGACTCCTTGGCTACGTCCATATGCCTTAGAAGGTGCAATCTCTTTCAGGGATCCCTTATGGCTGGGTTACGTTGCTGGGCAGATTTTGCAGCCCAGAAACCAGAATCTTCTGGTAAGAGGGTGTGGTAGCACATTGAGCATGCTCCACAAGTTTTATTGTTATGCTGGAGTTGCACACCCAGGAAGAAGCCTGAGAACAGCAGCCTGAAAAGGAGCAAACAGAGAGCTGCAGAGTTCACATGCTCAGGGACAGAGTGAAAGGAACTGCGTGAGAGTGGACTGCAGCATGTTTTCTCCCTGCTTTGGACAGTTTTGCAGAGGAGTTGTCCGCAGCAGAACTGAGAGCTGGATGGCCAGTGACCTAATTGTGTGGTGCTGGCTACGTAGGAGGAAGAAAGGACTGCAAGGCATTTGCCTGAAGATTCCTGCAGCTAGAGAGGATGAAGATTGTTCTTGTTCTGCATTCAAGCCTCAAAGACTTAAAAGACTACAATTGAGATAAGAGTGACTCCACCTGAACTTTGGGACTCCTGGGTTTCTTACTGTTTTGTTTAAATTTATTATGGTTTTTTAGGATAAGGTTTGTTTAGTTAGTTAATAAAGTTTCTGGTTATGTTTATTCTGAGCAAGTTTGTTGTGGGATGGGAGCTCTGAGCAGTCTTCGCTGTAAGTCCTGAACAGACTGGATCCTGGCTTTCCAGCTGCTTTCTGCAGAGGAATGCATTTGAGCCCACCCTAGCAGATTACACGCACACACATCATTATTTTGAAATAAGTTATTTCAAAATGAGTTGTTTGGAAATAGAGTCCTTATTTCAAAATAAGTTAATTTGAATTAAGAAAATGTTAATTCAAATTAAGGGAAAGCCTGCTATCAAAACGGCTGTTATTTTGAAACAGTTATTTCGAAATAACGCTGTTTGGACATGTTTTGAAACAGTTGTTTCAAAACAATGGTGGTGTTTCGAAACAACATGTCCAAACGGCGTTATTTTGAAATAACTGTTTCAAAATAACAGCCATTTCGAAATGAATGGGGTTTAAGTTGTTTTGAAATAAGAAAATGTCGTGTGGACCTAATCTTTTTTATTTCGAAATAACCAGCGTTATTTCGAAATAAAAGAGACGTGGACATACCCCTTGTTTGTTGTGGTGAACTAGAATGACACAGCTACCCTTTTGGATTTTGTGATATTGTTAATGGTATTTGCTGTTGAACTGTAATGTTTATTTGATACACATTAATTAGGTTTTTGAAGTTTGCAGAGCACTAATATTTTTCTTTTGAATTTTATTTCCAGCTGTATTTATTGGGTAACCGTAGAGGGTTTGTGACCTGCTGTTACTCAGCAGGATTTGCTTAGATGTAGGACCAGTTCACTGTGCTCTGATAATATCCTTGTGCACCTACACACAGTATGAGCACCTCACACCTATACCTCTGTGCAAATGTGAGAGATCTCTGAACACACCCCAACCTCCCACCCACGCTCATCTTCTTTCATGGCTGAGGACTTTTGTACCCACACAAACACCCTGGTGGATGTGTGCAGTGAGTTCCTCACACAGCCTCAGGCCCAGCTCCTCACAAACATATCCATTTGCAATTCTGTGCATTCTAAAAATGCATGAAACTTCCTTATCCAGTGCACACTGATACAAGCCAAACCCCTTCCCCACCTGCAGGTGTGTGTACTTGTATGCAGTACAAATGCACACCACTCAGCACTTGCACACACACATACGCTAAATATACAGACCACAGCACTTACTCCTCATAAGTCCCCCTGCAGGAATTACTTCCCCTCTCATACACACATGCACATGCATACACATACACACTTCCCCTCTCATGCATGCATGAGCACAGACACACTTCCACTTTTTCACACACAAGTCCTTTTTGTATTTTTTTAGCATAATTTAACAGTGTGGTTCCTTGTCTGGGTATAAGCTGCAGACAGTAGCTCCACCTTAAAAAATCATCTTAATTAAAGAGATTCATAGATATTATGACCTCAAAGGACTGTTATGATCTCGGGTCCTACTTCCTGCCTAACACAAGTCACACACTCTCATGCAGCATATGTACTTGAAATCAGAGGCAATGCATGGGTGGGGGGGGACTTATGTTCCTTCAGATTTTTGCCAAGATTTGCTGGCCAGCCCTGCTTGATTACTTGGTGCAGCCAGGCACCCTCCCTGCCTGCCAGCTGCTGGAGGTGACAAGCTGGGAGCTGTGGCTGTGGAGAGCCAAACAGCTGGGAGCTGCAGGGAGGGGGCGGCTGAAGGAAAGAGGAGGGGCATGCCTATGGGAGGCATATTCCAGCTGTTGCAGCATTGAATCTTTAAATTGTAACTCCCCAGCCCCACACTCAACAGGCACCAGTCTCTCTCTGTTTGAGCTAGGCAGCGTGGATCTCAACCACTGGGTTGGGGCACATTACTGTGTCACTAGACAGTGGTGAGTGTGTCTTAGAGAGCCAGGGAAATGGCTGGATTTGGCCTGGGGTGGGCAGGTTAGTGTGTTCTGTAGGGTCACAATATGCTGCCAAGTGTGTCACGATCTGCAAAAGGCTGAGAACCACTGAGCTAGACCATACATTTTAGCAGAGGCGTCGCTGGGGGCGCAATGGACCCGGGGCACGGGCCCAGCCCCCGCCCCCTGGGGAGAGGCCCCACCCCCTGGCCAGGGATAGGGCTGGGGGAGGCCACGCGGCCGTGAGTGGCTAGGCTGCGGCACGGCGCTGCCAGAAGCAGCAGCGGGTGGCCAGGCCCCCGATCCCCGGCTGAAGACGGGGCCGCCGCCGCCACCGGCAGCCAGGCCCCCAGATCCCCAGCAGGGGATGGGACTGCTGCTGCCGTGGCTGGCTGGCTGGCCGGCCAGGCCCCTAGATCCCTGGCTGGGGCCAGGGCCGGGGCCGGGGCCGGGGCCGCTGCGGCTGTGGGCAGCCAGCTGGGCCCCGGATCCCCAACTGGGGATCCGGAGCCTGGCCGCTGGCGGCCGTGGTGGCCCCATCCCCGGCCGGGGATCGGGAGCCTGGCTGCCTGCCGGCACTGGCGTAGGCCCGGTTTCCAGTGGCCGCTTCTGACTGTGCTGCGGCCGAGCCGCTCGCGGCGGCGTGGCCTCCCTCGGCCCTATCCTTGGCCAGGGGCGGGGCTTGCTGGGTGGCCAGTCAGGACCCGGATCCCCGGCCGGGGATGGCGCTGCTGCGGCCGCAGCCGGCTGGGGATCGGGCCCCGGATCCCCAGCCCAATTGGGCCGGAGATCCGGGCCACCAGCGTTAGGACTGGGGGCATGTGCCCCGGCGTGCCCAACGCTAGCGGCGCCACTGCATTTTTGAAAAACATCTGAAACTTTTTGTAAAGATCTTCTGTAGGGGAACTCCCCCATCTTCAAAGCGTCCGGCAAAGTTGGATTTTCTCCCATGAAAGCTCATGCAAAAAATAAATTTGTTTGTTTTTAACTGCCACAGGAATCCTTGTTTGTTTGTTTTACTGAAGTAGACTAACACAGTTACCTTTTTGGATCTTGCTAATTTTTTTGTCATCTGCAAACTTTACCAGCAGTGATTTAGTGTTTTCTCCCGTTCATTGCTGAAGATACTGAAAAACAGTGGGCCAAGAATAGGTCTCTGTGGTTGGGGTTCACTGTCCAAGTCCCACCACTTGGTGCTGCAATTCTTTGCCTGTTCTTTGGATTATCTGAATTTTGGATTATTTGATCTGGCATGGACAAACAGTGTTCCACTGCATGGTGTGGAAATGAAAGGTCAGCATTTCATTTTAATCATAGATAAACAAAGAGTTTTATAGGGTTTTTTTTTATCAGAGAATATTTTCAGGGATTTTTTTTTATTATGGAAAACTAAGATTCCTTATTGTCGTTAGTCCTACTGGCCATAGCTATTTCACTGATATGTCTAACTTGGCTTATTAATTCGTATGTTATTTTGTAACTGCTCATATACGGTCATTGCTATCAACTGGCCTTCTCCTTATTTGCTATCAATTGACTCAGGCATGGAAAAGAGACTGCTCCAGTGATATACTCAGGCTCTAAATGGAATTGCACTACAGCTGACAATAAGCAGTTCTCCAAGATCTAATTTCTGTACCCTTAAATAAACCTAGAACAAACAACTGCAGTAGTGCTCCCTGCTAACTCTCAAAGATGAACAACTTTATTTATCACATAAGTTCCCCATCTTCAAAGCATCTGATCAAGTGGGATTTTATCTGACAAAACTCATGTGATAAATAAATGTGTTACTCTTTAAAAGTGCCACAGGACTCCTTGTTTGTTTTGCTGAACTAAACTAACATGGCTACCCCTTTAGAACTTGTTAACTTTCAGTAATGCTATTCCTTGTATGAATTCTCCTTTATACATTGATAAATATAACATCCCTCCATGTATATTACACATGCCCATACACAAACACTGCACACTTTCCTGCCACTCATACAAGCACACAGATGCAATTTGGCTGAAGAAAACAAAGCTTTACATTCAATTTTTTTAACCATTTCTTGGACACTCTCTGGACTATGAGCCAGTGCAGCACTTTCCAGTTGTCCATAAATGTAACCCTTCTGCCAGTGCAAGCTGACAGAACAAGGGCCAGGTTCTATACCTAGGGGTTTCCCAATAATGTAACACCACCAACTGGCTTGAGCCCCCACCCAGATTTCTGGGAATCTGCACCGTTTCCTGGGCACCCCAAAGGGGTAAGGCTTCCCCACTTGCAAGCACGCATCTGAGTGTAGTAAACAGAACTTTTAATAGTAGTAAAACAGAGTGTAAAAGGCCAAATAACAGAAATCAGCACTGATCTAGCAAATCAGCACAAATCAAAGTTCCCAACAACCCACACTGCATAACAGAACATACAAGACTTAATGGCAAAACCAGCACTGATCTGGGGAATCAGTGCTAACTAGGTTCCTAACCAACCCTAGGGTACATAGGGAGCATCTTTCATGCCAGCTGTCCACTGGCACTGTCTACTGGCCAGTTACTCCATCCAGTAGCCCGTCCCTTGGCTCCACCTGCTGTCCACCAGCTCCACCCACCAGTCACTCACACCAGCTCACCACCGGCCACCCTCACCACTGTCTACTGGCTCCTTCATCTGCTGCTCCTCTCTAGCAATTTTAGCTCAGAGAGAGTTTGCTTCTCTCTCTAGTGATTCCAGCTCTGAACTTCAAGTAGCTGCAAACAGCTACCTCTTTTTAAATGACAAAGGCCTCGGAAGAAGCCTACCCAGATCTGTCATTAGACAGGAGAGACAATAGAAGCTGAGGCAGTGAAGCCTCAAACCCCCACTCATCTTCAATTTCTTTTAGGCTGAAACGTGGTCACCTTTCCTACAAATCTCTTTTTAACTAAGGGTAGTATTTACCCTTTAACTAACCCAGACAGATTTGAAACAAACAGTAGCAATTCACAAAAAGACAGTATTTTGTATTTCCCCTCAGTAAAATTACAAATATTGACAGATTTGTGATCAAATTACCCCCAAATACCACTACCCACTATGCCCTGCACCCAGCATGCTAATACCTACTTGTGCTCTTTGTGTTCATGCTAATACAGGACCCATGCTGATTAGATGCCCCCCCTCAGAAGCTGTTAGGCACCGCTTCTAAGCCTACCTTACACCATCGATCCCAGAAAAGTGACTCATTTTTTCCTTTTTCTGTTCCTTTCTCTGTATTAGCCTCCTAGCTCTGGAGAGGGATGAGGCTCTGGTGATTCTCTGCTATGCAATGCTGGAGGGCGTCTGCCTGTCATCAGCCATTACCAAGGCTTGGAAGCGAATGGAGGCAAGAACACTTGGATTTGGGGATTCGGTAAGAAACACTGTCAGGTGTCCATGTCAGCACTCCCAATCCCTTTGATCAGTTCTTCCAGACTGGAGCGTCTGGGAGAGAGGTGTCTGAGAGCTTCCCACATGGCCATTGCCCGTGTTCTGCTCTCTACATTCCCTCCCATTGGAAGAGGCTGGGTCTGGAGTGGCTAGATTACAGATTAGATGGGCTCTACACACAGTCTGGTCAAAGAGCATGGGAGGCCTTTGAGTCCAGCTCTGGGTCTTCCCCCACCCCACTTAGTCCCCCACAGGCAACAGGCCTTTCTCCTCACCATTGTCTTCCTCTCCAGGTGTGTGATAATCTTGGGAGGCAGCACATGGATCTGTGCCCGGACTGTGCTTTCTGCTCGCTGAAGAGGGAGCAGTGCCAAGGGATGTCAGACCTGAGGCGTGTTCACTGCGATGTGGGCACTTTCACGGCCTACATCGACGCTGAGATCTCTGCCCAGTATCAGGCCATGGGCAATAAGGTACAGAGCCAGCTCCGCTTGACCCAAGACACTAAAGCAGGGGCTTGGTATTAGGCCCAACAAGGGCATTGCTGTGGGGAAAGCTCGCCTGGCTCTAATCCTTTCCTGCCTTTACAGATTGGTTCCCTGGAAGCAAGGGGGTATTATGGGATGGAGGTGTACGGGGGGCTGCGTGCAGATTATTGGTGCGGACGCCTGGCCACACATGGCTGTGACGACCCCCGTGTGACACTTTGGCTGCAAGTGGAATATGCTTTCTTCCAAGGAGGGGACTTCCCAAGTAAGGTAAGTACCACAGCCTCACTGGCCCCTCTTTCCTACCCCTCCCCACTGTTTTGTCTTTCACATGTCACTCCTCTCTCCCCAGATTTGTGACTCAGACCAAGTTCAGCACCCAAATTACTGTGCGTTCAAGAGCCACCAGTGCCTTCAGCGCAGCCTCCATGGCCAGAAGGTGAGGAACACCCTCACTCGTCAGGGGTTTACCTAGCTTCACACTCACCCTTCAGGTCAGCCCTCCCCACTCCAGTGTACCCCTCCCTTGGCTCTGCCCTGCGCCTGGCTTTTTCCCTCCTGCAGAACTTGCCTGGGGGCCCAGAGAGGGAAGTAGTGGTACTCGCCTAAGCTCCCCTCCAATCATACTCCACCCACTTGAGATCCCACTTGCAGATGTGACCAGACATCCTCTGCTGGGTTCCTCAGGCTTGACGCTTTTTCAGTGGGATTTGGTTATGCCTAGAGTCAGGTGCATTACCTCCCATGGGCCTTGGACCCTTGACTCATGGGATTCCATTAGAATTTAAACTTCCATCAGTAAAGTTTTAAGTCTTTAAGATTTTGAAGAAAAATTTAAGTGTAATTGATGCTGTGATATGTCCAGAGATGCTGCAGCAGAGGAAGGACTGGAGCAACCACCACTAAAGCCAATGAGGAACCTTATGCCCACCAGACCTCCTGGCTCCATTCCTTCTCTAAAATCTTTGGGGTAGCCATGTTAGTCTAGTCCAGCAAAACAAACAAGGTCTATGTCCACACATACATGGTTAAATCGATTTAAGTTAAATCAACTTAATTGAATCGCTATAAAAATCATTTAATCAATTTAAGTTAAATCAATTTAACAGGTCCCCACTAGAAAACCTGTCCATTGACAGAACTTGCTAGTTGATTTAGGAGAGGAGCACCATGAGAGGGGTGGCAAGATGGCCCCTAGAAGGGCCATGCCCCCATCTACTGTGTAGAAAAAGGACAACACTGTAGAAAGAAGGGCAAAAGTGTTAAATCGAAATAACAGTTAAATTGAAATAACACGTCCACACAGTGTTATTTTGAAATAACAGTTTCAATTTAACCATCATTTCAATATAATACTAGGTTTTATTATATCAAAATGATTTTCCTTATTGCGAGATAAGGGAGCTTCTTATATCAATATAAGGAAATGTGGACCCACAATCTTTTAAATCGAATAATCTGCATTATTTCAATGTAAGGACTGTGTATGAATACACCTAAGGAGTCTGGTGGCACTTTTAAAGGCTAACAGGTTTATTTATCGCATGAGCTTTTGTGGGAGAAAATCCCACTTCTTCAGATGCTTTGAAGTGGGATTTTCTCCCACAAAAGCTCATGCGATAAATATACCTGTTAATCTTCAAAGTGCCACCAGACTCCTTGTTTGTTTTGCTAAGACCCTTGGTTTCACTGGCTGGCAGTGCTGGAACTAGCTGTTCTTGTGCCCAGGGCAAGCAGCCCCAAAAGCGCTATCCCCCGATCCAGGCCAGGGCCCTATCCGTCCCCAGCCACCATTGGTAGGCAGCAGGGAGCCAGATCCATCCACAGCCGCCGTCAGTAGGCAGCAAGGAGCTGGATCCATCCCCAGCCACTGCAGGAAGGCAGTGGGGAACCCCAGTTGCCACTGGAAGCCCCAGACACTGAATTTTAGAGGGCGCAGGGGACGGATCCAGATCCCTATGGTGGCTGGGGATGGATCCAGCTCCCTGCCAACTCCTGAGGCTCCCCGCCGCCTTCTGGTGGTGGCTGTGGCAGCAAGGAGCTCGATCCATCCCCAGCCCCCACAGGGAGCTGGATTTGTCCCCTGCGCCCTCTAAAATTCAGTGCTTCGGGCTTCGCCCCTGTTGCCCCAGCTTAGTTACAGCCCTGCTGGCTGGAGGCAGAAAAGTTGCATAGCTTCCTAGCACCAGTCACCAGGGGGATGAACTGAAAGATCATTCAGATTTCTATAAATTCATCCTCCTCCTTTCTTCTTATTCACAGCTTTTGTTACATGTTTCACAGCTAGTCATGTTGGTCCCAGGATATTAAGAAGTAGTACCTCACTCACCTTATCTCTCAGATAACAGTGCTGACATTCTAAATCAATGTAATTGGAAATGTGGGCTTGTACCCACTGAAATAAATGTGGCAGGTTAACCCTCTCAGATCCCTGATTTCAAGTTGTCTGCAGACTCAGGCAGATGTCACAGGTTCACAGTTTGAAGGCTTTCTTCACAGCCGTAAGGGCTTGAAACTTGTGTCACAGGTTTGCAGAGTTTAAGCATAGAAGGAACCATTAGGTCACAGAGTCTGACTTGCATATCACAAGGCCTTAACCTTCACACAGATTTATTTTTAATGAAATCTGAAATTGTGGAGAACAAAATGGAAGCAGAATAAATAAATAAAAATCCTAGGGCACCAAGCTAGTGGAGCCCAGTCCAATTCAACCCATGCTCTGCTCCCATCTCTGTCATTGTTCCATCAGGGAGAAATTGCTCCTCTACCATTGAAGGCTGCGTCCCATTCACAGTCTCCAATCACCACCCCGCAGTGTCCCAGGGCAGGAATCTCAGGGTATGTCTATAGTGAAGGAGGCAAAGTCGCTGCTGCCGCACCGCTCCCAGAAGCTGACTCCTGAAGTCCTGGGGGTCAGGGGCATAGGGGAAAGCCCACTGCAAATGATTTGTCATTGGCTTTCCCCTAATGTATAACGGAGACTTAGAAAGTTGCTGCCGTTTATGCAAGGAATTTTATGTTCCTTGCGTAAATGGTAGTTGACTGCTGCTGAAAAAGCCTCAAGTATAGACTAAGGCTCACTTCCATGGCCTCTATTGTTCAAAGAACAGGCTTCCACACTTCCAGGGCTCATAGAATTACAGAAACTGGAGAGGACCATAAGAGGTCATCGAGTCCAGTCCCCTGCACTCATGGCAGGACCAAATACCTTCCTAAGCCATCCCTGTCGTGTGCTTGTCTAACCTGCTCTTCAACGCTTCCAGTGATGGAGATATCACAACCTGCCAAGGCAACTTATTCCAGTCGTTAATCACCCTGACAGTCAGGAATTGTTTCCAAATGTCCAACCTCAATCTCCCTTGCTGTAACTTAAGCCTATTAGTTCTTGTCCTATCACTGGCAGTTAGGGAGAAAAATTTTCTCCCTCCTCCTCATGTTGACCTCTTAGGTATTTGAAAACTGTTATCATCTCCCCTCTCAGTCCCCTCTTTTCTAGACTAAATACACCCAGCTCTTTCAGTCTTCCCTCATGAGTCAAGTGTTCCAGACTACCAAGCATTCATGTTGTTCTTCTCTGGACTTTCTCCAATTTGTCCACGTCTTTCCTGAAATTAAGCACCCAGAACTGGACACAATATTCCAGTCGAGGCCTAATTAGGGCTGAGTAAAGCGGGAGAATTACTTCTTGTGCTTTACTTACAATACTCCTGTTAATACATCCCAGAATGGTGTTTGGTTTTTTTCCAACAGCATTACCCTGTTGACTCATATTTAGTGTGTGTTCCACTGTGACACCCAGATCCCTTTGCACAGTACTCCTTGTCATTGCTCATTTTGTATGGGTGCAATGGATTGGTTTTTCCAAAGTGGAGTACTTTGCACTTGATTTTATTGAATTTCATTCTGTTTACCTTGGGCAATTTCACCAGCTTGGCCAAATTATTTTGAATTGTGATCCTATCCTCCAAAGCACTCGGACCCCTCCTAGCTTGGCATCATCGTTAAACTTTATAAGTGTACCCTCAATGCCATCATAACTTGTTGATGAAAATATTAAACAGAACTGGACGCAGAACTGTGTTCCCAGGTGACACTCCTTTCACTTTCAGGACTCCCTTTGACTGTCATTTGGGTCCCTTGACTCCAGGGTGGTGAGGAGAGAGGGGTGTGCACCAGTGCCTGGGTATAAGGTTATGCATTTATTTATCTGCTCAGGTGCTTCGTCATGGTTGCCGCAGAAATGAGACATACCAGGTGCTGAGTGAAGAGAAAGGCGAGGAGGAGGTGCTGCTCTGGAGCCAGCAGTTCTTCAGCTTTGCTGAGGGATGAGTGGAGGAGAGAGGACAGAAGGAGACCCCCACCCCCACCAGGAAGAAGACAAATGGGGGTTCAAGGCACTGAATAGACCTGGTGGAGGCAAAGAGATTAGAAGAAACTTGATAGGACCTGAGGCAACTTTTCCCAACCTCTGTCTCTCTGTCCCCTGGGATAATGTCTGGTGCCCTCCCTGCTTTCATCCAAGTGCCACAGCCTCCTCTCTGCTCCATCCATACAGCAGTATGAATGATCACACCCCAGAATTCACTGGGGGATCCCTGATCTTAGCTGTTTATTTGACGTCAACTCAGGCACTGCATAGTTGTACATGCATCCCCCCTCCTCCCCTCCCACCTTGTGCCTCCATAGGTGAGCAGCTGGGAAAAGAGGCACCAGTAAGAAGAGATGCATCAGCCCCAGGAAGATTCACTTGGAGCCTCTCTGCATTTCCAGGTTCCTGCCAAATGGCCTTTGCACAAAAGTCACAATGTCTTTTATTCTCAGGCCTCAGTGTCCATGGGCATCACTAGCAGGCGGTTTTCTTTATATTAAGTTTTGGTTTATAAAGAGCTTGTTCAGTCCACATGCTTCACTTACTCTGTTCTTGTAGCTGCTGCTCCTTAAATCACGGGGTTCCTCACACTAGTACCCCTTCCTCCACTCTAGTTCAGTCATTTTAGTGTCTCCTGCATCTGCACTAGTTCCCTTCGCACATTCATTAGTGCCATCATTTCACTGAGCACCAAGGGCGCAGGAGTCCTGCGCCTTTCGAAGGGACTCAGAGTACAGGGTTCCTGATCCAAGTCCATGTGCAGAATTGCCCACCTGAGCGGCCAGGTGGAGCATCCAAGGTTTCACACACATGCCTCTTGTGAAAACAGTAATTTTATTCCTAATATTTTAAGGGTGTGACTGTGTTCAACCCCACGTCCAAAAAGAAAAAGACAGAGAAAGAAAGTGAGTAAAACCCAGTCCCCTGATTCACAGCCCACTGCAACCCCAGACAAACCCCTTGCCCCGCTGGAGAAATCTGCTCCCTCTCTATTAGGGTGGTAAAGGGCGTCCCTTCTCTTCCCCCACCCTGCTTTGTATACTCCTCTCCGGAGCGTTCAGTCTCTCTTGGTTGGTCCCCCAGCACTCCTGCCTGCTGTGCTCCCTCCCCCTGGCTCTGTTCCCCCTCAACGGCAGGTATGTATCTCCACAAGGCGGTGGCACTGCTTGCACTTCACTGAGCAGCACCAGCGAAACTTGCAGCTGCATCTCTCCACCACCTCGGCCTGGGTGGTACGGAAACCTCGCCCACAGCACAGCAGCTCACAGCCATCCATGGCATGGGATGTCAGGTTGCACTGGCGCCCGGAAGTGCCAAAGACCCCCCGGTGGGGGTCCTGGTCACAGAAGTCTGGGCTGGCCACCAAGTAGACCAGGTCATGAGCTGTGTAGGGTTTGAAGCGGGAGCTCTTGGGCACCAGGAGTTTGCGGGAACCAACTCGCTTGGGGTGGACCTCTGTGGCCCCCTCAAATTTCTCTTTCAGGACATTGCCCACCTTTCGGAATGGGGGCATCACCTTCCAGCAGGTGCGGACCTCGCAGGACCCAGACACTCCATGACACTTGCACTCTACCTTCATATGAGACAGGATGGCCTGGCAAGCAGAAAGCATCTGTTAGCAGGAGGGGGAAAGTCTCACACAGCCACAAACCCCCTACTCCTCACCTGAGGGTGCCATCGAGAAGTAACCCTGAGTCAACAATGGAGCATCTCCTTACCACCATTGGGTTGCTGTATATGGGGAGAATGACACAGAAGCAGGGAAAGGAATGAAGGGGGAGAAAAGGATCTCTTTGAAGTGTGTGAAGGGGAGTTGAGAATAAATGGAGGCAGCAAGGATCCTGATCTCAGGACTACGAAATACAAGTCTGATCCACTCATTGACTGAAATGGAAAGGGCTCCACTATGAGGGGTGGGACCTACCCAGAACAGCAGATATCCTTTTTGCAAAGGGATACGACCCAATACTCAACATGACAAAGGGATCCAATCTGAGCTAGTAGGAGGAAGGATCTGCTGTGCCCCTAGGGAATGGAACAAGCTCCACTGTGAGCCAGACGGAGAGGTCCAAAGGCAGGAGCGAGGAAGAGTGATTCATTCATTCATTCAGAGAGGGAGGGATAGAGAATCACCTGAAGGCAGAGTGAGAGAAGTGGATCCTCTTTAAGAAAGAGGCAGAGGAAGGGGATCTACTTCTAGACTGGAGGGGGAAAGAAAGCTGATCTGAGGTATATAGCAGAAAGGGGATCCACTCCATGGCATAAGGAGCAGGCTCTGCACTCTGAAGACTGTCAAGACTCTGAAGGAAAGGCATAGGAAACAGGAGCCAATTGGAAGGGAAGGGATCTCTTCCTAGGTAAATAGGTGGGAGTGCAACTTCTTTGAGCCAGACTCTAACACCCAATGGGTGGCCCAGACATCTGGGTAAGTTCCCCAGCATGTGGTGCCAACCTTACCTTTCTACCAGCTTCATTGTTGTGCAAGTTCATGAGAACCCGGCTGGAGGAAATGCCACGGCTCCGCTCGGGGTTGTCCACAAATGCTTGAGAAAAGGCAATACCATAGGATAGGTTATCAGAGCACCCCGACCACTGGAACCCTGTGGAGGAGAGAGAGAGTCCAAGAGGAAAAGAAGCTGTGGGGGCAGCTGCCGAGGAGGAAGCATTCTGCCCAAGCAGAGAAGAGAAGAACACTCTGCCCATCTCTCCCTGGCTCTACCCTCTCTACACTGTTCTAACCTGGGCAAATGCAAGGGAACCTCTCCCCTTCCCATTTATTTCTCCTCTCTCCTTTTCAGTATCCCCTTCTCAGGAACACATAGCAAGCTCTGTGTCTGTTCCTGTCCATCCTTCCAGTTCTCCCCACGCCAATGGGGCAGCTCCTTTCTCCAACAACAGCCGTCTTCCGTTACCTTCTGGGCTAACTCCACGGATCTTGCGATCACATCCACATTTCTCCAGCTCCCCACGGCTGCAGGCCCGGGTCACAGCAAATGCAACTCCCGCTGAGGAGATGGCATGAATGAAAGCAGATTCTCGTGTACCTGCAGAAGGGAGAGAAGCAGCCTTCTGAAGGAATAGTTTCTTAAAGATCTAACAAATTTCTTCTCTGCTCCTTTGCAGAGAAAGGAAACATTGCAGTTTAGCCACAGCCAGAGACACAGGGGCTATGTGATGATGTGTCACCACTTACAGAAAGGAGACATTCGAACAGAGATCACACTGGGCAACTCATCAAAAAGAGCTTTGCTACATACTCAGAGGTCTTGGATCTGACAGCAGAGTGAAGTCAGCCCTTCTAGGTAGAGGAGAGTTTTGCACCGCTCACTGCCAGACTGGCACTTCCTGCCAGTGGTCCAAGACAGAGATCCTTGGGCTGCTTTTAACCCCATAAGTGCTAGTGTGAGGCAGATGCCCAATCACTTTAAGGCACTAGGGAAACCCCACATGGTGCATCCTCCACTCTGGGCCTCTCAGTCCTAGAGGTCTCATGTCCCAAACAGGGAGGGAAGGGAAATGCACGCCTCAGAGGGAATGTTTTGGGAGGGTAGGAGAGCAAGAATCGGAGAACATGCAGTGAGGCTAAGTGCAGGAACCATCCTGTAGAATGGAGGGGATCACTGAGCCTGGAGAACGGAGGACTAAAGCAGGACAAATACATAATTTATGTTAATAGGTTGGGTCAAACTGAAACTGACCTTCTGGGGAACTTTTGGTGAATTGAATTAAGAAAAAGTCCCTTTGGGGCAAACAAAATATGTTGTTTCATTATGAAGCATTGGAAATGGTTTTAAAAGAATGAGGAGCTGTGGTCACAAAACGGAAGGAGAAGGTGTTTCCTCCCCTTCCCAGCCCCAAAACCTGAAGGTCAGCAGATGAGGCACTTACCTATGGTGGGGCAAAAGCAAGGCTCCTAGGTGTGTGCTCTAATCAGACAGGTCTGGGGAGCAGCTATCTTGAGCTCTCCAAATAATCATAGAATCATAGGGTTAGAAGGGACCTCATAGGTCATCTAGTCCAACCCCTGCCAGAGGTAGGACCATTCCCACTAAACCATCCCAGTCATTGTTTTGTCCAGCTGGGCCTTAAATACCTCCAAAGATTGGGATTTCACCACCTCCCTTGGCAGCTCATTCCAAGGCTTCACCACTCTCCTAGTAAAAAAGTTTTTTCTAATATCCAGCCTCGACCTCCCTAACCGCAACTTGAGACCATTGGTCCTCATTCTGTCCTCTGTTATTACCGAGAACAGTTGAGCTCCATCTTCCTTGGAGCATCCCTTCAAGTAGTTGAAGGTTGCTATCAAATCCCCCCTCAATCTTCTCTTCTGCAGACTAAATAAGCCCAATGCTTCCAGTCTTTCCTCATAGGGCTTGTGCTCCAGCCCTTTAATAATTTTTGTTGCCCTCCTCTGGACTCTCTCTAGCATGTCCCTGTCCTTTTTGTAGTGGGGAGCCCAAAACTGAACACAGTATTCTAGATGTGGCCTCACCAGTGCAGAACAGAGGGGAATGATCACATCCCTTGATCTGCTGGTAATACTTCTTTTGATGCAGCCCAGTATGCCATTGGCCTTTTTGGCCGCAAGAGCACACTGCTGACTCATATCCAGCTTCCCATTCACCATGACCCCCAGGTCCTTTTCTACACTGCTGCTACCTAGCTGAATGTTTCCCAGCCTGTAGCAGTGCATGGGGTTTTTCATCCCACGTGCAGGATTTTACACTTGTCCTTATTGAACCTCATGATGTTCCACATTAGATAAATGCTTGAATAGTCATTGAGCCAGAGTGAGATACAGTGAGAATGACTCAACAGCCCAGTGGTTAGGACCCTCACCGAGGGTATGTCTACACTGGAGGCTCTGTTAAGTTGACTTAACAAGGTTGACTTAAAGTTGACCTTGTTAAGTTGACTTAGAAAGTCCACACTGAAAACTCCTGCCAAATGCCTGTGTCTATGGTGGCAGGTGTTAGGTCGACCCTTCCTGGTGGCCCATTGTCAACTTAAGGGCTGTTCCCCATCTACACTGACTTATGTCAACTTAATAAGTCGAATTAAGTGTTAAGTCAACCTTAAGAGGTGGTGTTATTAAGTTGCCTTAAGGAAGCACTTAAGTCAACTTAATAAAAGCCCAGTGTGACCGTGGGTTCTGTAGATCGATATAACCTTCCTTAAGTTGACCTAAGGATCCCGTGTAGGTGTATCCCAAAAGCAGGGACACCTGGCCACCAGTCCTGGTGCTAAAGAATGATTTATTTGCAATGTGTGTATATATCTAACATAGATAACGTTTAGTAATTATATATTTATCCTCAGTGGAACACCTTTGACAGGGAAGACTGAGAAAGCCCGATACCAGACTATCCTAGTGGTCAGGATGCTTTTGTGGAAGGTGGGCAGCTGGGTTCAAATCCCAGCTCCTGAGCAGGGCTTTGAACCTGAGTCTCCCACATCTCAGCTCAATACTCTAACCATGGGCCAAAAGATTTATAATGGAAGCAGGGGGAGGGGGCACCAGCTTATCCTGTTTTTGAATGGTCCCTAAACCCCTTAGTAAAGCTTGGAAATTGAAATATTTTGTTTTCCTTTTGCATGGAAAAAAAATCCAATGATATCAACACAAAGGCAAATTCAGTAACTCTCTCTGTCAGCCTGAGTCTACTTTCTGCACACACCCCTCAGAGTATGGGGAGCATTAGGTTTAATAGACAGTGTGGTCATTAAAGTGAATAGTCTAGGTGAGCTTTAGGAACAGGCTCTGATTGACTGCTGGAGTTGGGCTGAACCTTAGGGGTAGGTTTGAGCCAGAGCATTTGTGATAGTTATAACATGTTCTCGTGCTCATCAACTGGTTCTGCTTACTGTCAGCATTAGGATAAGTGTGTTAGCATTAGGGTTAGGGTTTGGTCTGAGGCTGGCCTCAGTGTGAGCATTAGGATGTTACACTTGGCTGCAAGACAAGAAGTTGGGCACTGGTGGCAAATGTCCCATGCATGGGCCCTGTCAGCCTTTCTCTTGACCTCTGACCTTGTATGGCAACCTTGCCAAAGACCTGTAACCCCTGCAGAATGGAGCAATTCCATCGGCGGTTGTGAAACTGGTGCTGACACTCCTCTATGGCCAGCTCAGCTCCACGCTTCACTGAGTCCATGGCTTCTGCTTGCCGCTGGCATACCCGCACCTGCTCCTCCGCCAGGCCCTTCAGGCCCTCACAGGCACTGGCATCTTGCAGTGCCCCTCGTAGGGAGGGCTGCTTTGCCAGATACCTGTGGAGAGGGATAGAGGGTGTGAGCGGCACTTGGAGATGGGGTATGGGCAGCTGAGTAGCCCAAAGGGAGAAATCCCCCTACATAGCTTCATCTTAGGGCTACTCGCAGACTCCCGTGCTCTGTGTGGTCAGATGTCCACCCACTCCCTGGGGGGTCCCCCCGTCTTGCTCTGTGGTGCTAAAGTCTTCCACACCTCCCCTCTCCTGTGACATTTGCCTACAGTCTCATTCTTGGGAATGAGGGTCCCTCAGCCGCCCTATGTGACTGCTAGAGCACACGATACTTACAGCCAGGTCACAGCAAGGATGTGCCGCACTGAAATCAGCACCATGTACAGCTGGAAAATCTCCATCTTCTCACCGAAGCCCCAGTCCCTCTGCCTTAGGTGTACAAGTGTCTTCCCCACCTCCCCAGCGCCTGGTGCCAGACAGTCACTCCCAAGACTGTCTCAGTGAGGCATGTGGAGAACAAGTGCCCCCACCCTCTACAACCACCATGAGCTGGGTCCAGTGCCTGGCAGCATGTCACCCTCGGGGGGCGAAGAACTCTCCCAGGTTAGCACTGCAGGTGCATCCACGGTACCGCTGTCCTTGAGGGATTGTGAGGCATCTCGGGGGGGTCCTGAACATGGAACAGAGGCTCCAGGAGGGGTGTCCCACACCGGGGCTTCACATGGCAGAGTTCAGTGTGAACAGCAAGCAGGCGATCCTCACAATGCCACATGCAGTCTCCTAGGCCACTCGGGATGAAAGCTTTATATTTTCTCGCTCTCTCCTGCAAATGACTCTGCCCACAAGCAAAGGGGAAGGAGAGTGAGACCGGATTGGTACTTAATCCACTCCTCTATGCAGTAAAGGCCCAGTGGCATCAGTGTGCTGTCACACAGTGATTCTTTTTCCCCAGCATCTTCTTCTAGCACCAGTCCCTTTGGAGAGCTAAGGAAAGTCCCAGTGCTGGTTCCCAAGCATGGCACACAAGCAGAGCTGGTGCTGGGTCCCCTTCACTTCCTGGCTGCCTTTCTTGGTGACTTTCTCTTGTCTGGCTCTTCGGCACTGGAGATTCCTCTTTTCTGTCCTGCAACCCTCATGGCTACAGCAAACAGACGCAGCTCAGGCTGCTGCTTTCTGGGTCTCTTAACTCTTTCCCTGGCAGATTCCCCCTCCTCCCCCAATGCTAAGGTGAAGAGGTAGCCTTGGAAATGAGGTGGATGGTAACGCCTCTCATCGGCGAGCTAGCTGTGCAAACTGACATGTCGAGGTTGGTAGCGAAAGCTCATGCGAAAAATAAATCTGTTAGTCTTAAAGTGCCACACGACTCCTTGGGTTGTTTTGCTGGACTAGACTAACACGGCTATCCCTTTGGAAATTGGTAACTGTTGCCAGTCCCCACCCTCCAACCCCAAAAATCTGTACTGTGGAACTTCTGAAAAAGTAGGCAAATTTAACCCCTTGTGTGCTGGGAGCAGGAACAGCCCAAGAGACAGATTTCCCTTAACCTGGACTTGGAACCCATCCCCACAGTGGGATAAAGAAGGTTTAACTCCGCATATCAGTAGTTACAACTTGCAATACCTCTGGCTGTGGCCCAAGTGGGCTATGAAGATGAAATCCTGTTGCTTTGTGTTGCTCTCCTGTCACACAAACAAGGTAGTCTTTTTGCAACAGGCTTTGCTGAGCTTGCCCTCTGCACAGAGGACTGAGCATTGTGTACTACAGGGCCCTCTTTCATCCCCTATCCCCAACTGTCATGTCTTCAGCACCCTGTCTCTCCGTCTCTTCTTCCCTCCTTCCAGTCTTGGCTTTCTTTCTCTCTCTCTGGAGATTGAACTCACAGGCCAAAGACAAGTTGGGAGCTGCAGCTCCAGGGTGTAACCTCAGACACGCCTCACTAAGCCGGTCTTACGTGCTATGGACTCAGACAGGGAGTGGGGAGGTAAGGAAATGCCAGTGGCTCCACGGCTTTCCCGGGTGACTTGCAGGTCCATCACACAGCTCTGAGGAATAACTTGCTGCTTCCCAATCTTGACCCCATCTGGGACAACATGAGAACAGCAGCTCATGGACTGAAGTGTCAGACGATCAAAGAGGTGGGTAAAACTTCCTAACAGGGGCACACCATGGAGCAGCAGAGAACTTGGGGCCAGAATTCAGGCCCCACAAAGTTCTCCTACATGGAGACGCATGATGGGGGGCCAGAGCAGCTGTGCTCAGCTGGGGCAACTGTGTGTGTGTGTGTGTGTGAGAGAGAGAGAGAGAGAGAGAGGTTATGACCTTCACTGCTCTGTAAGGGGGGAAGTGCAAGCTCCCCACCAGTATCTCTCTGCAAGCCTTTAGCAGGGCTGGAGTCTCAATGGGAATTCAAAAGACACTAAAAGTCCCAAGAACAAAGATCCCAGCAACAAGGATGCAGGAAAAGGGGTTTGGCTCAGAAAAAATCAGGCACTAAAATGAAGCTGGATGAGCTCAGTGACTGGACTGCCATTGTCCCCTCTCAGGATTTATGAGCAGCACAGCCTATCTCCCGGGGAGCGTCACCCACTGAATCAGGGGGCAGTGACAGCTGAACAAGGGACATACAGAGTGAGAAAGACAAACACAAGGGAGAACATCCAACAGGCAAAGGAGCCTTGCAAGAACAGCAGGGAAAAAGCAGACAGTGAGGAGCTCACTGGAGAAAATGCTGGCAGGGGCTGGGAATCCAGCTTTCCAGCCCTGGAGGGGGTGATCTCACTAGTGACAGACTGGCTGGGGAGAGATCCAGCACAGGGCTGAGACCTGGCAGAGGGGAGTGTCTCCCTCCCCAACAGCCTCATCAAGGCGAAGGGCCCAGATAATGCAGGAAATGAGGAGCCCACAGTTCTAAAAGGTACCAGAGACATAACAGATGCTCTGGAGAGCAGCAGAAGCCTCTCCTGCTCTCCCTTGCACCTCTGGTCTCAGGCTTCCTCCTCTTGCTGAATTTCCACCTCGCAAGCATTGTGCAGAGTCTCACATCCTGCAACTGAGTCAATTCAGCACCAGTTTGGTCTGCAGTTAGTGACAAACAGACCCGCTCTGCAGTAGCATAGAAACTGGGGCGGAGGGGGATGCAAGCCCCTGGGAGCCCAGCATCTGGGGGGTACTGGGCTGGAGAGGGGGCAAGGGGTGGAGTGGAATGGGGCACCTGGGGGAGCACAAATGTGGGCTTAGCCCTTGGGCATGACACCCTCACTACACCACCGCCATGCTGTGTAGTCGCTGGGACAGAGGCCCCACTATTCTTTCCTTCTCCCCAGCACCGATCCTCACACTGTCTGCATCTCTGCCTCCAGGCCTTCTTCTGCTGGAGCAGTTCGGTTCCAGAAGCATACAGGTTGCTTCACTCTCCATAGGTTTCATTCCCTGCCATAATTACAGGAAGCCAAACACGCTGATAGGCACCGCTAGTTCTGGGCCCTTCTGCAGCAATTGCTGGGTAATGGTTTTTTCCAGGGGTGGCCAAACTTACAGAACTCAAGAGCCGCACAAGTCAATTATTAAACCTCCGAGAGCCACGCTGAGGCATATAATGGCATATTTTCACCTACTCCAAAATTACTAAGCTTAAATTCATTGCACACTTTAATTTTATCATAAAAAAAGGGCAAATTATTGATCCTATTAATGTCAGATTCTGATAATTGTTTACGGTTACCATGAAACTAGGCCTATACAGTAAAAACTTAGCTGTCACTAGATGTAGAACATTGCAGGCTTGTGGCAAGTTGTTTTTTAAATCTGGGCAGTAACTTGTCAATGCAGTAGGTAAAAGCTCTCAGATGCTGATCTCTAAGTATTGCACAATGCTTTGCATTTCGTTGTGGACTATGATGCTTCACAGCAGTAAGTTGTGCCAAAAATTGAAAGTCATCTATGTTCAGTTTTAAACTTTTCTCTTTTGTATTTTCATTTTAGTATTCCACATCATGTTTAGGACTTGTAAAGCGATTTTATTTTAACAATGAGTAAGCTGCATTAGGGCCTATGAGAAAATCTAAACACGCTATGGCTTCTCTGACCATGTCACACTTCTCTCCCCCACCCCCGTTGCCACATCCCTGCCATCTCTTACCATGCTGCTGCTTCTCTGCTCTCCCCAACCATGCCGCAATTCTGCCTCCCACCTCATCCCAGCACCTACCATGCCCCCGCTTCCCTGCCAATATTTCTGCCAGTAAACTTATTCACTAAAATACTCATGGACAGTGAAGACAAAAGGTCTGAGGACTCAGTCAGACACAATTGATTTTAAAATGAAAGTAATAGTAAGGGAAAACACTGCTCTCATCTTAATCCTGTGAAGAGATGCACACAGGGACACCTTTTCAACTGTTCAGAATCACAACAGATCAATGAGAATTCATGGGGACATAAAGTGCAAGATCAGAGCCTGTTTCAGTAAGTGCTTTGGAGTCCATTCACAGACGATACTATGGAAAAAAATCCATTGAGTTTATTCAGTTTGCGGTCAGGCCTTGTATAAATTCTAAATATCATTATTTTGTTTTTATAATACAAAGTAAAATCTTTATTGGTGAGAGATTATTTTTTTCAGAAAGTTTACAACACAATTTTCCATCCTCCACCCTTCACAACAATTACTCTCTTATCTAATGGGCTCTGACACCCACAGAGTCATTCATGAAGACTGCACTGAAATATAAATGGATTTTGACTACACAACAAAGAAGAGTTAATACATGTTGAAGGGTATTTTTTATTAATGGAAGTATAGTGCTGCTATTGAACTTTGCAGTGAATGTAAATTATCTTGGTAATTGACTTAGATATAGTAATTAAAATTTTCTTATAAAATAAATATACTAGCAGTTTCTTTTGCAAACAGATGACATACTGATGTCTCAGGCACCCTTGTTCAATGGACTTAAGGAATTTTTTTCTAAAGCCAGTTTTCAGTAGTGGTGGTCTATGCTAAGTCTAAATCATGTTGCATGCTGAAAATGAACCATGATCCATAATAAGTAGTTGTAACATTCTTTAAATTAATAGTGGTTTTTTAAATAACCTTTTGACAGTAGTTTTGGATGTAACACTTGTGTCAATTTTCAGTTATTTCTGATGATTCTTATTTAATTCTCAAAATAGAAATACAAGATAAATAATTTTGCATTATATTACAATGTCTGAATGCCAGTTGATTTTTAAAAAAGAAAATTAATTTACAATTGCTTTTCAGGTTTGAATTGCTAGATTATCATCACTTATCTGTAATTCATTGTAGACTTGCTCTTGATCAATTTATGTTGCCAGTTTTAAAAATATTTACCCAGAAAACAATATCAGAAAGGAAAAGCATTTTAAAAATCATGTACTCAGAAGATCAGGCTTCTTCTTGCTGGTGGTACTTTAATTCTGCATCTGTGCATCCAGTTTGTGCAATGAATGAAGCCTGTGGTGATGTAACTAAAGACTGTATCATAATGCATACACACAAGGAGGGTAGAATTAATATTGGATGGGTAAACTGCCATTTACTTACTTTGAGTGCTTGTCTTTGCACCTAACTGACCACGTTGCTTTTCCCTGCCAGCTCTCACAATGCTGCCCCTCCCCTGCCAGCTCTTACCGTGCCACCAGCTCTCTGCTGTCCCTGACCAATGCACCTTTCTCGCTCCTGTCTCCTGCCATGCTGCCCTTCCCTGCTGTGCTCTTCTGGGAGCTGCAATTTTTCTTTAAAGAGCTGCATGCAGCTCGTGAGCTGCAACTTGGCCACGTCTGGTTTATTTCTCCTCCAGTTCACCTCCTTCCCACTAGTCACTCCTCTACCACAGCTGGAAATATCCATGGGCAGGGGAATGTTTTCTCCCATTGACTTAGAGTAACTTGAGGGTAGGGGAGTGAGAGTCCTTAGTTACCTTCTGTATGTTTTAAAAAATGCCATGTTTCAAGCAACCTGCAGGTGACTCACAAACCAAGGGAGCTGCTTATCTTTTACTACTGCTTTTGCTTTTGCTTTCATAGAAGCGTGGCTTGGCATGTCACCTTCAGACAGCAAAGTCCATTTGCCGAGGCCAGCCCAGAAGGAAGAAGGAGAAGGGGAGATGAAAGAGTGAGTGAGAAAACCAGCAAGCAAGAAAGAGAGCATAAAACAGCTATGGGCAGAGAGTTAGGGGGAAGAAGTGACTCCGGTGGAAGACTGGGTTTGGATCTGGTTATCAGTGCTCAGGAAAGATTAATTATTCTGCAATAGGTGCAGCAAAGAGCTACCATGATGAGAAGGGAAATGAAGAGTCTAGTCTTATGCAAGGAGACTGCAAGAGCTTGGCTTGTTTCAGCCTTCACTTTGTTAGGCTAGTGTGGACAGGATTTCTCTCTATAACTACATGTCAGGAGCATAAAGGGAAGGAAGAGAGCTATTGAAGCTAAAGAGATAATGCTAGTACAAAAAGTATGTATAAACTGGCCACGAGTACATTCAGGCTGGACATCAGAAAATTATTTCTAACCAACAGAGGAGTGAGGTTCTGAAACAGCCTCCCCCAACAAGAAGAATGGAGGAGAGAAACCTAACTGGTTTTATGATGGATATTGATAACTTTAGGAATGGGTTATGACCGATTTGCCTGTGACTGCAGAAGTCTGGACTTAGTGACCCAGCCGGTCCTGTCTAGTCCTGTGTCCTTATGGACTGGGAGATGCAGGCGGTGCCAGTTTCCAATCTACCGCGCTAAAGCCACATTGTTTCTGCTCTGATTTCAGTTCTGATTGCTCCAGGGAAATCCCACAGTGGCCGTGGTCATCAGGACAAGGGCATTCACCAACTTCCAGCTCCACGAGGAAAAAGGTAAGAAGACAAGAAGGTGCCAGGGGTGAGGTTTTTTGAGCACCAGACATAAGAAACCCTATGACCATGCACTTTGTGGCCTATAATACAGTATGCTTCTCGTTGGTGATTTAGAGAAATGGTTTTCAAACCTTTTATCTTGGGCCCCAGTAGAAAAAAAATCAATTATGCCTTGCAACCCAATAATTACATCTTTCAGCAATGCATTCCAGTCTTGTGGTGGTGGCAGGATGGGACAACGTGATCCAGTATGTGAGGGTCTGTGATCCAGTACTGAGTCCCAACCCATAGTTTGAAAACCACTCATTTAGAAAGCCAGAAATGAAAATGGGACTCTCAGCTTTCATTTCAAAGAGCAGATGTTTAGATCTTTAAGTTACAAAATGTACTGATAATGTAGTTGACTCAAATGGGATGCTACGGCTGTTAGTTCATCTGCAAGCGTCCCTTTAGATTCCAAGTGATTTAAGTGTCCCCTTCAGCGGCTGCGGGTTAGCAGGGTTACTAACTCTCATGGTTTTATTACACAATTTGTAGTATTTGATGTTTTTCTTAAAACCCCATCCCCTTGAGGCAACAGATCAGAGAAACCCAGCTTTCATTTAAGAAAGGATATCTGTACATAAGTTTCTAGTCCTCATGGTTACAGAGAAAAGCTGAAAAATGTGACTTAAGTGTAAACTAAAGACTCAGAAACCAGGTGTCCTGTGCCATACATGGGATCTGGCAAGATGATCTGGTGGTCCGTTCTGGACTTAAACTGTATGACTCTAAGGCTACGTCTACACTAGGCAATAATTTAGTCTGGGTCTACACTAGGCTTTGCCTAGGGCGAACTCAAAAATTTCTTAGTTCGAAATAAGCAAAGCTTAGTCTGAACTAATAAATTCGACTGCTCGGTCCAGATTAAGTGCTTAGTTCGAACGTCAAGTTTCAACTAGGGCAATGTAGACCCAGACTAATGACTTAGTTTGAACTAAAAAAGTTTGAACTAGCTGCGCTGACTAGTTCAAACTAAAAAGTTAGTTCAAACTAGTCAGTGCAACCAGTTCAAACTAAAAAGCTTAATCTTGAGTTAGTTTGAACTAACCAGGAGCTGCTTAGTTTGGATTACGGAAGACCAAACTAAGCTTTGTGATGCAGACATAGCCTAAAAAGCATTCACAATGTATTTAGTTTAATATATCACACTATTTTGAATTCAATCTCATGATTATTTGGAGGCCCATTCATGGTTTTTTATCTCTTGGGGGTTGGAAATTAATGAAAACATTGCATCTGCAGCCCACTGCACAAGGGACTTTTTCAGGGCCAGGAGGGTATAAAGAAATGACTGTACTTGAGCGTCAGGTCACAGATTGCCTGCTTCTGGTGCAGAGGATTAATTCACATTGTGTTTTCTCCAGGACACTTTACTTTGTTTCTTACGTTTTGTGGACATTAGCACATCAGTAGGCACGTGCAGTATGTGTGGAGACAGATAACTCCTGTATACCTAGGTCTTTGATAGGAGAGTATTCTGCAGTGATTGGCGTGTGTGAGTCAGAAAGGCGTTTGCTTTTCCAAGATCAGTACTGATCCATATGCTCTGTGGTGCCTATGATTACTAGGCTGATGTAACCATCAGGTATTAGAGGTCAGAGCCAGAGCTGGTAACCAAATGTGGGGTGCAAAAGCAGGGCTCTTGAACAAGGTAGGAACGGGATTGAGGCAGGAATCAGGAGAAGGGCAGAGTCTAATGTAACAGCCAGCCAAGGATACACCTAATTGCTCAAATAACTTTCCCAGCGTTCCTCCAGCTTAAATGGTAACTCTGAACCACTGAGAGAGACCACACATCTTCTCCAGTTGGGAGCTTTGTGGGTGCTACTTATGGTGAGATAGGTTTCACCATCGCACACTTCCTACTGGCACCAGTGAATTGCAAATGATAGCTGTGGTCTGACTACCTTCAGGGGACCCACAGACCTGGGCTTAAGACTCGTGATCCCTCACAACTCTCCTACCTTTGGGTGCCTTCCAGTCATCAGTGGCCTGGATTTTTGGGGATGGTTCTTGTGGAAGGTCTTCACTAAGTCAGGGGCATGGACATTTTCTGTGCATTACCGAGAATGTTTCTTGGGGCTATAACCCTCCCAATCAATCAAATATCAGAGTTTACCCCATTTCATTCTTGCATCAAGCATATTATGGATGACATTGATCATGGCAGGTGGTTGGGTGTGGTGAGAAAACACATCTTGTGTATGGGGCTTTAGCAGTGATATGAGAAACACTGAGTGAATTTGCAGGGATCAAAGCATGAGTTCAAAGGTAACTGGATTGCTTTGGCAGCAAATTCAGTAGGGGGCTAGGAACTGGTGATCCAGTTTACAAGATTGCCTGTGTGCATGTGCAAATGTTGGACTGACAGCTATGCCATCTGACCTGTGGAAACAGTGGGCTGTTCTTTTCATTTATGGTTCACACATTGCTTGTAGCTGCTTCTGCCTCTTATAGGTGGATTCTCAGATAATCTTGAGTCCTTTCAATCTGGTGCACCCAACTGAAAGTTGCTGGGTTGGGGGAGGTCATTGGTGGTTCTGGGTAAAAGCTAGTATAGTACCCATAGTTTGTAAAAGGGGTTTTGTCTTGTAGACCTGTGTTCAATGTTACAGAAGGCAAACTCCGTGTGGGATAATACCAAGTGCCAGTCATTCTGGTTGCAGTTTATGTGGCACTACAGGTGCTATTCCACAGTTTGGTTTGTTTGTTCATTCTTCTTGGTTGTTTGACTGGGGATCAGAAGTAGAGGAGAGAAAAGCATGAATGCTCAGTCACTGGAGGACTTCATGCCAGAATCGGGAGATAAATTTTGCACCATGATCAGAAAAGATGCATCATGGGAGCCCATGGAGGCAGACAATTTGAAGCACCCAATGCTGGATGCTTTCCTGGGAGGAGGGTAGACCAGTGCAGGGAGTGAACTGTGCTATCGTTGTGGTCCACCACAGTCAGGATGGGCATGAACTCATTAGACTTGCGTAACTCTACTATGAAATCTAGGGGAATGACTGTGCCAGCGTTAGATGGAGTCTTGAAAGGTTGCAGGAGACTGAGGGGTTTATTGAGCAAAGCTGACACTGCTGTGGAACAGTGAACACGATGGTGGTGCTATGGGCTCAAACCCCAAAACCTCCAACATTCTTAAACCTTGCAAATTCCTGGGAAAAGCCCCCTTGCGCACCCTGCTTGCCCTGATACAATCAGCCTCAGCACAGTGGATCCCTTCTTACTCCTTAACCCTCACTCCACTCCTTATCCCTTCTCTTAAGCTGGGCCTGGGGTCTGGCGGGTCCCAGCGAATATCCCTCTTCCCCACAGTGCTGGTGGGAATCCCCTTACTGCACTCTCCCATTGGCAGGGTGGGATTCCTGTTGGAGAAATGGATCAGTCCGTTGCCTGCTCCTGTGAACAGCGGCTCAGTCCACTCAGTTGGGGTCAAGGGCAGGAACCATAGGAGGAGCTTGGGGAAGGGCATTCATGAGACCAACGACACACCACAGGAAAAGCAGTGGGGACAGGCAAAGACACACGGTAATACGATCAAAGACAAGCCACAGAGTGGAAGCAGGGAGGGGGAGGCAATGTGAGCAGCCAATCAGGGAAGGCAAAGCCTCCCTACACTGTTGATAAACTCCGAACCTGCTTATCACCTTCCCCTTTGTAAAAGCTGTTAACACATTTGAAGACTGTTATCAGATCCCTGATCAGTCTTCCTTTCTCAGTACTAAAAGTGCTCAGTATTTTTAACCTTTCCTCATAGGTCAGGTTTTTTTAAACTTTTTATCATTTTTGCTGCTCTTCTCAGTACTCTTCCCAATTTGTCCACATCTTTCCTAAATTGTAGTGCCTAGAATGGGACACATTACTCCGGCTAGGGACTCCCAGTGCCAAGTACAGTGGAACACTCTATAGGCACTATATTCACATAGGTTACCAACCATTACCCTATTTTGAACATCATAGGGTTCCCTCTTTATGGCTTGCTGCTCGTGAGAAGGGATCTACTGAGCAGAGGTTGTTTGTATCAGGGCAAATAGGCCATGCAAGGGGCTGGTTCCAGGAATTTGCAAAGTTTAAGAATGTTGGAGGTTTTGGGGTTTGAGCCCAACACATCACCATTGTGTTTGCTCTTCTTGGGCATAGTGTCAGCTTTGTTCATTTTGATTCCTCGATGGTAGGAGATTATTAAATTGTAACATAGAAAAAACAGAGCCTATTCAGACTGGCCACTGGCTGACAACTTTGGTCTTACACAAATATTCTAAAGTCTTATGGGCTGTGTGCACTTGGACAAAGTACTGGACCCCATCCAGTAATGGCACTGTTCCTCAAGACAGTTTTGGTCATCAGGAGTGCTTGATGCAGGATATCATAGTTTTGTTCTACAGATGTGAGATTCCTTAAAGGCATATGGTTATAATAGTTGATGGGGGCCATGTTTCTTGGAAAGTACGGTTCCTTTTGCTACATTAGAAGCATCAGCTTTGACAATAAAGGCTGTGTGGTATCTGGGTGAGTCAGCATGGGAGCAGAGTTAAATTTGTGTTTCAATTGCTCAAAGGCCTTTTGGCACCCAGGAGTCCAGAGGAACTTGGTGCTTTTCTGCAGTAGGGCAGTGAAAGGGGGCTGCGTGTTCTGAGAACTCTGGGATAAATTGCTTATAGAAATTTGCAAATCCCAGGAAGCACCATGGTTCTCAGCTGTTCTGTGGAGCTGCCTCATTGAGCCACCTTCACCTTATAAGAGTTCAACACAGTACTCTCAGGGATAGGATAAACCCTAAACTTATATGGATGCCTGGCCAAAACCATTTTTCTCCAGCTTAGTGTAGAGACATTATTGCAGAAAAAGCAACGATAGTTCTAGGATGTATTAACAAGAGTATTGTAAGACAGGAGAAGTAATTCTTTCATTCCACTCTGCTCTGATTAGGCCTCAGCTGGAGTATTGTATCCAGGTCGTGGGGCCTCATTTTAGGAAAGATGTAGAGAAAAAGGAGAAAGTCCAAAGAAGAGCAACAGGCATGATTAAAGGTCTGTAACACTTGATTTACGAGGATAAGATTGAAAGAACTAGGTTTGTTTAGTCTGCAGAAGAGGAGACTGAGAGGGGACATGATAACAGTTTTCAAGTACCTAAAATGTTGTTACAAGGAAGAGGAAGAAAAATTATTCTCCTTAACTGCTGAGGATAGGACACGAAGCAATGGGCTTTAATTATAGCAAGGGAAGTTTAGGTCGGACATTAGGAAAAAATTCCTGTCAGGGAGATTAACCACTGGAATAAGTTGCCTCGGCAGGTTGTGGAATTTCCATCATGGGACATTTTTAAGAGCAGGTTTGACAAACACCTGTTAGGTTTTGGCTTCAGAGGGTACTTAGTCCTGCCGTGAGTGCAGAGGACTGGACTCAATGACCTCCCATGGTCCCTTCCAATTTCTATGATTCTATGACAATATTGGCATAGCCTTCCAAGGATAGAACGACATGCATGTCATGGTGCTCAGCACTGTCTGAAAAGATAAGGATTTCCTCTGGACCACCACATATTGGTCCAGAATACCTCAGAGTGCATTGTTGTTAAGATACGGTAAGGGCATTGGGCTAAACCAAAAGGCATGATGAGGTATACAAAATGTCCATAAGGTTTTAGAAAGATGATCTTCTACTCATCCCCAAATTCTGTGCCTTTCAGAGGTCCAATTTTATGAATATCCAGGCATCCCCCAGGCAGTCCAATAGTTTGGAAAAAAGAAACATGGAGTACTGGCTCCTAACAGTGACCTGATTCAGTGTTTGCTAGTCCACACAAAGTTGGAGGCTGCTATGTTTGTTTGTTTTTTGTTTTTCAAAGAGGGCTGGTCCACAGCAAGTTAGACAGACCTGTGAATAAAGCCTTTAGCCAGGTGCTCCTGCAGACAAATGCACAGGGCAACCAATTCAAGTTCATAAATGCAACTTCACAGAATTTTCACTCCTGCACTGTATAAGCCCTTTGTAGAAGTAGAATGTCCATGTTCTTCTTTTTGTTAATACAGCGGCAGTCACTGTACTGGAGCAGAAGCTGTGACTTGGGATCAGCGGCTGAATCTGTCAGAACAACTACCCAGCTTGTGATTACAGGGGCTGTGCTGTGCACTCTGTATTTCCTGGAGTCACGCAGGGCTGCCAGCAGTATTCTGAAGAGAAGCTGACCTTTAGTTCCTGCTAGTGAATGAGAAGGTTATAAAGAAATACCAGGATCAGGGGAAAATGCAGGGAGTGGATAGCACTGCCCTGCAGCATCTCTTGGTGCCCTTACATAGTGACTTCTAGGGGCATAATCTCACTGGCCCGGAGCATAGAGGGGTGAGGGGACCATAAATTGTCTCAACAATGTCTGAAACAGGCTTAGGCCTCAGAGAAATCTGTAGGGTTTGGGCTGCATCCAGATCGATAAAGTTATCCATTACACCCACGTTAATGAGGGCCTGTCGCGGAGAGATTGGAAGGGAGCATTCTGAAACACGCAGCTCAGCTGGTGCTTGTGATTAGAGTGCTGGTCAATGGAACTCAGCATGTTTTCCAGATAGGGCAAAGACACGAGCCGTGGGGACATTTTGTCAAGGTTGCCAGGCCTTAGCTGGGTCATTTTCCTGAGACACTTCAGTCTGGTTTCCTCAAGAAGCAATCAGAGATAGCATAACCCATTCCCTGCAATAGATGCACCAGTTAAAATATCAATGGCATTCTCTTTACTTAGAGATGAGCAGTCAGCAGACTAGGTCCATTGGAGTCTGCTCAACTTGTGGAGCAGGATCCAAAGCAGTGGGTGTGGCTCCAAAACCCCATCTTCTTTCTTCCTGCTATTTATACATCTGACTGTCAATCTGACTGACAAGATTGATGAAGGCACCCACAGCCATCAGGGTCTCAGATCTAGTCACCTAATTCTTTAACTTGTCCAGCAGGTCGTACTGGAGCTAGAGCAACTATGCTGCCTCCTTCCACACCATGTCTGCTGTGAGATGGAGAAATGTGATGTGTAGTAGTGGGCTGTACCCTGACCCCGTCAGAGCTTCTGCCTGGCAGAGAGACAGCACAAGTTCACCCATCTTCGAAGCATCTGAGGAAGTGGGATCTTCTCCCACGAAAGCTCATGCAAAAAATAAATCTGTTAGTCTTAAAGTGCCACACAACTCCTTGTTGTTGTTTTTTTTTCACCACTGGTGGTTGGTGGAATGCATCCCAGCTAGAGAGCACTGGACTATTGGCCTCCAATGGGTAGAGCCCCGGTCCAGTAGCTCCCTAGTTATCAGGCTGACTACCTGGCCTTCCTTGACCTGGTTGGACAAGTTTATCTGAGGGCAAAACAAGAACAATAAGCTGCACTGTTTTATGAATTCTCAGAATTTGGAACAATCCCTGCTGAAGCACTCTGGAAAGGGAACAACAAGTCCTGGCTCAAAATGATATGACTAGTAGGACCTGGAGTTCATTGTTCTCTGCAAAGTGTTGATGGGCTTGCTCTTGCAATGCTTGGTTCTCAGCAACCAACTGTACCATCTGCTCTTTCATGGCTTGGTTGTCTGTCTGGGGGCAAAACAAACAAGGAGTCCTGTGGCACTTTCAAAGACTGACAAATTTATTTATCACATGAGCTTTATCAGCTGCTCAACAGGCATTTGGGGGGCAGGAGCTGGGATGTGGGAAGGGGGCCAAGATGTGCATCAGGGGGGCCTACCCATGCAGGAGGGGGGCCCACCTGATTAGGAGGGTTCTGGGGCTTGCCAAATTATACTTTAACCCCTGAATGTAGCAGTGAGCCAAAGATGAATACAGCTGCTCAGACAACTTTCTCTGCTTCCTTATAAGTCTGAGCGAATCAGCGATGTCGGACATCTCCTCCAGCTGGGAACTCTGTGGACTGTGCCTGTGGTGAACAAGGTCCACCAGCCTATGCTCCCTGCTGATACCAGGGGACCCATGTTTGAGACTTGTGATCCCTCATGCCTACAGTGGGATCTGTGCAGGAAAATGCCTGGAGAAAAAAGAGTGGCTAGTTACCTTACAATAATTGGATGCCTTTGTCCACAAGGACCCATGACCTGTCCTCCTTCCCCACTGAGATGGAGTACATGAGTGGGATGTTTTGTAGTAGTGAAGGAACTGAGTGGTGACAGGTGCTGCTGCACTCTTTATAGCTTCAGGGGTGAGAAAAAGAGGGCATAGAGCAGGGGTTTCAAACTCAAATCACCACGGGGGGCACATGAGAACTAGTAAGTTAGCCCAAGGGCCACACCACTGAAGCCTTTTCATTACAACTGTATTGCAGATATCAGTAACAATAGTGTCGTTGCGGGCCATAGGAAATAGCTTTAGCAGCCACATGCGGCCCCAGGCCACACGTTTGAGACCCCTGGCATTGAGGATGCATATGCAAACTCATGCAATGCTGCTGGGCAAAAGATTCTGAGCTCACGAGCAAGCAACCTACACGCCTTCAGTGGGATCTGTGGAGATGAAGCACCTTTAAGTACTCATTATTTTAAGGCAAATAATCTGTTATTTACCAGTAAATGAAGTTCCTCGAGAGAAGCCTTTGTACATTCTCATTATCTGCCCATTTCCCCTCTTCCTCAGAGCCCTTTTGCTCTGCTGGGCTCTGAGGATTAGGTGGAAAGAACGGAGAAGTTTGGGGTGCCCTGCCCCTTTTGTACCCTCGTCTCCTGAATGTTGGGAACCCTCAGGGGAAAACACATAGCACCACAATGGAGAAGAAACTAAAGATTGGAGTTAGCTACTTCTGTGATGAAATCTGGTCATTCTCCAGGAATGTGGAAAGTTCTGTATCCCTGACCACAGGAGGAGTCAAAGGGCAGGAGACTATTTCTTTGCTCATAATTCCAAGCTTTTTCTGTCCAGTACTCTGCCCAAGAGCTCTCTCTCATAGCTTTTTCTCATGTGCATGCTACAAGCACTTCTCTGACTGTCTCCGAGGCTTTCTTGGCACATGCCCTGTTTGCTTTTCTTGGTTTTTTCTTTTTCTGCTTTTCTGTCTCTTACATATAGACACTGCAGCAATCAAAACAACACCCTAACCCCGTGTTTTTATCAGCTCTTGGGGAAACCCCTTGGACTGCGCAGTTTGCACATAGCCTAGTCCTTGGTCAGTGGCTTTCATTGTTTCAGCTACCGTGCAACACAGGTGATATGAAATTATTCCTTCATTTAGTCTGAATGACAGGCAGCTACCACCCATTAGTAGGAGCCCTGCAGTTTTTCACCTTCACCTGTGGCCTGGGGCATGGGTCACTTGCTGGTGGTTTCTCTGTACCTTGAAGTCTTTAAACCATGATCTGGGGACTTCAATGACTCAATTATAGGTTAGGTGTCTATTGTAGGAGTGGGTGGGAGGTTCCATAGCCTACATTGTGCAGAAGGTCAGGCTAGATGATCATATTGGTTCCTCCTAGCCTTAAAATCTATGAATCTATAACACCTAAGAGCTTCAGTGATATGGTGTGTCTGCCCAATCCCCTGCATAACTGTATACATGCAGAGGCTCATTTCAAAAAATACACACACACACACACACACACACAGATGAATAAACTTAATTTACTGCATCCCCTCATGGGTGTGTATGGAAAGGATACATGCATTGGTCTTTGCCCTACCAGCGTCTTTAGAATAGGGCAAACTGCAAATGTTTGTGTCCTGGAACAAACATTCATGGAGCACCTAAATTAGCAATTACAGTTGTGTTCATTAACTCAAGTTAAACAGGAGCACACACTCTAATCTAGATGAATTTTATCATTCTCTGAAGCTAAAGCTTGTTTTCAATAAGGGAGACAAGTCAGAAAATGTACATCATGCAACCTTAGACTTTACCCTCCTTGTCTGCCTCTCCTCCTCCCCACCCCCACAGCTATCCTGTCCCCATTTATTACCTTTCTGCTCCATCCCTGGCCTCCGCCACCCCTCTTTCACTCCTCTTCTCTGTCTTCTAGAATACATATTTCTCAGTCTATTTTCTTTCTGTATGGGATAGTCTATGTGTTAGACTTAGAGCAGCACACCACTGTGAGAACACTTGTGTAGCTCTGTTATGTTGACGAGAGACAACTCTTCCACCAACATAATGAAAACCACCTCAAAAAGTGGCAGTAGTTATGTTGGCAGAGGAGCATCTCCCACCAACAAAACAATTGTACACACAAGCACTTTTGTTGGCAAAGCATATGTTCCCCAGTTTTTGGGGCTTTCTTTCAGTACCCCTGTGTTTGCCAGCATAAGTGCTAGAGTAGACAAGTCCTGAGTGTGTACTACAGGCAGATGCCAATATCTGACCTAGAGCTTTTACTACCTGATAAACTAGACTTAGCTTTTTTTATTTTTTCGCTCTGATCAGGACTGTGCTGTCATTCCACATCTGGCAAGAACCTGTCGTTGCATCCATATCACTGAGCTGCTGGGAAGAATCTGTGAAACACAACCAGTGATCGACTGCTGACCCACCAACACTAGGGAATTCACCGAACAGCTGGTGACAGAATCAGCAGAAGAGGAGAAAGAGACGCTACACTTCCCAGGGGAGGACACGGGGAATGAACTGCCCCCTGCCCCCCTGCAGATAATGATCTTCCTCCATGCCCCTTGTTGTGCCCCATTTGCCTAGCAGTGGCTTGAGCTACATCACTGAGACCTCCTCCAGGGTCCTGGACATGTCAGCTGCCAACAGCTCAGAAAATCTGACCCGATGCAAAGATTACAGCTCCAACCACCAGCTACATCTGGTTGGGTACAGTCTGATCTTTGTGGCAGGTTTAATGCTCAATGCTTTGGCACTCTGGGTCTTCCTGCGTTACCTGCACCTCAAGTCTGTGGTGAGCATCTACATGTTCAACCTAGCAGTAAGCGATCTGCTCTTCACACTCTCACTGCCACTGCGGCTCTATTACTACTCCAGACAGAACTGGCCCTTTGGAAATTTCCTTTGCCAGGCCTCTGGCTCCCTCTTCCAGATCAACATGTATGGCAGCTGCCTCTTCCTCATGTGCATCAATCTGGACCGCTTTGTTGCAATCGTCCACCCCCTTCGCTGGCGCCATCTGCGGCGCCCCAAGTGGGCCCGATTGCTGTGCCTGGTGGTGTGGGTGCTTATCCTGATGGGCTCGGTTCCAGCTGCTGGTGTCCACAAGTCAAGTTCCTGCCTCAAAGGGAACCAGACCATTGCTCTGTGCTTCGAAAGTTTCAGTGATGACCTCTGGAAGAAGAGCATCTTCCCACTGGTTATCCTGGCTGAAATCCTGGGCTTCCTCTTGCCACTGACCTCTGTGACATACTGCTCAGTTCGGATCTTTCATAAGTTGTGCCAAGCCAGTGGGCCCCAGAGTCTGCGCCAACAGAAGACCATCCGCCTGCTCGTGGTCAATCTGGTCATCTTCATCATCTGCTTTGTGCCCTACAACACAACACTGGCTGTCTATGGGATGCTAAAGGCCCGTGTAATCGAGGCTGAGCCACGAGTTCGGGATTCCGTGCGCCAGGGGCTTATTGTCACAGTGCTCATGGCCAGCTTGAACTGCACGCTGGACCCCCTAATTTACTACTTTAGCACCGAGGGCTTCAGGAACACCTTCAAGAAGCTGCGGCAGGGTCAGACATGGGACTCGGACACAGGTATGGCCAAGTCTCAGATCATGGAAAGGAAGCCCTACAAAGCATGCCGCTGTCCAGGGGGGAAGCAGTACCCAATCCAAACCCTCATTGTCCCTAGTAAGGACTTGCCACTAGCTCCCACCAAGAAATTTTTGAAAGGCCCCATCGAGGACACAGAAATATAGTCATGGAGAAGTCATAGGATTGCTAAGTGACAAGGTCACCATAAGATGACAAAAAGATGGTGAGAGTTGGCTAGAGAGTGCCCTGATCAAACTGGAGAAGCAGAATGGCTGAATAGTGTGGTAAGGCGAAGTCAGAATTCGTGTGAAGGATGGTTAACTTGGTGAGGTAAAAATAAACAGTGAACAATGTTTTATTACAAAATGAGAAATGGTGGTGAAATGTTTCTAAAAACCTTGAGTTATGCTACAGGAAACATACAGTGAGAAATATGTACCTAGAACAGTGTTTCCCAACCAGTGTGCCATGGCCCATAGGTGCACCATCAGGCCTGAGCAGGCGTGCCACAGAATTTTTTGAAAAACTACTTTGAGTTCTGGGCCCCCCCATCACCTTCCCACCCACCAACTCCCCCACCCCCTTCCCTGACCCACTCGCCAACACCCGGACACCAACCCGCCTCTTACTCCCTTACCTGGCCAGAGCTGCTCCCTAGCCAGGCCGTTTCCGCCCTGATCGCACATCTGAGCATGCTCGGGGCAGGAGATTTGCAAACTCCACCTGCCTGGCTACAGCTTCTGGGCCAGGGCAGGGCAGAACGCATGTTTCGATTTTGCTATTTTTCAGGGCCCTGAAATGCTGGCCTCTCAAATTTGTGGGCCCCAGAACAGTGTGCCAGGGCATTCCAGATTACTTTAACCCCTGCAGTAAGAATACCAGAATGAGAGTTTCCCTCTTGGTGGTGATAGTCGTGGAAATTGGCAGCTCCAGACTGTTGCAAGGCAGTCACTAAGTCCACCACTGGGGTTGCGTTAATGAAAGTGTGCAGGGCTATTACTCACATCTTGCAATGAAGGACTGGAAATGAGTGTGAAGTAGTAGATGGCTCTGCGGCAATGTGGGGTGCTAGATGCCACACGTTTTCCAGTTTTGGCCCCAGACCATCTTGTGATAGACTTCATCAATTGAAATGGGCATGTCTCTGTGGTGCTGCAGGTGCTTGTGGATCCCTGGGGTCATTTCACTGGCTTGTACAGAAAGCTGCAAACAGGGACTTTATTTCCAGGGCAAAAGATTTCAGTGGAGGGATGTGTGAAATACCATAGTGGTCTGGGGAGACCCAGCCTACCCCTTACTGCCATGGCTCGTGAAGCCTTACATGGGAAACCTGGTTAACAGCAAGAAGTGCTTCAGCAATAGGCTGAGCAGATGCAGAATGATCATTGAACTAGTGTTTAGCAAATTATAATCTCACTGGCACTGCCTTTGTGGCAAGTTAGACCTAAATGAGGAAAATATGCTCACAGTCATAGCAATACGCTGAATAATATTTGTGAGACAAAGGGTGAAAAGTTTCTCCAGGGGTGGAGCTTAGAGGCAGATTGCCCGGTAGCTGATTTTGAGCAGCCAGATACCAGGGTTATTAGAGGGGCACAGACAGGGGCTATGTGAATCAGGAAAGCTTGGAGGAACCATTTTGACAATGAGGACCAGTAATGTTGGTTTCTATGAAGCATTCTGCTAGGCTTCATTTTGAATTTTGGTAACTGCATCTGATCATCAGGGCTGTAACTAGGGTGGGGTGAGCGGAGCTTTGCCCCACCTGCCGTATTGAGTGGCTCCCTTTGACTGCTCGATTGCGGGGCACATGTTCCATGCAGCTAGCTATGGTGCACCCCAGGCACCAAAATACCTAGTACCGATGCTGCCGATCGTGGCTCTGTAGTCTGCAAATGTGCCAATGACCAACTGTATTAATTCCAACAGCAACCACCACGTACAGGAGAGAAATAAAGATGGATTATTTTTCTGAGAGTATTGTTTTACTAAATAGCCATAACCAATGCATCAAAAACTCTGGCTGTGTTCACACCTAAGCTTTTATTTTGAAATAAATTATTTCAAAATACTTTATTTTGAAATAAGTTAATTTGAATTAACAGATTTTTAATTTGAATTAAGGGAAGCCTTTCAAAGTGAAATAGCATGCCCTGTGTGTGGACATGCTTTTTCGATTTTAGGAGAGGGGCAGCATGGGAGGTGTGGCAACATGGCTGGCTCACTGGTCCATGTTGGTGGCCATGTTGCCAGCCAGGTTGCCGGCCAATCATGTAAAAGCATAAACGGACATCCCCTCCCTGTCTATTGTGCCTCCCAAGCACTTGCGAGAGAGATGGCTAGGGATGCTCCCTGGCTCCCGTACCATCTCGAGCACTTGGTAAACCCGCTGCTAGCCTGAGGGTGCTGCTTTGCTGTGGGACACACTCTTCCCTGAGCATGATGAGCCCGGGGATGAGCCCTGGACCACCGTCTCTTTGGCCCTCCCAGTAGCAATAGCTCCCCATTCCCCTTCTGTGCCAAAGCCCATCTGGGCACTGGGCACGGGGCACCAGCACAGGGTGGTGGGAATGGGTTGTCCAGTGAACCTGGAGCAACAAGCCTGGAGGAGGAACCTCAGGTTAGCAGGGACACCATCACCCCTCATCGCCAAGCTCACTCCAGTCCTACACCAAGGGCACACGGTGATGAGGGCAGGCATCCCTGTGGACAAGAGCATGGCCATCACTCTCTGGAAGATGGCCATTCCCGAGTCCCACAGGTCCGTTGCCCATCTCATCAGCGTCGGGACATCCACCATCAGGGAACTGCCACTTCAGGTCGCTCAAGCCATCAGCCAGTCCTGCGGCCAAGCCTCGTCACCCTGGGAGTGCTGCAGGACAGCATCGCCGGCCTCACTGCCCTGGGCTTTCCAAAGTGGGGGGGGATAGTTGATGCCACCCACATCGCCAGGTGAGCCCCACCACACCCCCAGTACCCCCTTTCTGCCCAGCCAGCTGCCACCCAACCCACCCACACCCTGAATCCAACCCAATAAAACACTCAACACAACTTATAACATGGGTGAACTGGATTTATTTACACGAACAAGGGGGTTGGGGAAGGCGGAGCTGGGGAGACAGGAAGGGTTGAGTGGTGGCACAACTGGGGACACGGAACTGGGATGGGGGATGTGGGGTGGGGGCACAGAACTGGTACGGGGAATGTGGGGTGCTGCTTTGGGGACAACTGGGGGGGGCATATTAGAGGGGATCCACCCCTGCGGCAGGGTCTGCAGCCCCACAGCCTTCTCCGAGGCTACCCTGGGTCCAGGGGCACCGGCAATGAGGGGCAGCTGGGTCCCTGGGAGGGACAGGGTACATCCCCTGCTGGGAGGAAAGGCGATCCCCAATGCGCTGGACCGCAGTCTGGAGATTTTCCAGGGCCGTTCCTTGTCAGTCAATGGCAGCCGCCTGGTGGTCGAGGGCGGTTGCCTGGCGGTTGAGGGCGGTCACCTGCCATTCGAGTGCCGCTGCCTGCGGCTCCAGGGCTGCCACAACACGGTTTTCAGCATCAGCAGCACGGTGGAGCTGCCGGATAGCGGCAACCTGGCGGCTGGCCTGCTCGACACACCAAGCCCAGGTTGACTCATTCAGCTGCTGGCTGAGCTCCAGCATGCTGGCCAGTACGTCATCCTGGCTCAGGCGGGCTCTTCTCCTGGGCCATGCGGTGGTCAGCAGGCCCGGAGCAGAAGGCTAGCGTGTGGGTGGATGAGCTGCAGGGCAGAAGGGAGAACAGTTAAGTGTCAGCCTATCGGCCTTGGTGTGTGCAGCCTGTGAGCGGCAAACCGCTGCCCTGACTGCCAACAGGATTCCCAGTTGTGTGCTGTGTACACTGCACTTGGGGCCCGTGGGCTTGGGGCCCGTGGGCTTTTGGCCCACAGTACTGAGCTGTCCTTGGCAGCATGTGGCCCGTGCTGAGGGCCCCCCATCCTTCTTGAGCATGGGACGCTGTCTCCACATGCCCTCTGCGAACTACATCCATGGCAGAGCCTGTGCACCCCACCCACCAGGCCCGAGCCTCGCCATGCCCCCCCTTGGGACCCGGTCCCTGCACTCTTGGGCCTCCCTGTCTGGGGTTGGGGGGGGGGGGACACTCACCGACTACGATGCCTGGTGTCCGGCGTGATGTCCCCTCCTCAGCGGCTGCCTCCTCCTCCTCTGCTTCCTCCTCAGGACTGCTGGGCTGGGGTTCCCCTTCCGGCAGGAGCTCCGGGCTCACAGGAGGAGCCAAGCTGGGCCGGCTGGTCTCACCCACCTCGAGGGGTTCCTCGTGCACCAAGGCCGTCTCCTCCGGCTCTGGCGATGTGGGGCTGGTGCGCAGCTCGCTGGAGTCCTGCACATGTTGGGGCAGCACCCCCAGCTCCTGGCTCAGGAACACATCCAGCTCCTCGTAGAAAGGGCAGCTGGTGGCAGCTGGTGCCCTGTGGAGGAGACTCGCATCCCTTACCCGGGCATAGTCCTGGCGCAGGCCCTTGACTTTCGAGCGCACCTGCTCAGTGGTGCACTCAAAGCCCTCCTGCACCAGGGCCTGGGTGATGTCTGAATAGACATCGACGTTCCGGTGTTGTGCCCAGAACCATGCCCTGATGTCCTCCCCAGACCAGATCCTGATGAGGGCAAGGGTCTCCTCTGTGGTCCATATGGACCCCCGGCATCAGCCCAGTGTGCAAGCAGCTCTGCTGGTGTCTGCCATCCTCGCTCTGCTCAGTCTGAGGCTGGCAGCACGAGGGAGCAGGCTGCAGGGCCATTCCTGCCCCTGGGCACCCTGGGAGCAGGAAGGTCACCTAAAGCCGCTTACGAAATAGTGTTGTTTCGAAACAACGGGTTTTTGACCCATTGTTTTGAAACAGCTGTTTCGAAACAACGGCTATTTCGATATCAAGGCAGGTTTAACGGTTTTGAAATAATGGCGGTTAGTTTGAAACAACGGGTCCCGTTGTCTCGACATAACGGTACGTCGTGTGGACATGAGACAGTTTATTTTGAAACAATGGCTGTTGTTTCAAAAATAAAACTCACATCTGAACACAGCGTCTTAGTTGTAAAGGGGATAATATCAAAGGGCATGCTCCTGACATGGCTCTCACAACTGTGTGTAACTCTAGCTGTTATTTTGGAAGCTGTCCACAGAGGTGGCGTGCATGGTGCGCTACAAAGGAGCAGGAAGAAGCCAGAAATGTGGGAGGGGAGTGGATGGTAAGCAGTTCTATATAGGTTGTGCAGAGGTGGTTTTGGGGTAGGCAAAACAGGTGCCCATCTAGGGCTCCCCAAGCTGCAAGGAGCACCTTTGCCTACGCCAAAAGTGGTGTCTGCCTCCCATCCTGCAAAATACATGGCAGGGGGCTGGGGCCAGGGCCAGGGCCGGCAGCAGGAGTGCAACTCTGTGGGGAGACAAGCCCTGGTGCTGGGGGAGAGAGGGAGGGCATGGAGCAGGGTGCACTGTCCCAGAGGCAGGGCTCCTGCCCCACACCTGGGTCAGCTGCTCTGCCTCCAGGGGAAGGGTGGGTCAACCCAGAAGTCTTGGTCACTGCTCCAGCCCTGCCCCTTGGGTTTGGGAGGGTTGGGTCTCCAGAAAGGCACTGGGGCCATTTTTGGGGCCCCTTGGCGGGTGCCAGGACTGTAGAGGGAGCCAGTCACAAGGAGAAGGGGCTGAGAGGCTTGGGGTCCCTGGTGGGATGCTGGGGCTGCAGGGGGGTTTTGGGGCCCCTGGCAAGCAGAGCAGGCTGGCCCTGGGTAGCCAGAGATATGGGGGAGCGAGGCGTCATGGCTGTGGGGGGCCACAGAGGGTGGGTTGGGGGACAACAGTGGGGAGCTGGGGCTGTGGTAAAGGTGCACGGGGGGGTTGGGGCCAGTGGGAGGGAGCTAAGACCAGCTGGGACACTGGTGGGGTGGAACTGGGACCTCGCAGGAGGGTTGTGGGGGGCCTATAGGAGGCCCTGCAATGGTCCTTTGCCTAGGGCCCCCAATTGCCCAAGGCTGCTCTGAGGCTGTGGGTGGGGAGCAGCCACGCATGTGCTCTGCCTGCAGTGTGACTAGGGACATCAGCATTTTCATTTGCTCCTCCATCACTTTTATCATCCGCTTCTGGGCCATTGAAGTTCAGTCTTGGCCCTGCTTCCTCTTCTCCCTATCTATTTTCTGAAACTCGCTCTTTCCTCACTCTTCAGTCTTGTTTTTCTGCTTGAGAGGTTTGGAGCTCCGCCCAAAAGATGTCCTCCTTTTTCTCCTCAGTCACTTCCTTATCAAGCAGAAGAGCTGTGCCACAGTGTGCAGGGGATATCCTTGAAGGCCACATCTGCAGAAGCATGAGAAACAATAAACAGATGTGTAATTGTTAGTGCACTCACAACATTGAATCATAATAGTAAAAAGCACCTCTTGCTCACAGTCTCCTGGCAAGCAGACAGCTCAGCACGTGCCATAAACATGATGAGTTCAGCCTTGGGGAGTGGGGGCTTCAAGAGGGGGCAAAAGGTAGTTAAGGGGTCGCTGCAAGTGAATATTGTAAATCCTGCCATCATTTTTCACGGATGAGGGTCACAGAACCTGTTATCTCCCTTCTGAGAGCACAAGCAAGGATGCAGGGTGCAGCTAGTGCATGTGAGCAATTTTAGATCAGGTTCCTGTACATCTCTGCTATGCTATTTTGGTTCCTGCTCAAGTAGCCAGGTGAGGGAAAGTTTCCAACAATGGGGGAGGAAGCAAAATGGCTCTGCCAAAGGCCCATTGCCAGAGAATTGAAGAATACCTCCAGGAAAGCTTTGTAGAAATATCTCTGGAAAAAATCTTAGCATAAATTACCACACTATTTCACCCCAGTCCATAGCTGCTCAGCAGACGATGAAGAAGATGCAAACACAGCTAGTCTTATATGTTTCTATCCCTTCACCACTTCTAGCGTATAGCAAAAGACAACTCTAGCTCATATAAGCAAGCATCATGAACTCAACAAGATCACTCACCAGAGCTCCCCTCTCTGGTATCATGTGCACCAGAGACAGAGCGCTGGCATTGCCTTGAACTCTCTGGGGTCGAGAAGAGGTGCTGGCTTGCCACTATATCATACATCTCTGTTGCCTGTTCCATCTCATCCTCCAACTCCATCTCCTCGTCCACCACTTTGTCCTCAAGATTGAGTCTGTTGGCCACTGACTCCAGTCCTCCCACCCTCAAAGTATCCACCTGACTTCCTATAGAAGGGGCAGGTCTTCAGTGTGGCAACAGTTTGATTTCTCGTTTCCTAGTACACCTCAGCTCCTTTATCATTGCACAGCCCATATGTGTGTCCCATTCATAACCCTTCTTCATCATGCTACAAGAAATTTGACTGCAGGTACTGATGTTTCTATGGCTATCGTGGGACTGGACCTCCACGGCCTCCTCTTCCCAAATACAGTTCTAACAGCTCTGGTGTGTATCAACCAGGCGAGCGTTTGCTGTGTGGAGCCACCCTGGTCAATGGAGAAGATGCGATATGAGCTCTGCATGTGCAGCAAAGAGGAAGTGGAATTTCAAAAGGGAGAAGTGTAAATGCCTGTGTACCTGCATGCAGGGCAGTGGAGTTCAAACTCGTAACCACAGTGGTCAGGATGGGCATTGTGAGACACTTTCTGGCAGTCATTTCCAGTTACACAACCAAGCACAGTGTCTGCACTGACACTTTGTTATTCTAACTTTTCCACAAAAAAATATTCCTCCACATCTCATCAAGATGGTTTATTTTATCAGCAAGGTAGGAGAGTTAGCCAACCTGCTCAAAGAGATGACATGGGTACGTCTTCTCGAGCTGGAATTTACACCCGCATCTAAAAGAGAGGATGTACTGATAGGCCCCTGAACAGGATTCTGTCTGGGTAAAAGGGCCTTTATACAGCTAGTCCTCACTTAGTGACCTACTCGTTTAGTGACCCCTCAGAGTTATGACCGGCTCTCTGATGAGTTGGTATTATGGCGATGTACGAGAACTCGCATCAACTCTCTCAGATTACCTATATTTACAGTACACTATGCAAACTAAGTTCAGTACATTAGAGCTTAAAACATTTAAAATATATATGAAAAATGTTATAAATGATGCAAAGGTGACATTAAAACTATCTACCGATGGTTGAAAAACCCACTACCAGTAAAGTACATTATGCCTGAAATACCGGTAAGGGCTGCTCCTCGTTTAGTGACCAATTCGTTTATCAACCGGGTTTCAGGAACGGAACCCGGTCACTAAGTGAGGACTACCTGTATTGTGGATTGTACTTTGCATCTCACTTTAAGGCCCCTTCACACTGCCCAAATGATGCAGAGATCTACCCCTATGCCAGCAGCAAAGGAAAGGCACACTTTGGTTTGAGTCAGAAAGGACATTATTCTTTTGTTCTGGTTGTTGTCTAACAGTTTTCTAATGTTACTGCAAAACACATTAATTCTATACCAGTTTGGGTTGCAGGCATCTGCCCTTGTATGTTGGCAAGAATTAGCCAATCTGACCACTTCAGAGAAGTGTCTGTTTTGGAGGGTTAAATTAAAGCCCTTGAAAGGGCTTTCTAAGTGCATTCAGTGTTGTGTTTAACCACTATACAAAACACATTACATCCTCAAAATAAATTCAGGAAGTACTACTATTATGGTTGCCTGTTGAACCTTAATTCAGCCCCCTTGTGCATATGCATGATGATACAGTCTTTAATGATGTAAGGCAGGCTTAGAAGCTGTGCTTAACAGCTTTGGGGGGGGCAACTAATCTGCATGGGTCCTGTATTAGCATGAATACAAAGAGCACAATTAGCTGATTAGCATACTGGGTGCAGGGCATAGTGGGTAATGGTATTTGGGGTCAGTCTGCTCACAAATCTATCAGCATCATAATTATAATAAGGGGAAATATGAAATACTGTCTTTTTGTGAATTGCTATTTTCTGCTTGTTCTAAATCTGTTTAGATTACTTAAGGGGTAAAAGTTATCCTTAGTTAAAAAGGGATTTGGGGTTTTGCATAGGTCCTTTTGGTGCAAACCGCCTGAGGTATTCTGTCTCCCTTATCCCCCACCGTTGAATGCTAAATCTGGCTGGGTTTCTTGGAGTCCTGTTTTTCGGTATGGAAGTGGCTATGTGCAGCCACTTAAGTTTAAGAGCTGAAATTACTGGAGGGATAGAACCTCTCTCTCTGAGCTGAAGAGGAGCAGTGATGGAGTGACCAGCAGGTGGAGCCAATAGACAGTAGGAGTGGTGAGCTGCATGGTGTAAGTGAGTGGTGGGTGGAGTTGATGGACAGTGGGCAGAGCCAGTGGATGGTGAAAGCAGCCAGTGGCGAGCTGGGTGGTGTGAGTGACTGGTGGGCAGAGCCAGCAGACAGCTGGTATGAAAGGCACTCCCTACATACTCTAGGGTTGGTTGGGAGCAGAAGCGTCGCTGGGGGGGCAATGGACCCAGGGCATGGGCCCAGGCCCCACCCCCTAGGGAGAGGCCCCACCCCCTGGCCAGGGATAGGGTCAGGGGGAGGCCACACCGCTGCGAACGGCTAGGCCGTGGCGTGGCACAGCCAGAAGCGGCTGCTGGGGGCCCCAGATCCCCAGCAGGGTACGGGACCGCCGCCGCCACGGGTGGCCGACCGGGCCCCGGATCCCCTTCTGGGGATCTGGGGCCTTGCCACTGGCGGCCACAGCAGCCCTGTCACCAGCCGGGGACCAGGGGCCTGGCCGCGTGCCGCCGCAGGTGTGGGCAGAGGCGTGGGCCTGGCCTCCAGTGGCCACTTCTGGCCACGACATGCCGCGGCCTAGCCGCTTGCAGCGGCGTGGCCTCCCCCTGACCCTGGCCCTGGCCAGGGGCGGGGCCTTTTGGGTGGGCAGCCAGGCCCCGGATACCCGGCCGGGGAAAGGGCTGCGGTGATGGCAGCTGGCTGGGGATCGGGCCCCAGATCCCCGGCCCAATTGGGCTGGAGATCCGGGGCACTGGCATTGGGCCCCGGGGCACATGCCCCGGCATGCCCAACGCCAGCGACACCACTGGTTGGGAGCCTAGTTAGCACTGATTCTCCAGATCAGTGCCAATTTTGTTAGTGAGTTTACCTTTGCTGTTATGACATGTGGGATCATGCTGAAAGCCTGATTAGCACTGATTCCCCAGATCTGTGCTGGTTTTGCCATTAAGTCTTGTATGTCCTGTTATGTGGTGTGGGTTGCTGGGAACTTTGCTCTGTACTGATTTGCTAGATCAGTTCTGATTTCTGTTATTTGGCCTTTTTACACTTTGTTTTACTACTGTTAAAGTTCTGTGTACTACACTCAGGCTTGTGCTTGCGAGTGGGGAAGCCTTACCCCTTTGGGGTGCCCAGGGAACAGTACAGGATTTCCCAGAAATCTGGGTGGGGCCTCGAGCTGGTTGGTGGTGTTACATCATTGGGAAACCCCTAGGTATAGAACCCGCCCTTGTCCTGCCAGCCCACCCTGGGAGAAGGGTTACAATTAGATGATCACATATAATTTTCCCTCCAGAATCCACTCCTCATTTGGTGCACAGGTGGATGGTGCTTACTGAATGGGTAGCTAATCACAGTTTGATTTGATTTTCATCATTCTGTGTGTGCCCCATGTCATGTTATTTACTGACCAGTGCTCACCATCCAAACACTGCATTGCATGTTATTAATTTTCTCATAAACTTTTATTTTGTGCTGCTTTATGAACATCATTGTAATATTTGATTGCTTCAGAAACATTAATGCATGTATCTTCTCAACACTACTGGTGAAGTTAATTCCTCCAGAGACTTTTCCATAAGGAAATTTGAGCTCAGGTTTTCTCCCTTCCTTTTGCTTTCTCACTCCTATTTGAAATGAACCTAAAGCAATTAATTTAAAAATGAAAGTGACCAAGTTTTAAAATTGTCCTAATTCCAAAGGCTGTGATTTGAAGAATTTACTAACATTTGCCTAAATGCATAGTACTTCCTGCAAGGGGGATTTTATCCCCATTTTACATGAGAACTGAGGCACAGAGTACGTTAAAAATGTCAGCTAATTTTGGTTCATTGATCACCAGGTCTCTAGTACCTGTTTACCAGTCATCTTAACATGGTCATTAAATGGCATCAATAAACCTTGTTTGTTTAAATTAATTCAGTCTTTGTCTCCTTCGTACATGTTTCTTGAAATAATTACATAACAGCTTTACAGTGGATCTTGCAATAAGGGGTTAAATATATAGGCCCAATTTTCAAACCCCCACTGACCACACCCTTGCCCTACAGCTACTAATTAATCAACTTGCATGCTACAAAAACAATGGAAAAATACTTGTCAATTTTCAGAGGGAAAAATAATGGAAAAATACTGCCTGCCTTGCAGATTTTTTAAAATAAGCTTTTCACACAGAAACTGCTCACGGGCACAGCCAGGGCTAAAGATAGCCTTTGGGCTCAAGTTCCAAAGGGGTAGCCATATTAGTCTAGTTCAGCAAAACAAACAAATTTGGTGGTACTTTTAAAGACTAACGAATTTATCTATTGCATGAGCTTTTGTGGAAGAAAATCCCACTTTCTCAGACACTTTGGAGCCCTCCAGCTCAGTTAGCCCCACCCCACTATAACTGCAGCCAATGCCAGGCCTGGAGGGTGGAAGAAAAAGGTTTGGCCCCATCCAAAGGAACCTGGGTCTGTGGCAAGGTACATCCCAAAGTCCTGGGGAAGGGGGAGCTTTTGGAGGCAAACTACCCATTAAATTGGGATTTAGGTGCCATGTCCCCACCTTGGGTAGGAAGTAGCCCAAGGAAGTGGATTTAGACTCCTTGTTGGGAGGGGCCCTGACTGAGGGGTTGACTTGCAGAGGGCCTTGGGCTGGGACCAAGTGGAGATGGAGGGCCTAGGTCTCCATACCCCAATACCTAAAAGATTGAACCACTTTAATCAGGGAAACAAGGTGCTGGTGGTCAGGTACACCAACCACCAGGCTGCCTGGCCTTCCAAGCACCCTGTTACCCTGGTATATAGGTCTATAACTTAAATTACTACAGAATGGAATTGGTAGAAAAACAAAGGACCTCATTAAATCTGTGTACTGCTCCAACAAATATAGGCTAAAAGCAAACATGAAACAGGTCTTTGTGCAAAAAAGAGGAGTAAAATAGCGTGTAACTGCAACCTCAGCCTTGTGAACATATGACCTGCCTGTTGTATTGTAAATATCCTTCTCCCAGAACACCCCAGAGGAAAGCGCATACCTTTATTATTTACATCTTTAGGCGTGGACCTTGTGTCATTTACAACAATGTAATGTACACATAAGAATGGCCATATTGGGTCAGACCAATAGTCCATTGAGCCTGCCTGCTAACAGTGGCCAGTGCCAGATGCTTCAGAGGGAGTTAACAGAACAAGGAAATTTATTGAATGAGCCATCTCCTGTCACTACATCCCAGTTTCTGGCAGTCAGACGTTTAGGAAACCTCAGAGCATGGGGTGCATCCTTGATCATCTTGGCTAATAACCATTGATTAACCTATCCTCCATGAATTTTCCTAATTGTTTTTTCCTACTCATTTTTTTCCCTAATTGTTTGGAGGATTCTTATGTTTGTGGCCTTCAGAACATCCCCTGGCAAAAAGTTCCACAGGTTGACTGCATTGTGAAGAAGTATTTCTGCTTGCTGATTTAAAACATGCTGCCTATTAATTTCAGTGCGAAACCCTTGGTTTCTGTGTTATGTGAAGGGGTACATAACACTTTCACTTTCTCCATGACATTTATGATCTTAGAGAGCTATCATATCCCTCCACTCCCATTGTTTCTCTTCCAAGCTAAAGAGTCCCAGTATTTGTAATCTCTTCACACCCTTAATTATTTTTGTTCCCCTTCTCTGTAACTATTCCCATTATAATATCTCGTCCAAGATGCAGTGACCAGAACTGCATGCAGTATGCAAGGAGTGGGCATATCACAAATTTGTATAGTGCCATTATGGCGCTTTCTGCCTTGTCTTTTATTAGCAAAGGGATAGATAATGGTTCATAGCATTCCATTAGCTTTCTTAACTGTCACTGCACACTGAGTGAATGTTTTCAAAAAATTAGCTACAATGACTCCAGGATCTCTGTCTCAGAGTGCTGATAGCTAATTTAGAACTTGTCACTTTGTGTGCATAGTTAGAATTATGTTTTCCAGTGAGCATTACCTTGCATTTATCAACACCAAATTTTGTGGCAGGATGCTCAGAGACGTTTGTATTGCAGTGCCCAATTCCTTTGTGAATCTCAGATACTTTTGAAAATGTTGCCTTTTATTACCAGTGGGGATGATCTCAAGAGAAACTTTCACTCTCTATATAACCCACTGCAAAATGTAGGTCCTGCACATCATCCTGGAAAAGATAAAAATGACAATGTCAGAAAAAGCCCAAATTTAAATTAAAATCACAGTCCTACAACTTGTTTTACATAGACAGACCCCTACATTTGGTTCCCCACAGGCAAAGGGATCCATCTGTGTGGAACAAGTGGCAGAGCTGGGACTTGAAATTTCTAATTCGGTAGGTCTAATGAAAACCTCTTAACTGGTGCAGGCTCAGCCCTCACAATAAACACAACAGGAAACTTCACATGGGCAACAAGGTTATTCCAAGAAAAAATTCTGTGGGCATCTAGACCATAAATAAACTATTAGATCAGGAGTGGCCAAACTTGTGGAACTCAAGAGCCACACAAGTTGATTATTAAACCTTTGAAAGCCGCACTGAGGCATATAGCCATATGCCTTTACCTACTCCAAAATTACTAAGTTTAAAATTCATTGCACACTTTAATTTTATCATAAAAACAGGGCAAATATTGATCCTACTGATGTCATATTCTAAGAATTACTTAATGTTACCATGAAAACTAGGCCTATACAGTAAAAACTTAGCTGTCGCTCGATGTAGAAGCCTGCAGACTAGTGGCAAGTTTTTTTAAAATCCCGGCCATGCCACGCTTCTTCCCACCATCCCTGACCATGCCCCGTTTCTCCCCGGCGTCCCCAACAATGCCACCGCTTCTCCTGCCATCCTGACCATTCCATCACTTCTCCCTGCTGTTCTGAACCCATCCCAAATTCCTAGGCCCTGATGCTGGCTCCTCCAGGCATGCTCAGAGCAGGAGATTTAAAACTCCTAGGCTGGGGCTGCTTTCCTAAATTGATTTGCTGATGTTCTTCCGGGAGCCGCACTTTTTCATTCAAGAGCTGCATGTGGCTCCCAAGCCATAGTTTGGCCACACCTGTATTAGATCATCCAACCAATTTAGCATTTTCATGTGGCCCACACAGCATTTTCAGATTCTGCAAAGTAGCAGATTAATGTCGTGGCTGATGTCCGTCCTAGCAGCACTTCCACCAATCCAAGAGAGGCAGTGTGGGGAGCTGAGAGCCAGGTTCACAGGGGAAAGCTGCCCGGGGCTTCTTGTCCTTGGGGAATGAAATACAGATGCCTCAGCTTCTCAGTCCACCTTCCTGCACATTCCCTGCTGGGAGTCAGAACAGTCTTGTTGATGTCACAGCTCCCCTTCTGATTCCAAGGAGGGCTTGGGGGATGACACCTGGAGACTTCTCAGGTCCCTGGTGTTCTGCTGGGAATTGGCCAGCCATGCTGCCCCTGATCTCTGAGTGGAGCTGGGAGTGCAGATCAACTGCCCTGACCTCTCACTATACTCCCAGTCAGGAGCAGTGATCAGCCACCCCTGCTTCTTGCCCCACTTCAAGCCAGAGCAGAGACTGGCTCTCAGGGGGGGCTTTCTTATCAAATTCACTGCTCCAGCAGAGTGGTGAACTGGACAAGTATGACAGCCCCAACACCCTTATATAGGTTACCCTGGCTAAGCCAACATAAACCCTACATCTCTTACTGAGGTGGTTTTATTATATTATTTATTTATATAGCAGGGGAGTTATCTGGGTGGGCAGAACATTCAGTCTAATATACACTTCAATGTTTTATCAACTCTTGAGTGTAGACCAGCCAATAACCTCATGGTTGTGGATTTAACTGTCTGAATGGGAAGCAACTATAAACTAGGCTGCAGGAAGCCTGAAACAATGGGAGGGCTGAACTCTTCAGTCTCCCAGTAGGCTCTAAGAATGTGGGCTCTGATGATGACACTTGCTATATCAGCCCATTAACTATTTTTAATTAATCATTTTAACAGACTGGACTGGGTTAGGGAAGCAGGGAAAGACAATGAAGAGGTCAGGGAAAGGAGAATGGGGAAGGAAGAAAAAGAGTGGGACAAATCAGTAGCAATTCTAAAGATCAGCTTATTTTACTGCTTTTGCTATATGCAATGACTAACAGTTTAGTATTTAAAATTTATATTTGATCCTTGATCTTTATACAGCCCTTCCACTGACAGCAGTGGGAGATCCATTGTGGTCTGAGGTGAGTATGGGGTCCTTGGATTACATCTTAGCCCATTCACCATAATTAAATATGAAGCTGAATCTTCTTTCCAGTGTGAATGTGACACCCTAGCACTATATACCCTCCAAAAAAAATATTCAGTAGGATAATCTAAACTATTCTACCAGATGATAATGAAATGTAGGGCCAGTTATACCTATTGGAACAAAACCCAATGGGAACCTTCCCCTGTAGTTCTTCAAACAAATATTCCAGTTTTCAAGAACCCCAACAATAACAGAAGAAGAGAATAAGGTAGAGTCCCCCAGCTAAAGACTCAACTTTTTGTCAATTCAGCCAAAGTAACTAACATGCCCTTCATCCCAAAACATTAGAAGATCCAACTTACATTTAAGTGCCAGCACAGTCTGCTACAGAATTACGTATCATCTCTCTCCAGGCTCAATGGCTGTGTTCACACAGCCTCCTTATTTCGAAACAACGGAGGTTGTTTCAAAATAAGGTTTTGGCTGTTCACACGACGCACGGTTGTTTCGGAACAACGGAAGCTGTTGTTCCGAAACAACCACGTTGTTTTGAAACAAATAAAACCTAGTCCATGGGCGAAACAACATTGTTTCACCACGGTTGTTTCGAAACAACGCCGTGCGAACGTGTTGTTTAGGAACAAGATGTTCCGAAACAACAGTTCAAGGCGTGCCCCCTCAGCACCCTGGCCAGGGGACACCCCTCAGCACCCTGGCTAGGGTGCTGAGAGGTGTCCCCTGGCCAGCGCCTGCACACCTGGGCTGCAGGCACTGGCGGGGTTCAGCGCTGGGCAGCGCTGAACGCCGGGGGTGCCTTCAGCCCCCTGCGGAAGTGAAATAGCAAGTTCACAGTATGAACCTGCTATTTCATTTCCCGCCTTTTTTCCTTATTTCAAATTAACATTTTGTTAATTCGAAATAAGTTGTTCGAAATAAGTGTTATTTTGATATACGGTTGTTGCGAAACAACCATATCAAAATAACTGGCTGTGTGAGAACACAGCCAATGTCTCTAATCCCCTAGAGCAAACACAATACAAAACTGAAAAATTCTCAGGATAGTGTTATACCAAATGAGTACTCCACCAAAATGTTATAGCAAATGAGTACCTGATATCTTTTCAGGACAGAAAAGGCAATATTCTGTGTTTATTACAAATAAAGACAAAATTGATAACTAACTTACACATATGCCCACACATACACACAGACTGACGCATCCAAACATACCAGACAATGTTCTGCAGCCTATGTTATTACCCGTCCTGATGGTGCTATTGCTGGAGTCCCTGCTAATGTCTGTTGCTGGGGTTCATGGCAGCTGCCTGGCCACGGAAGCTGGACACAAGGAGGAGCAGGGTCTTTGTCAGGTGTGCACCAATGCTCCTTTCTTCCAGGTGGTATGCAGAACAGTTCCCCTTTTAGCTTTTGGATCTCACCCAGTCTTTATAGCTTTGTCACTCCACTCCAGATGTTCTGTGTGACCATTAGTCACCAGGCAGTTGTGGACGTTACCTCTAGCTTGTTTTCTTGGGTGTCTTGATTAACTCTATTCTTCTGCTTCTGGGGTGCATCCTTCATTCCTTTGCTTCTAGGAGTTTAGTCATATTCTCCAGCGGTTGAGATGGGCTTCTCACTTCATCTGGATGAATTTGGCAGCTTGAGGCTAGTTCACACATAGTTGATCAAAACAAGCTGACATCTTGGAGGTAGTTCACACACACATCCACCACCACCCCCATCCACACCTTATTGCCTATTCATTCTACAAATCCAGTGTCTTATGCAAGATGGGGTACATTAGGTAAAGATGGAGTCTTACATTTGAAATATGGAGTATGGCATGGGCCAAGGATTGGGGGAAAAGTGGCATTATACCCAGAGCTTAAAGATAGAGAGGGACAAATTTAAACAGCACCACAAGCTGGGCCTGAGTGGCTCAGCAGAAAGCACTGTCTCTTCTACAGTCAAGCAAACCCCAAAGGGTAGTGAGTGGTTAGAGTCCAGCATGCTGCAACTGGCATAGAGGAAAATACTTATTACAACTCTAAGCAATTCACTAAAGCTAAATAGAGATTGACAGGAATAATGTACCAAAGTTGTAAATACTAAGATAACATCACTAATAAGGAGTAATTAAATGAATTAAAGATTGGCACAGACAAAATAACACTGTTACAAATATTGGGGTAACATTACAAATGGGAAGTAATTAATTAAAACTAATAGAAATCGACAGAAGCAACATTACCAAAAAGAAACAATATTACCAGTAGGAGATGACCAGTCAAGACCATATGAAGACTGACAAAAATAAGACACAATCAATTAAGGGTCATAGAGATCAACACAAGGCTGTGGGTGATGTTACATGTCAATGAAAGTCATACCAGAATGGATTAGCACCGTAAACCAGCAAACCCAATAAACTTATGAGTGAAACCAAAGGTGTTCTGAATGGGCCCAATGAAAATTATGAATGGATCCACAAAGCTACAGATAAAATCACCAGCATATTCCCACAACAGTGGGCTAGCATCTAAACACCAATATGAGTCATTGGGAAGAAAAAAGTCAATAACAAAACCAAAATGGACTGCTAAGATGCCTGCACTGAATTGTGATACCAGATACCTCACTACATTGCAGTAATGCAAAGTTTAGGAAGGTTCTTCTTTGAGCACTGTTCAGATACATTCGCTATTAGGTGTCTACATGCTGCAGCACACAATTGGTCAGAAGCATTTTGCCCCCTCAAGCCACTCCCTTGGCTACATATACGGCCCCGACCCTGAGCCTCCTCAGTTCCTTTTTCTGCCCTTTGCAACAGTTTCAGAGCAGCCCTGTCGTTGCGATTGCAAGTGCCTGTCATTACTTCCTTGTATGAACCGCCTGTTTAAGCTAGAGGACTTCTTCATGGATATCGTTCCACCGAGAACCAGACCTTCTACGCTTTGCGTGAGTTTGGAGCTGGAACACAGCTCCCAACCGCCGCTAGAGATGCCAGGCTTTAAAACCTGCATTTTGTGTGGCAAGGACTTCCCACAGGATGATCCCCATGAGGAGTGCCTGCGTGCCTGGGGGAGTCCCACCAGGCTACTGACTGCTCGATCTGACAGTCCTTTAAGCCAAGGACGCTCAAAGACAGAGAGCAAAGGCACTGTGCGTTGGCCTTAGAGCAAGCACAGCAGCCTGTCCCCAAAGAACCGGGGCTGTCTTTGACTCCAGCACCAGCACCGCATGCCAGATCGGCACCGGAGCCATCTCAGCGCCACACCCCTGTGGAGCAGAAGACATGATCGACACCAGCTTTGGTGCTGAAGCGCTCTCCCTGGTCCACCTTGCCCTGGCCGGGCTACTCTCAGCACCATGAGGAGGAAGCAGTGAAGATTCCTACCACCCCAGAGGCCTTCAAGGCACCAAAAGCTCTGTTGCTTTTTCACACAGCCGCGCCGCTAAAGCCTCTTAAAGAGAGAGGAAAGCCTGACTTCCTCGTGGGGAAATAGTTCCCTCACAAGTGGCACCACTGACCAATGCCTAGCACAGCACCGAGCTCCTCAGCGCTGAAGAAGGAAGCCACGCTGAGGGCCCCAGGTGGTACCACTCTAAGCTGGAAGCACAGGAGGCAGCACTCTGTCTCTCCCCGGCACTGTAGCACCTCTGTTTCTCTGGTGCCATCTATATGGCCTGGTGTTGAACCTCCTGCACCATGAGAAGCCTCTCACTCACCAAGCATGGAGGAGATCACTCTGTCCAGGAAAGCCCCTTACCAATTCCATCCCTATGAATAGTCAGTGCCGAGGGAGGTCTCTCCTTGGTGTTCCCATCTTAGGACGGAAGTGCCTGCTATAATAAACCCAGATAGGGAGTTAAACCCTAGGCTGGGCTCCTGTAGAGAGGACATCATGGCTCATTTTGATCTGCTGAGCAGGATTGCTGGTTGCACAGGCCTAGAGGCCAAACCAATTGGGGGGCCCAGGACCCCCTATTCAATTTGGGTATTTCATCTCCCCCGGATGCAGTAGCAATGCCCTTACACCCTAGTGCACTGGGACTGGCCAGATCCCAATGGCACTACCTTGCCTTGATTTCCCTGTGTTGGACGTAGCAGCTCAGAGGTGCCAGGTCCCACTGGAGGACTTTTCCTTCCTATCTTGTCACTGCAATCCAAGCCCGTGAAGAGTCGCGGCTGCCCTAAGGAGAGGGATAGAACCTTCCTCAGACCCCATACCAGAGTCTAGAGAGGCCAGGCAGTCAGAAATCTTGGGTAGGAAGGCATATTCAACCTCGCCTTCCAACTGCATATAGCAAACCACCAAGCACTGGGGGCTAAATATACTGCTGACATCTGGGATTCAATGTCAGCAACTCATGTTGCTCGCTGAGCTGCCCCCCCCCGGGGGGGGGGCCCCCCGGCCCCCCCCCCCCCGGGGGCCCCCCGCCCCCACTCCCGGCAGCCCCCCCCACCCCCGCAGGCCTGCTCCTGGCTGCCCCTCCACCCCTGCTCCTGACCACCCCCACAAACTTTCCTTGGGGCTGGAGCCACATGGCCCAGCCACAGCTCCTGGGGCAGAGAGGCACTTACGGAGCATGCTCAGATTTTCTGGGCATGCTCCGTTATAGCTTTTCTGGGCGGGAGTTTTGAAAACTCCCTGCTCCACAGGAGCTCTATGTAGGGCCTCTGGCTGCTGGCCATGCACTGCCAGCAGCCTTCTCTGCACTGGCGGCTGTGGCTGGCTGTGCTGCAGCGCGCCAGCGCAGCTTAGAGGGAACATTGCTGGGATTCCCTAAACAGATTTTCGGACCTCCTACCCCAAGATCAGAGCGAAGATTTTGAGTCCTTTCTGGAGGAAGGCTTCCTGGCATCCCATGGTGCACTCCTAGAGGCTTGGGCTGCTACAGACACAGTGAGATATGGAGTCATCACGGCTGTTGTTATGAGGTGCATGGTATGGCTTAATGAACTTGGCCTATCTTAGTCCACTCAGCAGGCAATACAGGACCTCCCATTTGAAGAACAGTCCCTGTTTGTGGAGAGCTCAGACGCCCTCCTAAGCAGTGATGGGACCCCAGGTCAGATCTTCAGTTCTTGGGAATGCCCCCCTCCCACGCACCGAGCCACTCTTTGTCCTCATCATCTTAGGGAGTGCGAGCTGCCCTAATCGACTAAGCAGGTATATGACCTCCTAGTGGCCCAAAGATAGCATGTACACAAGGCTCCTCACCTTAGTCCAGTGGACTGCCTCTTGAATGTACCACATCTTCCTCATAGATGGCCTGCTGAGAATCATCAGACAGCCTCTTCCATCCCTAGAGAGAAATTACCCAGTAGTATCAAAAGGGGCCTGCTGCTCAGTAAGAACAGCTGAACAATCTCCTCGTCCCTCCGCACCCCACATTACAACAGGTTGCTGGACTAGGGACCCCTTTATTCCTATGGGTGAGGGAGGCCTCGTCTCAGTGCTGTATGCCCAATCCGAAGTTTCTTTTCCCAGCAAACTCTGCAATCTTCTTGGCAGATACGGGCAAATCGCCCCCTCCACTGTCTGCTTCCACCCTCTGATCGGTGCTCCGGACTGGCTCTCCAAGACCCTTCTTTCACTCCTAGCTCTTTCGAGATTTCGCTTCATTCTAAGTTATCTCCTCAAAAAGTGGGAGCACAGCAAAGATCCAGCCAAGCCACAGGTCAACCCCGTAGAGCTCAGTTACAAGGGAAATTGAGTTTCTGTTGGAGTCCTACAGAAGCCCAAGGTAGGATCTGCATAATTCCTTCATATTTACTCTAAACTGGGGGATAAAACCAATCATGAGCTGGTGCTCTGGAATGCCCTCATCTCTCACTGATAGTTGTGTACCGTACACTGGGCTATGGGTGACTGCGATGTTGTTCTCTGGGAGGTGATACACTTACACTTCCCTGTCTGTTTTTCTCCCCTTCCCCTGCATTCTTTCACACAGGTCTAGGGACAACCAGGGGCTGAGCTGCCCTCAGGTCACCAGGCAACAAGAGCTGCACTTCACCAGACATGGAGGGCTTGTACGCCCTCTGTTCCTAGCAGGTCTACATTGAGTTTCGGGACCTCTTTCTTAACTTCAGCCCGTTTGCCCCACCCCCTTTTTTCTAGGGGTCAAGAAGGGTTTCTCGCCTAGGTTCGTCTGTCTTTATAAGACCCCATCGAAAACCCCACGATCATCCAAGCACTCCAGAACATTAACTCCTGGGACTCCTAAGCTTGAGAGAAGCCCCTTAACCTCCAACCCTATGGGTGCATTGCTTAGGGCTATTGAGAGGACAGGATCCCTTCTCCTTCCTGTCTTTCCCCTCCTTCACTATCAGGGTGTCTCCCTTATCCCCTTTAGGTGGCGCCTTCTTTCTTAGTGCTGCAGACTCCTTTATACTCCCGGTGCCTTTTTTGTTATTGTCTGCCCCTATGAATCTGGAGGGAGGATTCCCTCTGAGTTGCTCTCTCTAACCAGTTTTCCCCACCATGCCAATAGAGGGGTTCAGACTAGTTTACTTCTACCCTGCAGGGAGTATCAAAATAACACTCCCTAAACCCTTTCAAACCACTCCCTGTTGCCCCCAGGAGTGACCCAAGTATAACTGTAGTTAGATCTTCTCCTTCTATTTCTTACTGCATGGACTTCCCTAGCAGAAATACTCCATTCACCATTTAGGATTATGGGGCTACCTTGGATCCAGCCCTCTTGGTCCCTTGTTGAGCCTTCTTCGTTGCTCCCAGGGACAGTGAAGTAGCATGCTGTAGGAGCCACTGTGGCTTAGGGACAACCCAGTTTGCCATTCCCTACTACCTGCAACTAGTCACTGCGACCAGTTACTGTGGTTTTAGACTCCTATGGGAGTAAGGTTATATAAATCCTGCCCCTCTGAGGAGCACAGACCTTGTCCTCTCCTTCATAGGTTTAAGTAACAGACATTTGGTATGTTATTTCAGGTGCCAATTTTGATCCTGATTTGAACTCCCGAGGGTGGGGTCAGATCTTCATCGCATGGGGACCAGGAAGATCCTAATGAGCTGGAAATTCCTAGGGTAGTTCTCATACCCATCCTGCCCCAGGAGTGGCCTTATTTGCCAGTTTATCCCTGTCTAAATTTCTTAAGGTGCTAAAAGAGTGAGTCTATCTTGCTTAGGAACAAGAAGTCCCTATCTTCTACTGCCTTTATGGGATTTGGGTTTTGCCAGACCTGCACTCTGGGCTCTGGACCCAACCCTTCTCAAGGTGACTTACAGTTCTCACTAAGGCCTCACAAGTCTTCTCACAGCGGGGCCTCATAGAGTTACTCTTTCCCCTCTTAGGTAGGCAATATGCTTACCTTGAGTGACCTCCTGCTGGAGCTTCAGCTAAGGGGATAGCCATGCTGAAGGCAGAAAGCTCCAACTCTGCCCACTGTCCACAGTACCCCTAGTAGTCACCTAATACTGAATGTATCCGAGCAGTGCTCAAAGAGGAACGGTGGGTTATTTACCAGTAACTGTCCTTCTTCGAGATGGGCTGCTTGCATACATTCATGGCCCCCCCACCGTCCCTGCTTCTCAGAGTTGGTGACTCTATGGAGACTGAGGAAGGTCAGGGTCGGGGCCGTATATATAGCCACGGGAGTGGCCTGAGGGGGCGTAGGCTGCCAACCCTGCTCTGACAGGCTAGGGCAAAATGCTTCCGACCAATCGTGCACTGCAGCACATAGACACCTAATACTGAATGTATGTGAGCAGCCCACCTTGAAGAAGGGCAGTTACTGGTAAGTAACCCACCGTTACCGCCAGCTACAGAATCAGTGACCGTAGGCTAGAAGCCGACACTGGGAAATACAAAGTGTAAGCCAAATCCAGAGAGGAACATGTGCAGCCACCAGGTGACAGAAGAGACCATAACCCAGAATCTTTCCTGATGGCTTATATGTCAAAGGCTGTGTTCACACAGCCCCCTTATTTCGAAACAACAGAGGTTGTTTCGAAATAAGGATTCAGCTGTTCACACGATGCACGGTTGTTTCGAAACAAGTTAAACCCCATGCAGGGACGAAACAACGTTGTTTTGAAACAACCGTCTGACCTTCCTCCCAGGGTGCCCAGCACCCTGGGGAACAGGAAGTTCTGGTCTGGGCGTGCCTGTCAGCCAGCGTGCTCACTGCCTGACAGGCACATGGCCACCCAGGCAGGCTCCTCCGCTGGGGGGGCGCCGCAGGGCCCCAGTATGGACCTGGGAGGACACCCTGTGCCTGCTGGGGGTCTGGCAGTGGCCAGACATCTTGTCCCGGTTCCGGTCATCACACCGGAACCGGGACATATACAAGGACATTGCCACGGAGATGTCCGCAGCGGGCCACCCCCGGACCCTGGAGCAGGTCCAGAGCAAAATTAAAATGCTCCGACAGAAGCATGCACGGACCCAGGAGGCCCGGGAGCTCCAGGGGGCAGGGAGCACCATCACCTGCCCCTACTACGACGAGCTCCATGCCTTCCTGGGTCCAGAGCCCAGCGGCCACCCCACTGAGGCTCTGGACTCACGAGGGCATCCGAGCCCCTCGTCAGGCCCAGAGGCCCAGGGCTCCGACGTGTCGGTCGGGGGGCCTCTGGCCGCGCCACTACCATCCGTGGCGGAGGCCACCGCCAGCAGCCCCGAGCTGTTCGCCAGGCCTGAGCTGGAGACCAGCGGGGAGGACCAGGGGCCAACCACCGCCCCAGGGTCCAAGACGGAGCCTGGGATGTCACGCCGGACAGCCGGATCCCCTGTTGGTAAGTACCCCCCCCACCGAGGCACACAGGGCTGGGCCTGTCCAGCAGGCCCCAGGCAGCGAGGGGGCCAGGGCTGGGTACCAGGGCAGGTAGGGCACAGACTTGGTGGGTGGAAAGGCACCCCCGTGGCCACAGGTCCTACGGGGATGGGTGGCACCGGACACACAGGGGCCTGTGCGCCCAGGGGCAGTGGACAGGGGCTGGCTGGCGGAGATGCGACCGCATCCCGGGTGGGGTGGACAGCATGCAGGCCACACTGCTGGCAGGTAGCCGTGGGAGGCCCCCCTAGGGCGAGGTGTGACCGAGTCCAGCCCACCCCTGTGGGCACGACCGGCATGTGTGCCCCCAGGGAACGGTTCCCAGGTGGCAGGCAGGAGGAGGACACGGTCCCCTTCGTGCCGTCCTGTGCCTCTGTCCAGACTCAGAGTCCCAGTCCGGCAGGCTGTGTAAGATACAGGGGTTTGCCAGGCATCGTACTGGAGGGGTGGAAGGGGCCTGCACTGCCATAGAATCCTGATCTGAACAGGCAGGTGGTCCAGGGCCCCCAGGCCCCGACGAATACCCCAGCCGGACGACGTCGCCACCCAGGATCCCCCAATGTCCCCCGCCGGGTACCGCCCTGGCCTCATTCCCGAGGCCTTGGGGACTGGGAACCCCACCTCTGGGCACTCCCCCACGGGATCCCGGGGCCCTCTGGCAGTCAGGGCAGGGGTGTGTGCAGCGGACAGGTGCGAACAGACAGGGCTAACAAGCGGCAGGGGCTGACTGTGTCTTCTGCTTCCCTCCGGCAGGTCGCAGGGCTGCCCCTCACCAGCTGCCACCACCACCGGCAGCCGGACGCCCGAGCCCCCGGGCACACCGGTGGCAGAGGAGGGCCCCACGCACCCGCTCGGAGCTCCTCGAGGCCCTGGAGGACCTGGGCGAACGCATGGAGGCCTCCACCCAGGCCTGGTGACAGGAGCAGCGCCAGCGGCTGGAACGCGTGATCGAGGTGGAGACCAAGCTGGCCACCGCCCTGGGTCACCTCGCCGACCAGCTGCCAGCTGCCATTAGGGAGCTCGCCCAACGGCTGCCACCACCACAGCCTGCAGGGGGCCCACCGCCCGGACCTCCCCAGAGACGACGCCAGCTGGAAGGCGGCCGTGGGCGTGGCCGGGGTGCGCAACCCCCCCCCAGTCTCCCCAGGCCTTGCCTGACCTCCCCCCTTCCCCCTGGACTTCCACGTCCCCTTCCCCTTCCAAGTTGCTGCCCCCTCCCTGACACCCCTGGAACCCCCTTCCCCCCACCCCCGACACCCACTATTAATAAACCCCTGTTGCACTGTCTTTTTGTGTGTCGGTCTTTTTATTGGGGTTGGTGGACAGTGTGGGTGGACGGGTGGGGGCTGGCCATGGGTGAACCGGGGAGAGGGTGATGTAGGGCAGGGCAGGCCTGGCCCTCACAGGTCCCCCTCCGTGAATGCGACCTGGAGGGCATCGCACACGGCGAGGGCCCGTTGGGATGGCTGTTCCCTTGTGGGCACGGGGCCCAGGCTCCATGAGGTCCGCGGCGAGGTGTTGGGCCTCGGCCTCCCACGCTGGCTGGATGGGCTCTCCTCGCAGGTCACAGTAATTGTTGAGGACCACACATGCCCCGATGATGTGGGGCAGGGTCCTCTCCGCAAGGTGGAGCCGGGTGAGCAGGCACCTCCAGCAGGCCTTGAGGCAGCCGAACGCCTGCTCCACGACCTGGCGGCAGCCGGTCAGGCGTTGGTTGAAAAGCTGCCGGCTCGGGTCCAGGCGCCCTGCATATGGCCACATGAGCCAGGGCCGCAAGGGGTAGGCCACGTCGGCCACGAGGAGGATGGGCACCATTACGCCCCTGAGATGGATGTCGTGCCGAGGGAAGAAGGTGCCTGCCTCCATGTCCTGGTGGAGGGAAGAGTTCCGGAGGACCCGGGCGTCGTGGGCCCTCCCTGGCCATCCGATGTAGATGTTCTGAAAGCGGCCTCGGTGGTTGACGACAGCCTGCAGGAGCATGGAGTGGTACCCTCGCCGGTTGCAGTACTCCACTGCCCTGTGCTCCGGGGCCTTCACAGGGATGTGGGTGGCATCAAGGACCCCCACACAGTTGGGGAAGCCGAGGGCAGCCATCCCAGGGATGATGTCCTGGAGCTGCCCTGCTCTCACCAGGCGCCGCATCAGGACCCGGTTGATGGCCCTGGCGACCTCGCGGAGGATGGCACAGATGGTGGATCGCCCGACTCCGAAGAAGTGTGCCACTGCCTGGTGGGACTCCGGAGTGGCCATCTTCCATAGGGCAATGGCCACTCTTTTGTCCACCGGAATGGCACACCTCATCGGGGTGTCTCTGTGGTGCAGGTACGGGGCGAGCTCCGTGACCAGGGCAGTGAAGCTGGCCCTGGTCATGCGGAGGTTGCGCCACCAGTCCTCGTCGCCCCAGGTGCGCAGGACGACCCACTCCCACCAGTCTGGGCTGGTTTCCCAAACCCAGAGCTGGCGGGGCACAGGGGAGGGCAGGGGCATGAGGTCTGCCCTGAGTATGAGGTGGATGAGGGCCTGGTGTGGGGGCTGGGCACCCTCTGCGTCCACAAACAGGGTGTCCCGCATGTGCAGGACACTCTGCGGGTGGGCAGGGGGTCTGTGGGTGGCACGGTGCCGTCTGGGCTGCCGGGCACTATCCATGGCTTGCAGCGTGCTGCTAGCCTGGGTGGACGGGGAAGTGAGGTCAGGGCTGGCTTTTATGGGTTTGGCTACCAACATGGCCGCCAACATGGCCCAGCGAGGCGGCCATGTTGCCACACCTCCCATGGTGCCCTGCCCCTGGGGCGAAATAGCATGCCCACTGTGTGAACCTGCTATTTCAATTCCTGCTTTTTTTCTTGTTTCGAAATAACATTTTGTTAATTCGAAATAAGTTGTTTCGAAATAAGCGTTATTTCGATATACAGTTGTTTCGAAACAACCATATCGAAATAACCAGCTGTGTGGGAACACAGCCAAAGATTAGAGTAGAAAATATCTTCCTCCAATTCAGAGGAAATAATCGGACTCTTATTTACAAACAAAATGAGGAAAGATTGTGTCTGAACCTGAGAGACAGATGCAAATAGTAGAGACAGCTGCATCACACTATGGACCAACCTACCACTGCATTAGGCATGGACACTGATGACAAATAGATACACAGGCTCAAATCACAAGAACAGTGAGTGTGAAACCTGCAACAGCCTGTGGCCATCTTTGACAGACATCAACAGGATCTGAATTTATTGCACTCTGTCAGCCCTACTTTACTGTTGTGTACCTACAGCTAGTTGAATTGTTTTTCATTTAAACTTTATTTCAGTGAAAAACTAATATTTGATTAAAATGAATTTTTGACTAACTTTTAGTTTTTCTTCAATTTCCATTTTTCTTCAGCAAAACTTGAAAGCAAGAACCAAACACTTTCATTTAATTTTTTTTCCCAAGAAAGTGGAAAAATTTTCATAGGAAATTTTGAAAAAGGTGAAAAAAATGGCTCAATTTGGTGCGGTGGGGGATGTGGGAAGCACATGCTTGGTATTTTTGACCATATCTTCCACCCCCTGCAGCAAGACCCACAATTACAAGAAAAAAAATAGACATTGATAGCCCAGGAAATTAAATGGGTGGGAAGTGGAAATATTTTAAGATTAGCAACTGTTTTTCCTTTGGAGGGTGAGACTCCTTTCCCTCTTTTCCTGAAGCAGCAATAGGTCCAGGATTGCAAACAGACAGCGACAAAGGCAGGGAAAGAACAAGTGATAGGGAGAGGGAGATTTCCTGCATAGTCCTGCCTCATAAAAGGCCAGCTCTCTGGCATCTGTTCCAGATGCTGCTGTAGGGGACAGCTTAGATGGTGGAAAACCAGCTCTATATTACTTTCTTCCCACTTCCATGTAAGGGACTGTAGGGAAGGAAAGGACATCTCAGAATAGGAGGGAGTGGACTGGCCGGAACTTTCTATGCTCCAGACAAGCTCCTGTAGGTGACATCAGGGTGTGCTTCAACCCCTACTTGCATCAAAATCAGGGCAGTGGAAAGGTGACATCAGGCTACTTTTTCCCTTATGCTCTACAGCAGTGACTTACACCACAGCAAATTGAATATACAGCCCAGACTCTTTAATTTCTTCAAATGCAGAACACTTTTTTATTAATTAATCCCAATTACATCAAATCAATCTATCTGGGGGGGTAGTCTTCCCCTCCTCACCTGATGGGGTAGAACTGGGGAAAGAGGAGCTGCTTGTTTGACTTTTTACACATTTGTGTTCATCACTTGGGAGCTTCACAGGAGCAGAGAGACCTCTGGTGGTCAAACTTGAAAGCAACCTGTGAAATTCTGTCCATAGCAGGTCAGCCTTCTGCCATGTGTCAAATTGAGCCTTGTAGCCAACCAAGTGCAACAGTGTTTGTTTGTTTGTTTGTTTGTTTGAAAGGCTTCCATCTTGTCCTCCTTAATTTCAGTGTGCATTAAAAACTAGTTTCTAGCCCTGGTGGTATGAAGAAATCTTCAAACTGGGCCCTAGTGCAGCTGATCCAGTGACACCTGCTTGAGCCTGCCATCTCAAGTCTGTCTCGTCCTCTCAGCCCAGCCTTCATCACAACCATTCTTGGTGATGAAGACCAGACTTTTCTTCCCAGTCCCACAACACAGCTTCTCATCCCACTCGCCTCATGCAGCTGACACAGCTCGGATTCCTCACTACTCGTCCAGCCATCCTCGTCACCTCCTCTGAGTCTGTCTTTCCCCCAACTCAGCTGTCAGTTCCAGTTTCTTCGTTCAGCCTGTCACCTATCCACAAGGCTCTTTGTCTTGGTCTCCTTGGCCAGCTAGTCCCAGTTCTCCCTGTCAGTCCGTCTTCTCTGTCCCACTACCTCCCAGTTTCTCACTCATCCCTATTCACTCTCCAGCTCCAGGTCTCCTGGGCCAGCCAGTCCCAGCCAGGTCAGCCTTTGCTCACCTCAAGCACCCAATCTCACTTTCTTCATCTGAGACTCTTTGTCTCAATCTGCTCCCTCAGCTGCCCTCTCCTCCAATCAGGCAGCTTCTCATTGCCTGGGTACTAGCAGGGAAGTATTGAGAGTACTGGCTCCCTGCCCAGCACCCCAGAAGTTAAGAGAAGCAACTGAAGATTCAGTCATAGAATTTAAGGTCAGAAGGAGCCACCAGATCATCTAGTCTGATTTTCTGTATATCATAGGCCATCAACACATGTGCATTAAGCCCACTGTCCCTGGATTAGAGCATGCTCAATACAGACAAAATCTCTGGAGAATTTATCATGCAAACTCTAAGAAGCCTCTACTGAGCCTGAGTGATCTGCTATATCTTAGAACCCCACCAAATGTGGGTGACTTTTCATAGGCGCAGCAAAAGGCACAAGCGTTCTTCCTTGACATACATCTAGTACCTCACCCAAAGACTGGTGGTGCTAGAGCGTCTTGACAAAATATTTGTTAAAAAAAAAAAAATTCTTACATGACAAAATAGCACTTCTCCTTAACCATTTTCTGAGAAGCACCTGCCACATTTTTTTCTGAACTTTTTGCTCAAAAATTCAGCTTGAGACGCACAACTGGTCTGGGAGACTTCAGCCAAAATAGTTTTATGTTTGTAAAGTTACAAGCACCTGGCGGCAGGCTCTTAAAACAGGAAGTATCAGAGAACTTTAGCTGGCACTATGGGCTCTGGCTACAAGGAGCATTGCCCATAACAGACTCTGGGCTGGGCTCTGTGCACATCGCTGTCATGAACCTTTGGTAAATCTGGTACTATTTGAGGTAATGCATGTTGACCATGACCTGGACTTTCCAGTGCCACTTACATGCATCAGCTCAGCACCAGGTGTATTGAAGAGTGTTCCAGAACTGCACACTTCACTTTAAGAGTATGTGGGTAGCAGCAGGCCTGGTTCCTAGATCTGCTTAAAAGCTAGGGGTGCTGTAGCAAAGCATGCCATCACATCAGCATCATTCTGCAAAGAGCCAGTTTAAAAGAACAGGTGAGCTGGGCCTTGCAGCCTCATGGAGCAGTCTTTTCTGAGGCTCTCGTGTATGATTCTTCTGAATTCAAGCCTTTCCGCAAAAGTATTTGTTTTTATCTAACTTGCATGGGTGCAATCTGTGAACATAACACGGATGATCAATAAAGTGGCTTTGGACGATGTGTTCCAGAACTGCCTGTAGGAGGAAAATGGACTTGTGGGCCATTTACAGAAGGTGGCTGGCTGCAGCCAATGAGTCATTGACCCCAGATTGAACCCTCTATCCCCAGAGTTTACTTTAGTTCAGATGAAACAGGAAAGCAAAGCCTGGAAGGTCGGGGCAGAAATCCAATTATGAACCTGCTTAACAGCAGCACAAAGCACTCAGACCTCTCTAAACTGAGGTCTTAAGATACCTAATTACTGCAAGCAACACACACGGATCCTGTATGCCTTCTACTGGGAAGACCTGCCTTCTGGACCAGTTCATCCAGCTCAATGGACATAGAGCTGTTCTTCCATCAGTACTTAGTTCAAGCCATGCTCACAGGCACAAATTCTGAAAGGCTCAAGGAGGACTTCTGTCCCTTTAAGACCCAGAGCCCTGAGGGCAGTGAATGCCAGCAGGGGAAACCTGGGACTTTAACTGCCAAATCACAGCCTTCTGTGGAAGGCCATCTTCTCAATGACCTTAAACACGGTGTGAAGCAGACCATGCCTTTGGATTTCACCAGCTGGTCTCTCCTCCTTCCTGAGTTCCATTATCCTCAGTGGGATGGTCTCCACCCTACATCATCTCAGTCCCCGTCCAGCCTGGGCATGGCATGAAGACAAAGTCGGGAGTTCTGATAAACAGATTTATTTTTTGCATGAGCTTTCATGGGAGAAAATCCCACTTTGTCAGATGATAAACAGCCTCCTACTACATGAACTCATCCAGGGGTTAAAGTATAATTTGGCTGGCCCCAAAACCCTCCTAAATTGGCAGCCCTCCCCACTGATCTGGGCCGCCTCATGCTGGTGCAGGCCATATTCACACCAGTGTGGGCTCCCCCTCACACCCCAGCTACTGCTCCACATACATCTGCCCCCCGGACCCCGGTAACGGCCCCCCCCGGGCGCGCGCCGGACCCGAGCTACTACCCCTGGCTCCCATCTTGCCACTGGTCCCCCAACCCTTCTTAACCCCCCTTCTCAGTCAGAGCAAGCTCAGGCCAGAGCCTCAGCCCAGGCCAGGACCACTCCCTGCCTCCCAGAATGCACCGGAACGGCATTCCAGGGCCTGCTATTTTTAGAGGCTTAGCAGCGGGGGCTCCTAAAAATAGAATCTGGAGCCGGAACGCTGCGTTCTGGTACCTACTGTTTGTAAGTGGGGGGCCCCAGAATGCAATGTTCTGACTCCATTTTCTGTTTTTAGGGGCCCTGGAATTCTGAGCCCCTAAAATTAGTGGGCCCCGGAATGCTGTTCCTGTGCATTCTGGCTTACTTTAACCCCTGTACTACTCTTCTGATTTTGGGACTAAGCAGGGCTAGATGGGGCCATTCTAAGATTGATGGGCAGCTGCTCCTCCTCGCTATGAATTCTCAATGTCACCTGAGCCCTGCAAGGCTCAGTCCAGTTGCTTCTCCAGTTTAACAAACTGCTGAAGTTGATTGTGAGATGTCAGACTACAGTGTCCTCAATGGGCTGCTGATGACCTGCTCTACCTCTCCTTCTCAATGAGGGCCAAACACTGATCTCATTATTCAGGCACAGATCCCTTCCATCCTCGTTTGATCCATCTGTGCCTCACATAGTCCACCTGAAAATGCCAAGTCGGGGCAGGCTACAAAATGGAGAACAGCTTCTTCAACTACTGATGGCTAACACTGCAATAAGATTTCCCAACCAGTCACAAACACTGTGCTTGATTCCCCACACTGGTTGTTGAGAAGCCCCCAAAAGAGAAATGCATGGCTCCCTTTATTGCATTTCAGTGCCTTGTCCCCAATTAGCAACTAGGTCTAGTAAAAAAAGAAGTTATTAAAATTCTATCTCCTTTATCAAAAATGTCCTCCTGATCCCCAAAGGGTCAGCTCAGTTGCCAGATTAATATAAATTCGGATCTCACCCAAAATATCATGCTGGCAACCAGTCCTTTGGTAACTAAAATTACAGGTTTCTTATAAAAGGAAAGAAACAGATGGGAAGAGAAATGTTAAATGGTTAAAACAATCAGATACATACAAATGACTTTAAAGTCGATATGTATCACATTCTTATTAGAATTGTGGAGTTTGCAGGCTTGTACAGGTTCTCTGGTGGACATCCAGTATCTTCATGTCTCTCAGTCCTTTGTTTCACAGCTTCACTTGTAGATGAGTTGATCCAGAAGTAAGAAGCAGGAATGAAGACAAGTTTATAGTTTTTGTCATGAGGTTTGTGCCACCTTTGTCCCAACACAGCCGCAAAGCCCATGACATTGTAAAACCTCAGAGTCCCCAGTTCACCTACCTGTCCTAAGGTATGTCCACATGTCTCTTTTATTTCAAAATAACACTGGTTATTTCAAAATAAAAAAGATTAGGTCCACACGACGTTTTCTTATTTCAAAACGATGGACTCTGTCATTTCAAAATAAGAACCGTCATTTTGAAACAACTTAAACCCCAATCATTTTGAAACAGCTGTTATTTCGAAATAAGGCCGTTTGGACATGTTGTTTCGAAACAACACCATTGTTTCAAAGCAAGTGTTTCGAAACAACATGTCCAAACGGCCTTATTTTGAAATAACCATTTTGAAATAACAGCCGTTTCGATAGCAGGCTTTCCCTTAATTCAAATTAACATTTTCTTAATTCGAATGAATGTATTTCGAAATAAGGACTTTATTTCGAAATAACTCATTTCAAAATAACTTATTTCAAAATAACAATGTATGTGTGGACATAGCCCTACAAATGCATAAATTTTAGCCCCTGGGTTCTTTCACTGGATTCATTGTACCCTTGAGTTCCCTTGATGGGCCAGTAAGCAGGCCTACTGCTGCTGCCCTCCTGTCAGAGATGTTATCTACAAACACAGCACAAGTTGAAATACAAAAATACCAGGCGTACTTAGAGTGTATAATACAAAACTAGAAGACCCATTTCATCTCCGTTTGCAAGGTACGGAATTTCGTAAAGTGCTACAGACTGGGACATTTTTAATAGAAAAGTGTGATTTGCTCATTTTAGAACATATGTATTACAAAACCTCTGTGTACACATTAACACTCCTGGTCTTATGGACCAACTGCAGCAACAAAGCAAAATGAATATTATCTGGATTTCTAACTCAAGAGGCTGCCACATATAACTGACCATGTGTGAACACTTCATCTTGGAAGTAACCACCACCTCTGTGTAGCGTTTGGCCCTGCCCCTTCTTGATGGTCATTGCAAAAGCCAGTTGCAGGGGGAATTGGCACCTTTGCCATTTGAAGGGGAAAGTGTGATCTATAGGTTGAAGTGCTAAGTGTGGAAAGAGCACCATACAATTTGTTCCTGCTGCTGTTGCTACCAGGAGTCTACCATTAACAACATGGTTCACCAGCAAGTGCATGCTATTACAGAAAACTTTCCCATGGTGCCAAACTGTGCAGTAACAGAATCAGCATGCCAGGTTTTTACCAAACATTTTTGGTGCAGTTACGTGGCATTGGATGATATTTTGCAACTTTCCACATATATCTGAAATGTTCCATATATTTCTTCAATGTTTGCTTTCTTGCTAGAAGATTATAGAACATTTTGGGGAGGGATCTGGAACATTCTGGCCTTTGCCCCAAGTTTCTGGAACTGTTTCAGGCATGGGTGTCACTGGCCCAGGGCACGGGTCCCAGGTATCACAGCCAGTGCCCTGAATTTCTCTCCCCATCAGGCACTGATACAGACAGCCTGCTTCAGCTCTTGCACCTGCCATGGAGAAGAGCTTAGCTGAAGGGATTGTCTAGCCCTGCATTACGTGACAAAACACGTGTGGTACAGGGTGAGAAAAGAAGGAAATTAAATCCCTCCTTCTTCAGCCCAGCAGCATGGAGGCTCACAGCATGAATAAGTGCTGTGGGTCCACCCCGCTGGGCAAGGGGGAGGGAAAGGGGAGAGGATAAGAGTGGCTCCAGCCAGCCAGCTCGTCTTGCTGTCCGGCTAGCTGGCTGGCTCGGCACTCAGGACTCTGGCCAGCTTGGCTCAGGCCCCAGGGCTCCAGCCAGCTGGGCACGTGGGATCAGGACCAGCTCAGTTTGAGCCTAGTGCTGGCTTGGCTTGTGACTCTGGCCTGGCTCGGTACTTGGGCGAGGCTTATGGGACAGTGTGGCTCGGGCTGGCCAGGGTCAGCACTCGGGCCCAGGGGTGCCGCAGCTCAGTATTCAGTGCTCTGGGGCTGGCTGGGGCTGGCAGTGCAGGTGATTGGGGACTGCAGCCAGTGCTGAGGCCAGGAGCTGCCAGCACTCAGGCCAGATTGGGCCTGTGGCAGAGGCGAGGGGGAGGTGGGAGTGCAGCAGGGGGTGACACTGTGGGGAGGGTTATGCCTGTGCCCACGCCCTGAATCGTTCTTTGGGGAAATGACACGCCTGGTCTGAGGGTTTTCTAGCACTTTCCATGGCCTCCCAAGCAGCAAGAATAACAACATAGATCAATACATATATATACACATGCTTCTCAGACTTAGTGAACGATAACCTTTCCAGTACTACCTGACCTGGTATATCTTGTACAAACTACTATAATTTTGTGATATCAATAATATTACATGGTCACCCCTCATGCAAATAGCAGCACAACTAGTGCCTATGGGGAATAGACTCAAGCCACCAGGCAAACTAGAGGTGATGCTGCTCAACCAGAGTGAACAATTGAGAGGACAGCAGCAACTGTGGCTCTCCAAGGAAAACAGAGTTGTCCTGCACTCTCCTCTGTTCATGAACAGGTAGCCAGAAGCAGTGGCTGGAAAAGTAAGGAGCCCTTGTTCTGGCTGCTTGGGTAGACATCCAGGCCAATCATAATGAGCCGAGTGTTTAGAATCAGAGATTAGCTTTGCTTTTCTCCAAAGCTGAAGGACCCTTGGAAACTACAGCTTCACCTGCCTTAAGTAGACAGACAAGAGCTTATCATGCTGACTAGAGCATATCATATTGACCAGTTTGTTCTGAAGCAGTCCAAAATCAAACCCACTTCAAGTTCCTGCCCTGGGTATGCTAGAGAAGTGAGAGAGCTGGTGGGCCAGATGGAGCTGACACACCCTTATTGTTTCCAGCTGCTTCCATTGGCACACAGGCGCCTCACTGGCAAGAAGAGTTTGACCTATTGGACAAATAGGACAGTTTCTGTGCAAAAGAATAAATGGACACGTCTGACACCAAAAATCACAACATTCAAAAACCAGCAGGGGGGTGCGTCAATCTTCCTGCTCACTCCACTGATGATTTGTTAATAGCTGTGCTCAAACAAATGGATAACAAATTGAAGCTTTAAAGAGAAACTACAGAACTGCAATTCATATGCAGATTTGACACCATTGCCTTGGGGTTAAATAAGGACTATGGATTTTTTTCTCATTACAACAGGTGATTTGACATCACCTTCCTCTATATGCTGTTCCCCAGTTTTGATTTGCTGTAACAGTCTGACTTGACTATGACTTACACTTCCATGCATTTATTTTCCTCCCATTGTGTAAGTTTCCCCCATCTTCAAAGTGTCTGATGAAGTGGGATTTTCTCCCATGAAACCTCATGCGATAAATAAATGTATTAGTCTTTAAAAGTGCCACAGGACTCCTTGCTTGTTTTCCTGAATGAGCCTAACATAGAATCATAGAATCATAGGGTTAGAAGGGACCTCATAGGTCATCTAGTCCAACCCCCTGCCAGAGGCAGGACCACTCCCACTAAACCATCCCAGTCATGGTTTTGTCCAGCCGGGCCTTAAACACCTCCAAAGATGGAGATTTCACCACCTCCCTCGGCAGCTCATTCCAAGGCTTCACCACTCTCCTAGTAAAAAAGTTTTTTTTCTAATATCCAGCCTCGACATCCCTAACCGCAACTTGAGACCATCGCTCCTCGTTCTGTCCTCTCTTATTACCAAGAACAGTCAAGCTCCATCTTCCTTAGAGCACCCCTTCAAGTAGCTGAAGGTTGCTATCAAATCCCTCCTCAATCTTCTCTTCTGCAGACTAAATAAGCCTAATGCTTTCAGTCTTTCCTCATAGGGCTTGTGCTCCAGCCCTTTAATCATTTCGGCTGCCCTCCTCTGAACTCTCTCTAGCATGTCCCTGTCCTTTTTGTAGTGGGGAGCCCAAAACTGAACACAGTATTCGAGATGTGGCCTCACCAGTGCAGAATAGAGGGGAATGATCACATCCCTTGATCTGCTGGTAATACTTCTTTTGATGCAGCCCAGTACGCCATTGGCCTTTTTGGCAGCAAGAGCACACTGCTGACTCATATCCAGCTTCCCATCCACCATGACCCCCAGGTCCTTTTCTACACTGCTGCTACTTAGCTGAATGTTTCCCAGCCTGTAGCAGTGCATGGGGTTTTTTGGTCCCACGTGCAGGATTTTACACTTGTTCGTATTGAAGCTCATAAGATTTCTATTGGCCCACTGTTCCAATTTATCTAGGTCTCCCTGAATCCTGTCCTTGCCCTCCAACGTGTCTACTGTTCCCCCCAGCTTGGTGTCATCCACAAACTTACTGAGAGTGCAGTCTATTCCATCATCCAGATCACTGATGAAAATGTTGAACAGAACCAGCCCCAGGACCGACCCCTGGGGCACACCACTCATGAATGGCTGCCAGCTAGACATGGAACCATTGATTCCTACACGCTGAAACCGTTGATCTAGCCAGTTTTCTATCCACCTTACAGTCCACCTATCCAACCCATACTTCCTTAATTTGCCAGTGAGCATGCTGTGGGAAACTGTATCAAAAGCCTTGCTAAAATCAAGGTATATGACATCCTGCATCCAGAAAACCAGTCATCTGATCATAGAAGGAAATGAGATTGGTACCCTTGGTAAATCCATGCTGACTGTTCCTGATCACTTTATTTTCCTCTAAGTGTTTGAGGATGGATTCTTTGAGAATCTGCTCCATAATTTTTCCAGGGATTGAGGTGAGGCTGATTGGTCTATAATTCCCTGGATCCTCCTTTTTCCCTTTCTTGAAAATAGGCACTATATTTGCTTTTTTCCAATCCTCTGGCACCTCCCCCATTCTCCATGAGTTTTGAAAGATAACGGCCAGCGGTGCTGCTATCTCATCGGCCAATTCCCTTAGCACTCTTGGATGCAGTTCGTCCGGCCCCATGGACTTGTGCACATCCAGCTTCTTTAAGCAGTCCCTAACCTGACCTTCCGTCACCAAGGGCCTGTCTTCTTCTCTCCCAACTGCCACACCCATGGTAGTGGGCTGGGAACTGACCCCGCCTGTGAAAACTGAAGCAAAAAATGCATTGAGCACTTCAGCTTTTTCCTCATCCTCTGTCACAAGGATGCCTGCCCTATTCAGCAAGGGGCCTACACCATCCCTGATCCTCTTCTTGTTATTAACATACTTGTAGAACCCCTTCTTGTTATCCTTTACATCCCTCGCTAGCCGCAACTCCATTTGTCCTTTGGCCTTTCTGATTTTATCCCTGCAGTCTCTAGCAATATCTTTATATGCCTCCTTGGTCATCTGACCAAGCTTCCACTTCCTGTAAGCTTCCTTTTTATGTTTAAGCTCAGAGCAGAGTTCTCGGCTAAGCCATTCTGGCTGCCTCACATGTTTGTTCTTTCTCCTAATTGGAATGGCAACTTCCTGTGCCCTTAGCAGGGTTTCTTTAAAATATAACCAACTCTCTTGGACTCCTTTCCCCTTCAGTTTAGCTTCCCAAGGGATCCTGCTCATCACTTCCCTGAGGGAGCCAAAATCTGCCTTTTTGAAGTCCAGGGTTTTTGTTTTGCTTCTTTCCTTCCTTCCTTTAATCAGCATCCTGAACTCAACCATGTCATGGTCACTACTGCCTAGCTTGCCATTTACCTCTACGTCCCTGATCAATTCTTCCCTGTTTGTGAGCAGCAAGTCGAGCGGTGCAAGGTCCCTAGTTGGTTCCTCTAGCATTTGTACTAGAAAGTTGTCCCCAACTTCCTGGATTGCCCATGCACTGCTGTATTGGCCTCCCAGCAGATGTCAGGGTAATTGAAGTCCCCCATCAGCACCAGGGCCTGTGATCTACAAGCTTCCGCTAGTTGTCCACAGAACACCTCATCCACCTCCTGCTTCTGGTCTGGTGGTCTATAGCAGACACCCACCACAACATCCCCCTTGTTGCTTTCCCCTCTCAATGTAACCCACAGACTTTCTACTGGCACGCTTCCACTTCCATAATGGAGCTCTGAGCAGTCATAGAGCTCTTTTACACATAACGCTACTCCTCCCCCTCTTCTTCCCTGCCTGTCTTTCCTGAACAGTTTATACCCATCCATGGCAGAGCTCCAGTCATGCACACTATCCCACCACGTCTCCGTTATTCCTATAATATCATAGTTCCCTGTCTGCGCTAGTATTACCAATTCTTCTTGCTTATTTCCCAGGCTCCTCGCATTAGTGTACAGGCACCTAAGATACCCGGCCGATTGCCCTACTTTGTCATGTTGATTTCCAATTCTATTACATAAACCTCCTTGCATTTTTTCTTGGAGTTCTCCTCCCCCACTCTCCTCACATATTGGGGCTTCAGTAAAGCACTTAAGACATTTATTTGATTCTCCCCCCATGTTCCAACTACCTTCTGTTTTATTGCTGTTGATACAGTCCCAGCACCCCCCAAGTTCAATCCCTCCCCCCAGATCACCCACATTCTCACTTACCTGTCGGCTTTGGTCTCCTTCCCCCGTTGAACCTAGTTTAAAGCCCTCCTCACTAGGTCAGCCAGTCTGTGCCCAAACATGCTCTTCCCCTTCCTGGACAGGTGAAGGCCATCTCTGCCTATCAATCCTCTGTCCTGAAACAGGACTCCATGGTCAAGGAAGCCAAATCCCTCCTGACCACACCATCTTCGCAGCCAGGCATTCACCTCTAGGATGCATCTGTCTCTCCTGAGGCCTCTAGCCTTGACTGGAAGGATCGAGGAGAACACCACCTGTGCTCCAAACTCCTTCACCCTCGCTCCCAGAGCCCTGAAGTCACCTTTGATCTGCTGAGGATCACCTCTCGCAGTATCATTGGTACCCACATGGATAAGAAGCATGGGGTAGTAGTCTGAGGGGCAGATGATTTTAGACAATCCCTCCATTACATCACGGATACGGGCACCTGGCAGGCAGCATATCTCTCTAGAGGCATGGTCAGGGCGACAGATGGGTGCCTCTGTTCCTCTCAGGAGTAAGTCCCCAATCACCACAACCCTACATTTCATCTTAGATGAGGCGGCTGTGATCTGCCCAGCCTCTGGGGTGGATGGCCCCTCCTCTACCTCTTTCATTGTGTCCAGCACCGCATAACGGTTCCTCACCACAATGGATGGTGGGATGTGAGCAGGCGTGGAGCACTGTCTACTGCCAGAGGTGACCAGCTGCCAGTGTCCGTCCTCTGCCATAAGCATCCCATCCGTTTCCAGAGCTGTGGCAGTAGCCCTTGGCATTGGGATAGGGACCTCCTCCTTGCAGGTCTCATCGTGGACACTGTCAAGGAACTTTTCAAGGGCATGGATACCCCTGAGTTGTGACACCTTCTCCTGTAACTCTCCTACCTGTTTCTGAAGAGATGCCACCAGAAGGCACCTATCACATAGGCTCATCTCCTGAGCCTGATCATCAGTGGCAGGAAAATGAAGGCCACACTCCCTGCAATTCCACACCAGGGTTTGGGTGGAGATATCCATGGACAGACAGTCTGTCTGGCTACAAACAGAGGCAAAGGAAACAGCAGGGGCGCTGGCACCAGCAGTACGGCTCCTCTTCACCATCTTGGCTTCACCAAACTCCTCCCCAAACTCCCTCGCAAACTCCCATTTGCAGTCCCCTGTTCACAAACATGGCTACCCCACTGGAACAAGTGTTAGGTTTGTATCACTGTGTTGCTCAGGGGTGTGGATTTTTCATGTGCCTGAGCAACATCATTATACTAATATAATTTTATAGTGTAGATCTGGCCTGAGAGAGAGGCGCTCTGAAAAAGCAGCTGAAAGCATGTTTTACCCTGGAAGAAACTTGGGGAGAGGTTTTTGGTCAGGGTTGCAGGCTAATGAGTGGTCTTGGTGCTGTGAGCAAAAGAAACTCTTCCCTGCTGTTTGTTCCATTCTCCAGTCAGAGAACAGGACTGAGTACATTATTTGTAAATAAACAAAATTGTGTCAAAGAAACACTTGATTATCATTAATTTCTCCTTCCAATTAGATCACACACAGGGACCCAAATTTTGACTAGCTGCTCGGGTCAAAAAGGGGCAAAACAGGTGCCAGATGTGAGATTAGAAATTTGTCCATTATAGTTGGACTTCTCTGTGTTAGAAATGCTGCACAATTGTAAAGTAAATCAATTTAAAATAAGTCTAGTTACAGCAGTGTAAACTGTTAACATGAACACATTTAAAATTGTATTTAAATTAATCTATCTACTACCAACTTGTTTCAATTTAACTACATTTTTCAGGTATGTGGAAAATCCACATCCTTGCATAACGTAGTTATAATGGCCCAACCCCAAGAGTAGAGAGTGTGTGACAGGATCCCCAGGGTACAACCTGGGACTGGAATAGCACTATGCCCCTTAACTCTCCAGCCTGTGCTGTCTCTCACAGTGCTTCACCAGTGACAAGCAGCAAAATCCTCCACGTGCTCTGATCACCTCCTAGCTCAACACCATGTGCAGCTGCACACCCAGCTAGACCACCTGAATGTGTCCTGAGCAACTCAAATCACAGCGAAAGGCACCAGCTCCCCAGCCTTACCTCTAGAATTGTAGCAATTTGCCCTGGTCAAAAGCCTGACCAGTGTAAGCTTGTTTCCCCAGTCTACCCTACCCTCAAAGTGGAGAGGACACACACGTCTTTGTAAACTGAGATTTCCCACAGACTTCAGCCACAACACATTGTTTTAGGTCAGGGGTCTCAAACTCAAATCACCATGAGGGCCGCATGATGACTAGTACGTTAGCCCAAGAGCAGCACCACTGAAACCTTTACATACAATGAAATTGCAAATATCAATGACAATAGTGTCATTGTGAGCCACAGGAAATAACTTCAGGGTTGCATGTGGCCCATGGGCTGCAAGTTGGAGACCACTGTTTTAGGTGAAGTATAAAATAGGTTTATTAACTATAGAAGATACCTTTCAAGGGATTGTAAATGGTAGCCATAAAAGGTCCGAGATGGGTACCAAAGAAGATAAATAAGTGCATAATGTAAATTGTACATCTTATTACATCAAGCAGTTTTCTCACCCCACTTGATGTTACTTACTTAATAACTCTCACCCTTACAGTTATTTAGTCGATTTAATAAAGTGCTTAAGCTGATTTAATGAACTCCAAATATGGCCAGGGAGTTGCTTAAGTCGACTTAAGCCTCCAGCATAGCCATGGACACCCCTAAAGTGCTGTAAGCCCAAATGAACCCTTAGGCCATGTCCACACTAGCGAGTGTACAGCTGCACAGCTGTGCTGATGGAGCTGCACCACTGTAAATATAGCTGCTCTATGCCAACAGGACAGAACTCACCTGTTAACATAATTAACCCACCTCAAATGCACTTGGCCACACACAAAGCCATGTCCACACTGGTGTTTATATTAGTGTAACTTATGTCACTCAGGGGCGTGTTTTTTTCACATACCTGAGTAACAGAAGTTATATCTAGATATGTGGTAATGTAGACATAGCTTTAGACTCACAGACTTTAAGATCATGTCTAAACTATAACAGTAAGTCTACCTAACTTATGTTGGCACACAACCACTGCAGTAATAACTTATGCATGTCCACACTACACTCCTTGTGTCCGCAGCATGTGTCCTTACATGTGCTAGTGTCAATGTAAAGTGCAGTGCTCTGTGCATTGATATCCTCTGTATGACTTGTCGCCATCCAGTGCAGGGGCTTTTGGGGCATATTCGCAATGCCTCAGTTTGGGCAGGGGAGACTGGGAATGTAAGTTCATCTTCCCATGATGCAGTGTTCTACATCCTGTAATAGCACCTGTGCCCCATGATATTTCATGTCTTTTTACAAAATCCCACAGATTGCACATCCTGTCTGTATCTCCAGCAGAAGAATGAGCCTGAACGGCTCCGCACTATAGTGATGAGCATACACAACATGATCCTGCAGTGTTTGCAGAGCTGCAAAAGGAGACGGGGTAATGTGATGATAAAAAAACAACAAGGAGCTGTGTCACTTTAAGACTAACAGATTTATTTTTTGCATGAGCTTTCGTGGGAGAAGATCCCACTTCCTCAGATGCTTCGAAGAGGCTAGATTGCTGTGGGACACAGAACAAAACAATTCAAGGTTGTTGGAAGCATTCACAGAGCAGGTGCAGAGCTTGGAACACTGATTTGGGGCCTGAGAAACAAATACTGACTGCAGGGGTTAAAGTAAGGGGGAATGCACCAGAACGCCATTCCAGGGGCCCCACAATTTTTAGGTTCCAGTATTCCAGGGCCCCTAAAAATAAAATAATGGGGTGGAATGCAGCATTCCAGTGTGTTCCCCCTTACCTAATGCATGTGCCGCCAGCCACCCTGCCCTGGATCTGCAGCCAGCCTGAGAGGGGAGTTTTCAAATCTCCCGCCATGAGCATGCTTCTAAAAGTTAGTTCGAACTATAACAGTGCAGCTAGTTTGAACTAAAAAAACGTGGTTAGTTTGAACTCACCACTAGTTTGTACTTATTTAGTTTGAACTAGCATGACTACATTGTGCTAGTTTGAACTAAAGTTTGAAATAAGTTTGAATTAAGCCAGGGGTCAGCAACCCAGAGGAGCACAAAAGCCATTTCCCCACCACCACCACCACAACTGTATGAGCCCGAGCCGGCTCAGTGGCTGCACCGCAGCCCCGAGTTCTGGCCGGGGATGTGCAGGTGGCACGCACTTCCTCCGTCCCTCTCTCTGTCGGTGGAACAGAGCAGTGCTGCCCCACCTACCCCCAGCTGTCCGTCCCTCCCAAGAGCACCCAGTGGTGAGTTGCAGCTTGCGAGGCAAGGCCCTGGAACAGCCCCTCCACGGAGTTCGGGCCACTTTGACCTGGCCACTCCAGGCCTGAATGGGCCCGACCCAGGGCCTGGCAGTGAAGCAGCCTCTGTTCAGGCCTGGGGTGGCCAGGTCGAAGCGGCCAGAACTCCATGGAGGGGCCGTTCTGGGGCCCTGCCCCTGCATGCTGCAGCTCTCTGCCAGCCGTTCTTGGGAGGCACAGCCGGCTGGGGGTAGGCAGGGCAGCGCTGCTCCGCCCTGCCAGCAGAAGGAGGGACGGAGGGAGCACACACCACCCACACCCCCACCAGCACTAGGAGCCGCGGCACTGCTGCTGGTCTGCTTCCAGTTCATGCAGTTCTGGTGGGAGGATGGGGGTGACCCCAGTACTCCGAAAGTAGGGGCCTGTGCCAGCCGGAAGTCCCTGAAGCACACCTGGCTCCCTGGAGGAGATTGCCAGGGAGCCACAAGGGGGCACTCAGGGAGCCATAGGTGGCTCACTGAGCCTGCGTTGCCAATCCCTGATAAGCAGTTAGTTCAAACTAAGCATTCAAACTCGGCAAAGCCTAGTCTAGACAGGGAGCAAATTAGTTTGAATTAAGGCTTCTTAATTCAAACTAATTTGCTAGTGTAGACATAGCCAAAAATGCCTACCTAGGCTGGGCCCACACATGCATGAAGGGGGCCCAGACAATACTGGAAGGGGGCTCGGAGATTAGAAGGGTTCCAGGGTGTATCAAATTATACTTTAACGACTGACTGACTGGTGGGATTGTACTGTCATGCAGGTGTGAGATGGATGAGCAGTGGCTGCAGAACTTTTGGCTGTGTAAGACTACATTCCTCAATCCAGGTACAGAGCTCACCCCAGCCCTTCAGAGCAGTGATGCCAAAATGAGATCTGCTCAGACAGTGGAGAAGGGAGAAGTAATTGGTCTGTGGAAATTTGCAATGTGTGATTGCTACCAATCAGTCAGGATTTGAATCAATTCGGAGTTGAGAAATCCACTGCAGGGGCCAGAGCTGGCTCTAGCCATAAGCCAGTAAGGCCCTGGTTCAGGGTGCCTCAACTTAGGGGTGTTGCGGTGTCATGCTAGGGGCAAGGCAGGCCGGCCCATGGGGCGGATGCCTCTCTCTTGCTCTGCCTCTGGGCTGGCCCTCCCCACCTCTAGGGTGGAACAGTTGGCCCAGGGGAAGTGCAGGAAACTGGAGTCCGCCCCATAAGCTGGCGTTCCACCCCTGCGCCAGCTGTTCCCCATCCTGGGAGCAAGGCAAGCCAGCCCAGAGTGAAGGCCTGGTTCTACCTCCCCTGGGGGGGGGACACAAAAGCAAAAGCCAGCTTGGGGTGCCAGAGCCCCTTGAGCCAGCCTTGCCAGGGGCCGTTGCAATGTAAGTGTCTACGGCCATTAATTGTCTGCTACTATGAAAGACTGTGACTTTGAGCAACGTGCAGGACACAGTAAATAGTTCTGCTGCAGTGAGGATCTCAGACTGCAGTGGGGTGATAAAATGGAGACAGATTCCTTTTTAGGGCATCAAATTAACTTGCCACAGGATACGTCAACGGAAAGGGCTACTTTTCTATGGTAGTGCAAGAGGTCATTGATCACTGGGACTGCTTTATCAACATCAGTGTGGCCTGGTCAGGGAAGGTGCATCTTTAAGAACAGATTGTTCAGAAAGCTGCAAAAAAAAGACTTTTAGTCCTGACTGGTAGATCATCCTTGAAAGTTGATATTGAAATGTCAGTAGTTCTCCAAGGGCACCCAGTTTGTCCCTTGCTCCTATGGCTCATGGCTCAGTCACCTCAACAGCACCAATAAGCACTTCAACTACACACTCCACAGGTGCAGAATGACAGTTAAATCTGCCGTTAGCCATTTGAAGAACGGCTGGCAGTTTCTATGCAGAGGTGGACCCGCTGTGTCCTGCCTAATACCTGTGAAGCAATGGAGGAAAAGTTTCCACTGGGGTGGTGACGGAGTGGCTGTCTGATGATTTTGAGAAGCCATAGACCAAGATCATAAGAGATCAATGTGGAGTTATTTGGCTCTGGGAGATGGTGAAAGACTGTTTTAATAGTGAGCCAGAAGCTTGTGTTGTTGTAGTGTGCTCTACCTGGCCTTGCTCTTTTGGAGCCTTGTAAGAACCCTTCGGTGAGTGCTGTGTTTGTAGCAATCGAACATTGCCAATACACCTATTAATACTGTTTGTGAATAACGTCATCACCACCCAGCATGTTATGAGCTAATAAAGATGAATTGTGTTTCCAAAACAGACTGTTATTCCATAACATTGTAAACAGAAAAAAATTAATAACGTAATAGAACTTAATACATTAAGGGAAAAGAGCTATGGAAAGGCATGAATAATTGTTCCCACTTCAGATACACATACACGCCAACCATGTCTTTCATACGTCAGTGTGTGAATGACCGTGAATGTCTTTAACGTCCCTAGCGTGGAACCAGCGGTAAGGATACTGCAGCGGTGGCCTCTGATGCCATGTGGAACGTTGGCAGGGGCATGGAGGGAGATCTTGGCATGCAGTTCTTTAAGGTCTGCAGAGAGAGGTGAGCATGGGATTGTTGAACCTGCAGGTCCACCAAAGTCTGCATTTCCTGCTGCAGATCCCTCTCCTTGTCCTGTGCCTATCTCCTCAGCTCTGTCCCTGTTCATGCTGTGGGGTGATCCTCCAAACTCTGCTCATTAACTGAAGCAGTGGAGGCTTTCAAGATCTCTTGGAACGTGTCATCTTGAGTCAAATCAAATCAAATCAAATCATAGGGCTGGAAGGGACCTCATGAGATCATCAAGTCCAACCCCCTGGGAATTGAACCCAGGACCTTCCACCTTCTCCTTATTTGGGGCTCAGCCATTCTAATGGAGAGAAGTCAAGGCCGCATTTGCAGGCGCTGAAGATACAACACACAGAAGTATCACTGTCAGTGTATTCAGGACATAAATTGAAACTTGTGATACTGAACTCACTTCCTGTGATCCACACAAGTTGTAAGCACTACATATTCACTTCTGCTTGGGAGTGGCACAACATGGAGGCAGTCGTAATACCAGCCATGGTGAGTATGGCCCTGGGCCAGTGGGCAATTTGGGTAAATGAGAGGGGATGGGCATGAGTATGTGTGCATAGGGCAATTGAACAGAATACTGGCACCATTTTCCACTGGCAGTGGTGATTTTAGCCAATATCTCACTCCTGAGGGTAGCAGAGGCTTGAAAGGGAAGAGTTTTTGTAAGCACTGCCTGCTGCCCAGAAGCATATGCCACTACCCTCTGTGCTGGAATGGTTCCTGCTGAAGTAATTGCTAAGTGGTGTGAGAAAGTGCCCTACTGCGGCAAAAGAAGTAAGGCAGCCTTCCTCAGAAACCTTTGGCAGGGGATTGCAGACTACCTGCAGGCAAATTTCATTGGGATCTCTACAAAGTATTTCTGAGACATACTGATGACCATAAACGGAGTGTTCCAAAGGGTCCCCTCCCTCTTCCTAACTCTAGAGAGGGATGAGAAGCAGATGGCAACTCTGCCTCTGTCACTTATTTCAATACCTCGTCTAGCATAAGTGAAAAAGAGTAAATCAACAAATGTGTCCAGTCCTCGTACTTAGGGTCCATTCCTTTAATTTCAAGGCAAACAGCACACTTGCCAGAAGTTCCTTCCCCTGCATCTGGCTCAGCTGTGCTGGACTTTAGGGAGTCGCTGCACTATGCTGAAGTCAAAGACAGGTCCTGTTTGTTGCACTGCTGCATCCCATGGTCCCCTGTCTCCTATACTCCCCCTCCTTCTCAGCCAACACCTCCTTATTGTTTACAGCAAGATCCTCTGATTTGGGGATCCTCCAAACTGTCCACGGAGCTCTTGAGGGTGGTGAGAGCTCCACTGAATATGGCATACAGCTCTTTGTAAAAGAAGCATGTTTGGAGCGCCGCATTAGAAAGACTGTTAGCCTCTCCTGCATCCTGGTACAGCTGCCGTAGCTCCTTGGCTTTCCGGAGGCACTGCTGCTGGTCCTTCTTGTAGCCCTTTTCCTCCATGCCCTGAGTAAAGAAGTTCCTCAGCTAGATCAGAGCCGTGTCTGCACAGCGTCCTCTCCCCATGGACCCAGGAGATCAAACACTGCCTATGTATTCCAGGTGGGAACATGTTTGTAGTATGTAGCCAGCATGGTCAGCTGGGCAGTTGCTAGGCATGCTCTTCAGCTGCTAGGTGTGCATTTCAAGTCAGGTAACTGGGAAATGGAATTCCAAAAATCAACAGGACTTTGAAAGGAAGGGGCAGCTCTTTGGCCAAGTTGGCTGGTGGGCATCAGAGTTCACATTGATGATCAGAGCCTTCAGGTTGGAGCTTTGTGGGACACTTGGGAGTAACTCAGTGCCTCCACTTGACACTGCATCAACCTAACTAGGTTGGCCTTTAGTCTACCCTGCTCATGGAAGTGGACTTATTAAGTTGACATAGCAGGCTTTATGTTGGTGGGAGCAAGATTAAAGTGTAGACGCTTCCATAAATAGATCACCATAAGCTGCCTTGCGTCAACCTAACTGTAGTGTAGAGCAGGGGTAAGAGGCAATCAAAATCATCTGACCTCCTGTACGTCCAAGGTCACAGAACCTAAGGAAGGAAAGAAAATGTACAGATGCGGAGACATAATGTTATGAACTGATAGTGTACCTTTAGTATATACCGAAGTGAAGAAACACTGCCATGTGCATGTAGCAAACCTCTGAAAGAACTGCAAGTAATTCTGTAAAGAAGCACGAAAGTACTGACATGAACAAAGACTAAACCTTGTGTAAAAAATCACATACAGAAATGCAAAAATACCCATGTGAGCAGATAGTAAGACTGGAGTAATTTTTTCTAGCAGAAGCACAGTGATAAAGATATGAGCAGATAGTAAACTTCTAATAAAACAATAGTGATCCAGCAGGTCAGTTATGGATATATTGCAGAACGAACAAAATACACCTAACCATTACTGGTAAGAAATGGGGCCTGTATCATCCTATGCAGGAGGAATGTCCGGAATGTATAGAAGATAAGCATATCATACAGTTCTAGTAAGTCTAACTTAGAGCTCTTTTGAGGTTTTTTATGAAGAGTATTACAAAACACTGAAATAAATTAATCAATCCTGCCCAAAGCCTTAGCGCTTTACGGAACTGATGAAATTCAAATGTTACAGAGGCAGTGTGTACCATCCTTAAAAAAAGAGAACCAAAAGGAAAGTCAGAGAAAGAAAAGGAGACAACACAGAAAAAGAGAGACAAAAGAGAGGGCGAAAGGGAGAGGGACAGGCAGAAGGAAAAGAGAAGAAGACAGAGGGAAAGGGGGATAAAAACAGATGGAACAGCGAGAGGACCAATATATCCTGGCCAGTGTCGGAGGGTTTAGTGCTTGGAGGCAGACTCAGCCACTTAGGAAATATCTGAGCTAAGCTGGCTAGGGTTCGGCCCACGGGGTCAGGCCTCTGCTGCTGTTATTATGGGATAGCGAGACCTTCTGGGGGGGAGGGGAAGGAGAGCCATATTATGGGATGGTGAGGCCTTCTGTGGTGGGGGAGGGACAGCAATGAATATTATGGGATAGTAAGGCCTTATGTGACCAGAGGAGGGCAGGTGGGTGGCAGAGAGTATTATGGGATGGCAAGTCCTTCTGCAGCAGGGAGACTATTATGGGATGACGATGCCCCACAAGAAGGGGAAGTATTATGGGATGCAAGGCCTTCTGCAGCCAGTGAGGTGTATGTGTGTGAGAGGGAGTAGTACTATTATGGGATAGCATGACTCTCAGTGCATGTGACACATGGGGGCTTATTATGGGATGTCTCTCTGTACCTACTGCCGATTGCCTCCCTGTGAAATATTATGGGATGCTGCGGATGGGAGGAGGGAAAGAATCATTGTGGGCTGTCAGTGCAGATGGGCAAGCGACAGCCAGAGTCACATTCCCTGGCAGTGCCTGCTGGGACCCTCTCTTGAGCTGCTGCCTGCCTCTCCTCCTGGTCTGGTCCTTTTCCTGCCTCACCACTGTCCCTTTATTACAGCTGCCTGCTCCCATCCACCACAGGGCCCCTCTCCCCTGCTCTCCCGCCCCGGTTCTCAACGGTCACATAACCAATACAGCAGGCATGAGATTATGGGATGGCTGCTCCACACTGTGGGGGTGGGGGTGGGGGTGGTTGCTAAGGAACGCTTCCTGTGGGTAGATATTATGGGATGGACTAGCCTTTGTGGACTATTATGGGATGCGCCTGGCTCTGCAGGGTGGGGCTGCCCAGGAGAGTTGTTCAGGGACCTTAACAGTGCTTCTGGTAAGGGGGAGGGGAGAGAAATGGGAAAAAGAAAAAGAGAGAGCAACGGGCACACATGCAAACACACTCACATATATGAGAGGCACACACAGACAAGCAGATAAGCACAGAGACAGACACCCAGAGGGAGAATCAATGTTAGCCGAGCAAGCCAACCCTTCAAAAATCAGAGGTCAGGCCCCTAAAAGTCAGGAGACTGAAAAAGAAAGAGAATTTGGGGGTGGGGAGGAGGTCTGTTGGTTTTGAGCCTTGGGGGTGTACCAAGGCTGCATTCTTAAGCTTTTTTTCCAGAGCCACAAGGGCTACAAACTTACTTAACCATAAAAAAAAAAAAAAAAAAAAACCAAAACCCAACCTGAGATTGTCATAATTGCACCTCTGTAGCTGATGACAGAAAAGAGAAATACATACACAAAGAGACGCACAGGCTGTCTTTCTCCCAAGTTCCATTTGCTGAGGACATGCTCAGTTGCTCCATTTTATGCCATGGAGCATGGGAGCTTTTTGATACTGGCCAGTTCAGTTCCTTGTGTTTCAGTGAAGGGTGTTACCCCACAGTGCACCTGGTTTCACCAAAGGTAGGGCATGAGAAAACACCCTCCAGACACTTCTGTCTTTTGGAAGCATGTACAAAACTCTGGCAGTTTGTGCCCTGACCTGTCATCAGAAACAGCAGAAATCACTCAGAGTGGGAATATGTAACCAGGCGGAATTAACCACACCCACCAAAATTACAAGGAACCTTTAATGCCCCTGAGAGATCAGGACTTCAGATTTACATCTTATCTAACATACAGCACAGAAATCCCTCAGTACTATCCAAGGGGTACTAGGGTCAGCGCTGACTCCAGCGGGAGCACACTACATACTGAGTCAATTTTCTTACCACTCTGCAGCAAACTCCTCTCATAGTTTTAGCTGGATATAGATTTCTTCTTCACTTCCCCTCTTGAGTTTTAGTTTTTTATTTGTACTATTGTAGCGCCCTAGTAGCGGTGGTGTCGCTGGGCTCTGGCACATGGGGCCCATGCCCTGAGTTTATTAGCAACTGGAGTGAACCTGGCCTGCTTGCTCCTCCCCATGCTGTTGGCATGCCAATGCTGCCCTCTCCTAGGCTGGGCCAGCAGCAGCTACTCCATCCCTAGCTGGAGGGCAGCGAGGTGTGGGGTTGGAGCTTGGGAGCAGGCTAGCATTGTGGAGCACTGTGGTGGATGGCAGACACCAGCCGTGGATGTAGTCTGGGCCAGGGGCTGGGACCAGTCGGCCCTGAGGATAGGGCAGGGCAGGCTAGTGGTGTAGCACAGCACAAAGCTCCTCAGATCCAGATTTATTTTGAGTCATCTCTTAGCTTGGTGACTGCCTGCAGCCCCTAAAGCTCCCGCCTTACTCCACCCTGCAAGAGCTTTAGGAGCAGCAGCCCAGGGCCCTACCAGCTCAGAGCACTGCGACACTACAGCAGCATGCTACAGCACTAGTCCACCCATCCCTACAGGGAGCTGGCCCCAGCCCCTGGGCCAGAGCCAGACTCACCAAACTGCTGCAATGCAATGTACCATCCCACAATGCTAACCTGACCCTGAATGCCAGTCCTACCCCAACCCCCTTCTGGGGACAGAGTAGCTGCTGGAGTGGCCAGCCCAGCCATCCGCCCCGCCCTCCCATCCCACCACTGCTATGCCCCAAATCTTTTTTCTTCTAACACCCCTGCCTCGTAGTTTCAGTCATGGACCAGGATCCCATTGTACTAGGTACTATACAACCACGAAACTAAAAGACAGTTGTCACTGTTAATTAGCTGTAAGGGGGGGATGCATTTCAGGACTGATGACGTTTCCCCTGTATTATGTCCTCGGTTTAGTATAGGGCATAAAGGCAGGTAACACAGAGACATCATTCTAGGGTTCAAATAAACACTTCTTTCTTGCAGCCTCTCTTACTCTGAGGTCAAACTGCCTGCACCACAAACAGATCCAACTGGTTCACTTCTGTGTGTGCATAGCTGCTAGGCCTGCTGAAGAAATATTTCACTATATGAAAATAGGATCTTATAATGGAAAGTGTTAAACTCCCTTAGCTGTTGTTCTTGCTGGCAACTTTGCTGATAATTACATACAAAAAATTACGATAAAACACTTTTAAGGTTGCTAAGTCAAACACTTGAAAGTTAAGAGAAAACAGAAGTAAGCTTGCCTGTGCAACTTTAGTTCAGCCCTCTTGTGTATACAGTCTTAATTACATGCTCAAGTACTATTTTTTCCACAGAACCCAAGCCTCATTCTATGCAGCATGGATAGTGCTGACTGAATGGTAGCTGTTCAACATATCCGCATCATTCAGCATATGGCCCTGTGCATTATTTATTGCCCTGCATCCAAACTCTGCACTGAATACAGAATTAATTTCCTCAATGGCTTTTTTACGGGGTTTATCTTGATAGTATACGAGTCCTTTACAAAATTAATATATCTTCTTAGAACCCTTGTGAGGTTAAGTGGTATTACAATTTCCATTTTACTGATGAGAGAATGTGTATAGAGAGACTAAGGCAAAAATGGTGAAAAGTTTCTGTCAATCTTGGGTGTGATGAATAAGACATAGGGCTGCTGCACATTTGTCTGGATTTTCACAAGAATGACAAAAAACACCTCTGTGCCCCCTTTACCAAATTTCAAGTCTCTAGGTGCTAAAGCTTTTCAGTTAAATGGTTTCAAAAAATTTTTAACAACAGCAAAAAATCTCATTCTCTGAAATGGCTGAATGGTGTTTGCTGAACTCTTCATGCACACAAAAAGAACAGCCCCAAGGTGCACACTAGGCACAGAAAATTTCAGCTCAAATTGTCAAAGTTTGGCAAAGTTGTAAACAACTGAAAACAGCAGTTCATAAAGGAAAGTGTCTGTCAGTTTTTGCCCATGAAAGCTCCTGTGAAAAATAAAGTTGTTAGTCTTTAGAGTGCCACAAGATCCTCTTTTGTTTTGCTTGAACTAAACTAACACGGCTACTCCTTTGGAACTGAACTACAGACCTTACCAACAGCTACGTCTGTAATACATGTTATAATGATCAGCTAAACATACAGACATAAAACTCAACAAATAATGTATAAGGGTCAGAAGTCACCACTTCATGGGAACAATCTTTACTACTGTTCTCTTACTGCATATTACACCTACAGTTATGCTGGCAAATAAATAGTTTCACAGGGGATGTTGTTTGAGTTACAGGATTCTCTGCCTCATCTAGCGCATTATATCCCAGCTACCATTTCCGTCGAGGCACTCGCTGGTTCACAAGGCATTTCTTGATCCCATGCAGGTTGCACCCTTCTGTATTCTGTACGTGTCTCACGATAGGTCTTCAAGTATCTCTTCTTATAGTGGCATCTATTTCCTGCAGGAGTGACCACTTGATGAGGCCTTTGTGCTCACATCTTTTCTCCACAAGAGTAGGTAACTTTGTTAGTTGCCTCTACGTCTGATGCCAAAGAGGGACATTGCATCGTGTCAGAAATGCCTCTTAAGAAAAAGAAAGGGTGGGGGGGGGGGAGGAAAGGCAACAACAGAGACACGGGTAACTGCAGCTCCCTAGAACTCCTAGCCTACGGTGGAAACCTTGCAGAAAACTAGAAGTGATGGGAGCAGTGGTTCACACTGCATTTGGCTACATCTGGAGCAGAGGCAAAGCCCTATAAAATGCAAGTAGCAATCTTTTTCTATACAATATGAAAAGATGACTTTGAAATATTTAGTATTTTTGTTTTCACTAGTGGTGAGAGCTCAGAGGACATTGCAAACTTTAAATACTGTAAAAATGTAGCAACTTGGTATTCCAGAGACATATTCTGAGATTATAAACAAACAAACAGAAGGGAAAATTAGAGAACATTTTCTTACCGATTCTAAAGTTAAAGCAAGTATCTGTGAGTTTAGTCTATATTGAGTTACACGATCCAGGACAAAATTATCTTCTGTGGAAAGAGATTCTGACCTGATCTCACAAGAAGAGGCGCCACACAGCAGATGCAACAAGATCTTCATTGTAGGTCATGACAAGAGACAGTACAATAAAGAAGGAATTTCATGATAACTAATTGAGAAAACACTCCACAAGGGATCAACCCAAGGAAGTTAAAAATCAAAACAAGCTGAGAGATGAAGTAGGCTTCTGCAAGCTGTTCCATGGTGTGGCTGCATGCGCAACCCAGGTAACTGCCCAGCATACGAAAAGGTTTTTCACAAGCAGAGTGGTAAAAACCACAATGCCAGATTAAGCGAAGTTTGAACCTGGGTGTTTACAAAGTTGACAAAGTTCCTAGCCCATATGCTGGCTATGAGCAGTTTATTCACAGGACTGGACCTCCAAGCAGGCCTCAACCTACTGTTATGGATGGTTCGTTACCTATAACAAAGGAACTTTTCAAGTTCAAAATGGATACAGGCGCAGAGGCCAATGTGAATTTAAGGAAATACCAGGGGACAAACAGTTTACTAAACCAAAGTATGTTTTTTGCATGGTGTCACTGCAGGCTGAGTTAAAGTTTCTGTTAAATGAGAAACATTAGTTTATGAAGAATAACCTGGTGAGAGGAAAAGAATTACCATTAATCATGAAAAATAGAACACAGTCAATACTCAAGATTTCACTGAGCATCAGCTACTATGGCACGTACGGAAAGTCTGAAACCTTGGTGTCAGAACCTCCATAATATCTGTTGCATAACTGTTTAGCACATAGTAGTATATAGCTTTCCCAAAATCATAATCCTAAATTGGGGAGTAGCATAGGGCATACAGAAGGCATGTCTATACTACAAACTGAGTCAGTCTATGGGCAGGTCTACACATACAGTGGTAAACTTTCAGATCAAACTTCCTGATCAACTGAACGGATCTGTGAAGATCCACTTAGTCAATCAGGAACTCGATCCCTGAAGACCACCACCTCAAGCGGAGTAGCACGGAGTTGAAGGGAGGGCGTTTCCATTTGACTCAGTGGACATACCACGGAAAGCAGGCACTAGGCAGTTGAAGGGAGATCAGCATATTATTTTAAGGAACTTACATGACTCCCTTTGGCTACCACCAAAAAATGTTTATAGTCTCAACTAGGTAGTTAGCTCATTTTACAGCCACCTCAGTAATTACTGCGGTGGTTCAATTCCACGCTACCCTCCTACGGTCGGTTGTGTGCATCCTCACTGGGAGCGATTCTGCAGATTTATGAGGGACAGCGTGAGGCCCTCAGCTCTGCCCACATAGCTCCCCACCAGAAGTTTAGTTGGGACCACAGCTACCCCCCAAATCTCCCGGCTTCCCTGGGCTCTCGACTTCCTGCAGGGAGCACAGCTGCCCCCTCCCCTTAAGCTGCTTTACATCAACCTAACTCTGTAGTGTAGAACAGGCCAGAGACACAACTTTGGTATTGGCCTTCTGAGATTGTGCCTGTGGTACCTTTAATCACTTCGTCTGCTCCTAAAGGTTCTGTGGAGGCTCATAGTTCTCCCCAACCAAGCACAACCTTGAGAGCATCATGGGATGGCAGTTTGTAAAGAGAAAATGGAAACCCTTATGGGATGTTTGCATGTATGGTGGGCGGGTGGATGTCTATAATACGTGACAGAGAGTATTACAGTATATCCATGTATAGAATGGAGGATGCAGACTAGAAGTAACATCCTTTGCTTCTCATATAGCTCTTTTTTATCTATAGAGCTCAGCTAAAGGAAGGGTAATATCATTATCCCACTCAATATAGGGGAAATTGAAGTAATATATTTGTGACGCGATATATTTGTATGTGTAGGTACAAGTGTATGGAAAGCATTATGGGATTTACATATGTACAAGATGGGGAATAGTAAAATAGTATTTTAGGATGAGCAGTCTGGTTTTGATAGTGATGTAGGTACATGCATTGTATATGGAGGATGAATGTGGGGGTTAGATAGTATTATGTGACGATGTGTACAGCCAGAGGACAAGGAGTATTATGGGATTCATAAAGTGGAGGGAAATGGTTAGCATTATGGGATGACTGACTAGAAAAGGGGGAGTGGCAGTAGACAGTATTATATGGTGACTGCGTGTAACAAAAATAGATAGCGGATGGTTCTGTGTAATAGGGAGACTTCCACAGTACTGTGGGATATTTGCGTTTATAAAAGGGGATGGATACTGCTGCGGGAAGTTTGTGCATAAAATGGGGGAAGGATGGATAGGATTATAAGATGTCCATATATAATAATGAAGAATGGGAAGCTTTTTGTGATGTGTGTGTGTCTGCCAGGTGGGATGGATAGTGTAAGATGTCTCTTTATAATAGGGAGATTGACAGTGTTATGTCACGGTAAATTGTGGGGGATAGCGATAAGTATGAGGATGGGAACGTCACTGGATAATGTGAGACTAAGTATTATTGGATGTGCATATTATAATTATGAATATGTATAATCGGTGCATTTTTGTTTTTATGAAATGCCTGTGGTCGGTATAAAGTGATTACTAACATGAGACGCCTGGGGTCATAATGGGGGATGTATCGTACGTGATGCCCGCGTCTATAAGGTAAAGAATGGATAAACAATATGGGGAGTTTGTGGAAGTGGGATATGGATAGTTTTATGGGTGTTTGTGTTGATAATGGTTTGTGTTACGGGCTATGTGCATGCCTGAATAGGGATAGATGCTATTGTGGGATTTACATGTGTCTAGCAAGGGATTATTAGTGATTGTATTATAGGACGTCTGAGCGTACAACAAAGGGAAGGACAATATCGTGGGATGTGCATGTTTATAATGGGAAAGTTGGATACTGTACCAATGTGTATACTCAGATAGTATGGATATTATTATGGCATGCCCTTGTGCATAATAGAGGGGAAAGGATTGTCATACGGGAAGCGTGCGCGTATAATGAAGGGCGTGAATAGTATTATGGGATGTTCACGTATGCATGCATGCACCCACAATGGGAAAGACACAATTATAGAATATCGGTGTGTCTAAAGAAGAGTAAATACTATTGGGAAGAGTCCACGCAGACAATGGAGGGGAAATGGCTACTGTTATGTTTCTGCCATGAGGCCATATAGCCTCAAGCGATGGTCATGCCTAGGATCAGCCCTCGGTTAGACTTTGTGAGGGATGTCTGAGCATCAGAACTGTTCACATGGATCGCTCTTCTGCACTGTAGGATGCCATTCTCTACGGGGGTGTATTTGTGTCAGGGGGTGCTTGATTTTCTTTGAAAAGTGGGGTGAGCAGGTTATTATGGGATGTCTGCCTGGAGGTAGAGTTCAGTGAGTATTATGGGCTAGCTGCCTGCCTGCGTTTGAGGTGGTGGTGATCATTCTGGGATCCGTTGAGTCTGTATCATCTGGAGGAACAAAGAATCCTGGCAGTCTGTGCCAGAGTATTATGGGATATGAGGCTGGCCCTGTGCCCCCAGTGGTTATTATGGGCTGTGTAGATGGGATGCGGGGGCGGGGAGCATGGTGAGCGTGGCTCTTCTGAGATTTTTCTCACGGGTGATCTGGTAGGTAGTACTACAGGATGCTCGTCCCCACGCTTGAGCGCTGTGGGCTGTTCAGGTGGCACCCTGTTCCTCCTGGCCGGAGGGGGAAAGACACGAACCTGATTATTATGGGGGGGAGCAGGCAGGCAGGCAGGCAGTGTGAGTCCTGTGGGCTGTGGCTAAGAATGGCTGAGAGTATTATGGGATGCCTGGCTGGACAGTGGCTCCTGGCAACTATTATGGGATGCCTGGCAGAGAGGGGGAAGATGGGATAGATGGCTGGGGCATGACTATTATGGGATGTCGGGGGGCTGTTCTGGAATGTCTGGCTGGGGGAGTTGAAGCGCTCATGGTGGGATGGGAGGGTGTAACATGTGGGGATGTTTTGAGGGGGAAGGGGGTGGCTGTAGGGTGTGTTGGTGAGGGAGGGGGAATGGGATGGGGAGGAAAGAGTATTATGGGATGCTTGGGGCTGAGAGTGGCTATCTGGGGGGGTGGGGGGATGCAAATATTATGGGTTATCTCAATGAGGCCGGCTGAGGGAGGGGGGACTATCACGGTAGGTTTTAGGAAAGGGCTAGTATTATGGGCTGTTTGGGTGAGGGGGTGCGTGGAGAGTATTATGGGCTGTTTCTCAGAGGGAGGAGGGGTTGTATTATGGGATGTTCCCGGCGGGAGGGGGTGACTATTATGGGATGCGGGGCTGGCCGGCGAGCCGGGAGTTCTGAAGGGAGGGCGCCTATTATGGGATGTCTCAGCTGGGGGGTTGCCGGGGTGACGGGGGCGGGCCCCGAGCCGAGGTGCCTGGGCATATTATGGGCTGGCAGCGGGCGCGGGGAGGGGCCTGGCCGGGTTTTTTCCCCTTTAAGAGGTGGTGCCGGAGCCGAGGCCATTTTCCCTTCAGCGGCGGCAGCGAGAGAGGAGCCGGGGGCCAGCTGGGTGAGGAGAGGGGTCGGGCCGCCGCCGCCGCCGCGTCCTGCCCGCCCCGGGACCCGGCCGCCTCATCCCCCCGCGGGGCCCCCCCCTCTCCCGCACCGCCCCCGCGCCCCCCCCCCCCCCCCCCCCCCCCCCGGCCGCGTGCCGCGCTCCGCCCCCCCCGCCCGGGGCCGCGCGCCCGCGCCCGCGCCGAGCCTTTCTTTGTGGCGCGGGGCCGCCCCGCACCCCTACCAGGCCCGGCGGGCTGCGCCGCGCCCCGGATCTCACGTGAGCCGCCGTCCCGCCTCCCGGCTGCAAAAGTTTGCGGCGCTGTGGCGAAGCCGGTCACCGCCTCGGCCCCGCCGGCGAGCGGCGGCTGCGTGTCCCCCGCCGCGTGTGGCCGCGCCCCGCCTTGCTGCCGTGCGTGAAATGAATGGAGGGCGAGGAGTGCCTCCTCTCCTCCCTGCCGGCGGGGTACCCTGCCCGAAAGCCGCTGCCTCAGCCGCTCACGCCTCGCCGGCAGCTTGCTTGCATGTGGCGCCGGCTGGGCTCCGATCTTCACGCAAACTTTTCGCTTTTCCGTTAAGAGGCTGGCCTGACTGGCAGGCAGAAGACGAGGCTGTCGGAGCCCGGGTACCATGGCGTCAGGCATCGGGTCCCCCTCGCCTTGTTCTGCGGGCAGTGATGACGAGGAGATGGAGATCTTGCTGACTAACAGCATCCCCCAGCACCAAGGTAGGGCTAGCGTTGGAGGCAGGTTGTGTAAAAGTGCTTGCAGTTCTAGTTTGTTGAATCTGTCATGCCTCTAAAAGGTGAGGTCTCCAGCATGTGGCCCATGGGCCTCGTGCAGCCCCTAAAGCTGTTTCCTGCGGCCCTCAGTGATGCTCTCGTTACCGAGATTTGCAGTATTGTCATATAAAAAGCTTTCGGTGGCGCGGCCCCGGTGGTGATTTGAGTTTGAGAGCCCTGTAAAAGATGATGTGAAGGGAGAAGTTTTATTAGGAGGCCTGGGTGTATGTCTGTGTAGACTACTTCGGTTTCTCCGTTGGGAACTGCGGACCTTGATGGGGGAGAGTTTTCTGTTCCAAGCTAGCACAGGCCGTTGGAGATCCATAGGGCAGGGAGCCCAGTCGTAATGGGGCACCTGTGTGCCATGTCTGGGAGAGGAACCTGCATGGGAGAGGGCAAGGTATCTCGCTTCAGACCTGCTGATGGTCCAGAGGAAACTGTGCCTAGGGCTATTGCGTGACCCACTTTCTTTCTTCACCACGCCCTGTTCTCCAGGCTTCCCATGGATCGTTCTTCACTGTTCACCTTAGCCCTGTTTTTGTGTCAGTAGCTTTGTTGCCTGTGCAGTTTCGGAGTCTAGTGGGATGCGGTTGATCGTTGCCTCGTAGCTGGTTTTCACTGTTACTTTAGTCTGTTGAGGGAGCAGGGACTGAGTTAGAGCTCTGAAGACTGGGAGTCAATTCTCAGGTTCTGTTCCCAGTTTGCTGACTTGTGTGGATCTGTAACTGATTTTTTCACTCTATGAAATAGGAGTGAAAATGCGTCCTGTGGTGGTGGGATATGAATACGAGTCTCAATTTCACAATGAAGTGCTCCTGTGATGTAGCATTTATTACGGCTTAAGGTTGGCGCTTCCAAGACTTTGGGGAGAGCTGGAGGGAACAGGACGAGATTGAACCAAGAGAAACGAGCTCTAGAATTATCTGTACTTGGGCGTTCATGAAGCTGGGGCAGGGAGTCTTGTTGAGGAAAGTCTCACCTGGAATTTAAGCACCCAAGGGAATGTACAGGGTGGGGTTGGATGGGACGAGACAGGGCTCTAAATCCTGGTTGGAAGGAAAGGCAATGTGGCCCATACTAGTAGATCAGATGGGGCAAATATTGCTGGAAGGGGATATGCTTGCATCCATTGGAAATGTGGACAAGTGACAAGACCCCATCCTGAACACGTTCTCCTGTGGCTGCATCTGCTGTGAACTGCAGCTTCTCATGAGTCCTGCTTCACTCCTGTGGTCAGGAGGCCATTTTCCTGTGGAGGGAGAATGAGTAACTCCGGCTCTGTAATGGGTGGGGTGGCTGGGGAGGGAGGGTGAGTGGTTGCACTGCTGTGGATCCTGTCACAAAGGAAAGGGCTGTCTCGCTGTCCATTCCCCTCTGGGCTTTGTGTGGGAGGGAGGGGGAGGGAACACAGATGGGAATGTGTGGTGGGGGTGGGGGAGACTTGGCATGCATTACAGCAAAGGGACTGAGCCTGCTGGTTGTGGTGTGGGGGAAAGAGGTGCTTGTGGGCTGGCTCCTGAGGCAGGGATCTGGTGAGCGAGTTACCTAGGTGGGAGGGGAAGAGCAAGTTGCAGCTGACTGTTTTGTTCCTGGCTTGTCGCTGCAGGGCCCCTGTGCAATAGTGGTTTCTTCTGGGGATCTTTGGGTACTGCCCTTGCTCCTTTCCTCCCTTACTAATTGAAACAACTCGCATCTCTGACTGCTGAGTCCTTAGCATGTGTCCAGCAACTCCTAACTCCATTTTTACTATGCTTGCTGGGACTGTAGAATTCCTAACTTGCTAAATGAACTGTGGCTCTGCTTGGAGAAGGGGCAGTGGGATGGCTAGGGGTAGATGATGTGGGAGGGATGAGGATCTAAAGTGCTTTTGATTTCCCCCTCTTCAGCATTGGTTGTTGGACACTGTTAGGTAGGGCGAAGGTGAATGTGTGTGGAAACAACTAAGCTGTGTGTGGGCAGCGGGGTGTGCTGTGATGCAGCACCCCTGAATTGTGCAGCCAAGCCCACAGGCATTATGGTGGGGCTTGGATCTATGTCAGTGCTTCCTAACTCTCCTGCTCTTCCCTGCCTACACGTCCACTCCAGAGCCTGAAGAGGAGCCAGAGGAAGAGCTACTATCAGAGACTGAGACTCCCAAAATCAAAAAGAAGAAGAAACCCAAGAAGCTGAAGGAACCCAAAGTGCCCAAACTTAGCAAGCGCCAGAAAAAGGAGGTGAGGCATAGAGAGGAGACCGTCCACCATGGAACAGGCTCTGAAGACTGGGCCCACAAGGGGTCACTTCTGTTGCTGCACAGCCTGAAGCAGTGACCCCTGGTTTGAGCCCCCTGGAGAGTGTGGGAGGGTGTGGTGAATGCTCCTCTCGGGTCTCTTCTCACAGCTGCCTGATCTTCTCTCTCCCCCCCCCACCCCCCAGCTGGGGGACAGCTCTGGTGAGGGGAATGAGTTTGTGGAGGAGGAAGAGGAGGTGCTGCACTCCGACAGTGAGGGCAGTGACTACACCCCTGGGAGGAAGAAGAAGAAGAAATTAGGGCCCAAGAAAGAGAAGAAAAACAAAGTTAAGCGCAAGGAGGAGGAGGAGGAGGAAGAGGAAGATGATGACTCAAAGGTGAGAGTCTGTCCTGCAGATCTGAGCTGGAGAGGTCATCGCAATGCCCCTTTTTCGCAATGGCACAGCATGGCTGTCCTGCTTGTTAGACTTGTCTTAAATTACTTCCCCTCATCCCTGGATCTTGAGCAGGATCCCTTGAACTAGAGTTGTCATCCCTCTCCTCTCCCCTCCCCTTCCCATCACTTCCCCCCAACCCCTCAGGCTGATGGGCTCTCCTGCTATATAGAGAGGTTAAACCCCTTTCTGTTGTGTCGAATCACCCTGGAACTTGCTGCCTGTCCTCCTTCGCGTAGGAACCCAAATCGTCTGCTCAGCTCCTGGAAGACTGGGGCATGGAGGACATTGATCATATCTTCACTGAGGAGGATTACCGCACTCTCACAAACTACAAGGCTTTCAGTCAGTTTGTCAGGTAAGTTGTGAGCTGATGGGGCTTTTGGGGCCCTGGATTACAAGGGAAACATGACAAAATAGCCATATTCCCAGGACATGAAAGCATTCTAGACATTAAATGCCCACCTTTTGGTGACAGTTGCTCACAGTTTACAGGCAAGGGGGACGAAGATGATGAAGTGATTGGTCCCATGGCCTTGCTGTCAGGGGCAAAGCTGTGACGCGGAAGTCCATATTCTCAGGCTCCCTTCTGCTCTATATTGTAGATGGAATTCCTTTCCCATGCCAGAAGTATCTTTTCCCCTCAGGAGGGCGGCAGCAACTAGTACCCCTGAGCTAGGCTGGGTTGCAGTTCCTGGAATAAGAAGAGGGAGATTCAGTAACATTTCTTCCTTGCTCCCACACAGGCCACTTATAGCTGCCAAGAACCCGAAGATAGCCGTATCGAAGATGATGATGGTGCTGGGAGCCAAGTGGCGGGAGTTCAGCACTAACAACCCTTTCAAGGGCAGTTCGGGGGCCTCGGTAGCAGCGGCAGCAGCTGCAGCTGTGGCTGTGGTGGAGAGTATGGTGGCCAATGTGGATGTTGTCCTGCCTCAACCCCCTGTTGATGTGCCACTCCGTAAGGCCAAGACCAAGGAGGGCAAAGGTGAAATGAAAAAGAAGAATGAGAGGTGGAATTTGGTAGCTAGAGACTGTGAGACAGAGTGTCACCATCTCTTTACTCCTAGGACCCAATGCCCGGCGGAAGCCCAAGGCCAGTCCTCGTGTTCCTGATATCAAGAAACCCAAAACCAAGAAGGTGGCTCCTCTGAAAATCAAACTGGGAGGATTTAGCTCCAAGCGTAAGAGATCATCAGTGAGTGACTCTTTCCTTCTCCCCATACAATGGTTGTGGAAGAAGCTTGCAGCTGACCAGCTCTATGCTTCCCAGTGTGCAGTGCATGAGGATGGTCCAGGGATGCAATAGGTAGATCATAAATGCTTGACTCACCATATTTTTCTTCTTCCCCAGAGTGAAGATGAGGATCTGGATGTGGAGTCAGACTTTGATGATGCTAGCATCAATAGCTACTCTGTTTCTGATGGATCCACCAGTCGCAGCAGCCGTAGCCGCAAGAAGCTCAAGGCTGGGAAAAGGAAAAAGAAAGGTATCAAAGTACACTGTCTCCCTGGGGGAAGAGAGAGGAGCACACTTAAAGGAGTGCAGGGGAGATGTGAGAATTGTCCACTGTTGACTCTAAGGGCTACATACCCATGGAAAGGAGGACTGGTTAGAGAGGGCTCTGGGAGAAAGAACAGTTGGAATGGAGTAAGACTTCTTGGAGAGAAAGGAGCTTGAGTCTGAGCCACAGTTAGCACTGAGGGCTCTTGATTCGTGAGGAAGAGATTGTGAGAAGCAATCCCTCTCCCCTAAGTGGAATAGGACATGAAGGGACTCTTAAACTTTGCAGCTGGCAACAGCTGCCTTGCGTTTCCCCATCCTGGACTCTTGTTCCTCCCACCTTCGCTGTTGAGGATGCAAAATTAGACTGCCCAATAGCCTTTTTTGTCTGGATCTGGAGCAGTGTTTCTATCCCTGCATAGCCTTTTGGTGTGGCCCACTGCTGCAGAAAGGACTTCTGCCCTATGTAACTGTTAACACCACACTCTCCAGGTGAGGATGACTCCACAGTGGCTGTGGATGGCTATGAGACAGACCACCAGGACTACTGCGAGGTGTGTCAGCAGGGAGGAGAAATCATCCTGTGTGACACCTGTCCCCGTGCTTACCACATGGTCTGCCTGGATCCAGACATGGAAAAGGCTCCAGAGGGCAAATGGAGCTGCCCACATTGTGTGAGTACCAGGTTCGATTTACCCAAGGGAAGAGCCATGAAGGAAGGCGGTTCTGTAGTCCCTGCTGGAGCAGAAGGCTAAGTTGAAGAGGTAGTGGAAGGCTGGTGTATCAGGATGGTGGGGCTTTGTATGCCCTGATCTAATGGTTTTCTCCTCTGCTATAGGAGAAGGAAGGAATTCAGTGGGAGGCAAAAGAAGATAACTCTGAAGGTGAGGAGATACTGGAGGATGTTGTGGGGGATGCTGAGGAGGAAGATGACCACCACATGGAGTTCTGCCGGGTCTGCAAGGATGGAGGAGAACTGCTCTGCTGTGATGCTTGTCCTTCTTCCTACCACATCCACTGCCTGAATCCCCCACTGCCAGAAATTCCTAATGGGGAATGGCTATGCCCTCGTTGCACTGTGAGTGGCTTCTATCCCTATTTGCCCACCTTCACTGAGAGCGGTGCTCCACCTGTCTCAGGGCTATATCTAGCCCTTAGAGATGTGAGTGCTCTTCTGGCTTTCCCAAAAGGGCTCTATGGTCATGGTCCCCAGTGTTGGACGGGCTTATTCAGCCACATACAAAATGGTTCTTTGGTCATGGCCCCAGGGAGCTGAGGGACCCATTTTCCTGGGCTTCTGAACATGCTTGAGAACAAAAGCAACAGTTACAGTTGTTCAGTCCTAAAATGTTAGAGCAGACAAATGGATCGCTTAACTGAGTTCAGTCAGAGTGGGAGGTGAATTACCTAGGTGCACTGCAGATTTGGTGGTGTATGCAGAGCCCCACATACCAGAACAGAGGTGATAAACTTTTTGACATTAGGTATCACTAAAAAGAATTTTAAAATGGTGTCAAACATTTGTGTGGATGATGAGGGCATCCACGGTTATGAGAAGTATCACACCATTTCAGTGCATTTTTCAAATGCCAACTGGATGGGAGGAAGGGTCCTTAATGCATTAGGCAGACCCTTGGCTGGATCAGCCTGGCAGTTTCTATGTTTCATGTAGAATCAATATGAATTTGTGCGGCTCTGAGAACCAACCCCTCTGCCTCCCACTCCAAAGACTCTGCTCTCTGCTAAGGGCTCCTTGGTTCTAGGGGGAAAATGACAAATAGCCAAAGTTCAGTAGAAAGCCACAGACCTACTCAAGGACTAGAGGCTTTGAGGAGACAGATTTTGACTTGAAGCCATGACCTGAGGGGGATGTGAAAGTCTACTGGTGTGTGTCAAAGACACATGCTGGAGGGAAGTGTGGGTTCTGTTAAACTCTGACATAACCACCTCTGTCCTCCCTCCAGTGCCCGTCTATGAAGGGGAAAGTGCAGAAGATCTTGACCTGGAAGTGGGGCCAGCCCCCCCTACCCACACCTGTGCCCCGACCAGCTGATGCAGACCCTAACACTCCTTCCCCCAAACCTCTGGAAGGTCGGCCTGAGCGGCAGTTCTTCGTCAAATGGCAGGGCATGTCCTACTGGCACTGTTCGTGGGTGTCTGAGCTGCAGGTTAGTGAGCTCTGGGCTTGCCTTTGGGGGTGGACACTTCCACCTCAAGGGGGAGGGATGTGTGTAGCCACACTAACCCTATTTGTCCTGGCTCCAGCTGGAGCTGCACTGCCAGGTGATGTTCCGAAATTACCAGCGTAAGAATGATATGGATGAACCACCCTCAGGGGACTTTGGAGGTGAGGAGGAGAAGAGCCGTAAGCGAAAGAACAAGGATCCGAAATTTGCTGAGATGGAGGAACGCTTCTATCGCTATGGGATCAAGCCTGAGTGGATGATGATCCACCGGATCCTTAACCACAGGTGAGGGAGGAAGCAGAGGTCTGTCACAGTAAGAGCCATTGGATTCCAGCTTATAGAAGTAGCAGGGGCTCTCTCAAGAGCATCAAGCATGACTAAAAGAAGAGTATAGGATCTACTGTTTCTCATCACAGAAAGGGGGGGGGTACCCATTGCATTGAGCACCATTGAGTCCCTAGCCACAGATCTTGTCTGCACTAGCACTTATGCCAGCAAAACTTTCATCACTCAGGGGTGTGCTTAGTGGGTTCCCCCCCCCCCCCCCAGAAGTAACAGAAGTTGTGCTGGTGTAAGCGCTGGTGTGAAAAACATATCAGTGGGAGATGGTCTCCTACCAATATAGCTACTGCCACTCATTTAGGTGGCTTATGTCAGCAGGGGAGCTCTCTAATGTAGCTGTATTATGTCCATACAAGTGTTCTTACAGTGGCTCAATTGAGGCAATACAGCTGTGTCACTAGAAATTTAAATCTAGATTAGCCCAGAGATAGCAGCCACACTTGGCAGAAAAAAGGTGGATCATGGGCAGCGTTGGTGGATTTGTTTCTATTGTGATGGGATCAAATGGATCCCCTTCTGTGGGTGAGGGTGGGATTGAAAATCTGACTTCAGTTATGCTGGGGATCATGGATGTGGCTGCTCTTACTCCTTCCTCATCTGTTTCCTACTTCCCCTCCCCTGTGTGTGTAGAGTGGGGGTAAAGGAAGGCTGATTCCCATACGTGAGATTTTAGAGTCATTTGCATCTCTCTACAGCGTGGATAAGAAGGGGAATGTACACTATCTGATTAAATGGAGGGACCTGCCCTATGACCAGGCCTCCTGGGAGAGTGAGGATGTGGAGGTGCAAGACTATGATCTCTACAAGCAGGCCTACTGGAATCACAGGTAACTGGATGGCATGATCAACTTGAACTACAAGCAAAGTAGGGTTAGGGATATGTTCCCAATCTCTGGAAACTACTGAATTTGGAGGATCAAGGAATCAAATTATTCCATCCCTACTGACTCCTTATGCTTTCAGGTAGAGGCTCCATGCCTGCCTTGCAGTGCGTTACAGGGTTGGTTTAATCTCTTGGCCTCTCTGGATGATTGCCATGTCCTCCCTGCTATTTGTAGCTCCTCCCCATTTGTTGTCACCTGCAAAATCCATAAAACTCATACATTCTTTGGGTGGGGCTGCCTTTGTACAGGGAGCTAATGAGAGGTGAAGAAGGTCGACCTGGCAAGAAGATAAAGAAGGTGAAGATTCGGAAGTTGGAAAGGCCCCCAGACACACCTATAGTGGATGTAAGTTATTGTTCTCTTTTGAGTTAAGTGAATTCTGGGATATGTGAGAGACTTGCATCTTCAGGGGGTAAGGGTGGGAGGCATTTTTCTTTACCTTCCACTGGTGATTCCAGCTGATACATCTGACATGTCAGTAAATTACTAAGAGGAAGGTAGCAGGATACTGTGTCCAGAGGACCCCCCCCCCCATTGGGTTAGAGAGGAGGGGAAGTGGGTACAGAACCTTTATTCATTTTCACATTGTCTTCTGGGGAGTGGCCCACCTGGCTTGTGGGTATGGAGTGTTTGATTTCCAAAGTTGAGGACTTCAGAAAAGATGCCCTTTGTGGTCAGCTGAGACAGCATGGCACTGGGAATTGGGGACTTGTCCGATTCCTGCCTCAACTGTGCTAGGGAGTAGGGAGGCGAGCTGGAACTTGATCCATAGGAAACACAAGTCTTGATGGCTGATTGGAGTTCCTTTGCATCAGTCAGACCAATCTTTTTTTTTTTTTTTTCTTTCCCCCTCCCTTTCCTCCTTTTCTAGCCAACAGTGAAGTATGACCGGCAGCCAGAGTACCTTGATGTAACAGGAGGGACCTTGCATCCCTATCAGCTGGAGGGGCTGAACTGGTTGCGCTTCTCTTGGACCCAGGGCACAGACACAATCTTAGCTGATGAAATGGGGCTGGGCAAGACAGTGCAGACAGCTGTATTCTTGTACTCTCTGTACAAGGAGGTGAGATGCGAAAGTGTCTGGGGATACCCACGTCTAGGGTGATGCTCTCCTGCCCTGATGGGATGCAGTTCTCTAATGCTCCTGATGACTCTGTCCTCAGGGCCACTCAAAAGGACCCTTTCTGGTGAGTGCCCCACTCTCCACAATTATCAACTGGGAGCGAGAATTTGAGATGTGGGCTCCAGACATGTATGTGGTGACCTATATTGGGGACAAGGACAGCCGAGCCATCATCCGGGAGAATGAGTTCTCCTTTGAGGACCATGCCATACGTGGGGGCAAGAAGGCATCCAGGATGAAGGTACAGATGCTCTAAAATTGCTTCCCGTTAAGCCCCAGCTTACAGAAGACTGGCTGGCTCCTAGGATTTGAGGGGTGAGGGATACGAGGACTGACTCTAGCAACTGGTTCTGATGTGGGCCTTGCTAAGTGAAAGTGGCTGCTAACTGGGAGCTGTTGGACAATCTTTAGCACTAGGTAAGAGTGAAGTGTTTAAACTTGAACACAGACTACAGCTCTGACTCCATGTAAAGAACCATTGAAGGGGCCAGTTCCTCAATGACACTAGTGCTATTTGACTAGCAGACGGGAAATCTCCCCATCCCTTCTTTCCCTGATAGGTAGAAAACTTTCCTTTCCATGGCTTTTAGTTTCTGCAGAATTCTTGCTTTCGTGGTAAGCTAGTCTTGACCCTTGTATGTGAGAGCCTTTCAATTGACTGCTTGCCTTGCCAAGTCTATAGACAGGCAGGTAGCATGGTGGCAGTTATGTTACTGCTCAAAGCTTCCGCAGCAATATAGGAAAGCTAGGATTCCTCAGCTTTTGCCTAAGCGCATCGAAAATGTGATTCGTGTTGACTTCTAGGAATGCTTGAAGCTCAAAGTAGTACTAAAACAACTTCAGTGAACCAGAATTGTCTGGAATGAAGTTAGTTCTCTGGCCAATAAGCATCATTTCTCTTCTTCCTGTGCCACCCCAAATTCTTCTTCAGTAATTATCTATTTTCCTGGCATTGTCCTTTCCTTTCTTCACCCATTTCTAAACTTTAGAATTTCTTTTGAAATTAGACTTGGCAACGTTGCAGCAGTTTCCCGAAACATAAGGTGGTAAAAATACGGTAGTTCAAACTTGGACAAATCCCGTGACTAATATTAAATGACCTGACTCTTGAAATAACAAATGGTCAGGGCAGACTGATGCAAGCACAAGTCCTGCCCCTACTTGGTCTGACCTCGGGCTGTACTTCTCCCCTGTTCCCCTGTGTCTAAACTTTCATTTGTCCTTGCAGAAGGAAGCATCAGTCAAGTTTCATGTGCTGCTCACTTCCTATGAACTGATCACAATTGACATGGCCATTCTGGGTTCCATTAATTGGGCCTGTCTCGTTGTGGATGAAGCTCACCGGCTCAAGAACAACCAGTCAAAGGTACAGAACGAGTACTAAAGTGATGGCAGGAGCTGGAAGGTGGTGGAATTCGTAGGCTTCTCTTTTTTTTTTTTTTTTTTTTTTTTTTTTTTTCTCCTCTCCATTCTCCTCTTCAAGAGCATAATTCTCAGATGAGCTACGCAATGTCTTAAGACATAATCTTGGTTTAAGGATTTAATGTGACAAAATAATCTAACATCTCTTCTAAGCTGTTATAGTGAGTTTGTTGTTTTAAAATTTGTGCCTTATATCCTGCTGTAGCAAAATTCCCAAAAGGCATAAAAAGATGCAATTGGTGAAACTTAAAGCCAACTAATTCATACAGGAAATATCACCCAGGCAGGTCTGAGGAGTGGCTGTACAGGCAGTGTGTGAATGAGATCAGCCTGTAATGGCACTTTCCAGGAGATACAGAACTTGGGACTCTTGCAGAAGCTGAACCCTAGCTTTGAAGGATTGATTCGGGAAGGAGTTTTCCTGCATGGCATAGTGTCTAATCCTGGGGGGGGTGGAACAAGCAGATAACCTGGATGAATCCACTGACTTCCTTCATCTCTTCCTTCCCCAGTTTTTCCGGGTGCTGAATGGTTATTCCCTCCAGCACAAACTGCTGCTCACAGGAACTCCTCTGCAGAACAACCTGGAGGAGCTGTTCCACCTGCTCAACTTCCTGACGCCTGAAAGATTTCAGTATGTCTTGTAATGCAGACCCAGGCTGAGTCTGCCTCTTTATTCCCTTCCCCGGCCCTTCTATCTCCCTGTGGGCCTAAATCTCCTTCCCTTGTGTCTCCTGCTCTGAGTGCTTGTTTCTCCTGCAGTAACTTGGAAGGCTTCCTGGAAGAGTTCGCAGATATTGCCAAAGAGGATCAGATCAAGAAGCTGCATGACATGCTGGGCCCACACATGCTGAGGCGCCTCAAGGCTGATGTTTTCAAGAACATGCCCTCCAAGACTGAACTCATTGTCCGAGTGGAGTTGAGCCCCATGCAGAAGTGAGCATGGGCGGGTGGAGGATCTCCTTGAGACCACCTTATGACTTCTCTGCATTCATTTGCTTTACATGTGCTAGGTGGGATCAAGAATCTGGTCTTGCATCTCTCACATAAGAGATGGAGACCATCGATGGCAGGGCATTTAGGTCATGCTAGCTGGGAAGCATTGCTGATGTAGTGGTAGGATATGAGCTGATGCAAACCTAGGGAGGGGTTATCATCCCTTCTGTGGTGATGGGAGGCTTGCTTACTTAGATTCTTTCTTCACAGGAAATACTACAAATACATTTTGACAAGGAACTTTGAGGCACTGAATGCACGAGGTGGTGGCAACCAGGTCTCCCTGCTCAATGTGGTCATGGATCTGAAGAAATGTTGTAACCACCCCTACCTCTTTCCTGTGGCTGCTGTGGTATGTTCTAGTCTCTCAAACCTCTGTGCAAGGCCCGTTACCATTCATGTGGGATGAGCCTGAGCTTCTTTGCACCTGGACCAGCACTCCGTCCTTTCTCTCTGTAGTGTCCTGTGTTTTAATATGGGTTTGAAATGCCTCATAGGCCCGTCTTTTATTTCCCTCTGCAGTCCCTTCTGTGTGGCAAGCCAGGGAGGGAGAAGAGGGTGTCTTCGTGCATGGGTGTCAAAAGGTAGAGAGTGTAGGTGCAATCAGAGCATGAGTGTACAGGAGAGGTTGGGAAGGAAGAAAAATCAAATAGGAGTGTAGGAGACAAACTGGAAGATACCAGTTGCACAAAGAATGATGGTACTGAACTTCAGCAAATCCTCCCACAGGAAGCTCCAAAGATGCCAAATGGGATGTATGATGGTAGTGCCCTAATCCGGGCATCTGGCAAGCTGCTTCTCCTTCAGAAGATGTTGAAGAATCTCAAGGAAGGAGGCCACCGGGTCCTCATCTTCTCACAGGTAATGGGGCAGTGTCTCCCAGAAGCAGGGAACTGCCTGTGGTAAGAAGGAGGCAATCCCATTGGTATCTTCCTGCTCAGCTTTCTTCTCTCCTTGTCCTCAGATGACTAAAATGTTAGATCTCTTGGAGGACTTCCTGGAACATGAAGGCTACAAATATGAGCGGATTGATGGCGGGATCACAGGGAACATGCGCCAGGAGGCCATTGATCGCTTTAATGGTATGGAATTCTATACATGCAACAGAAGATGAGAACTCTCCCTCACCTCACAATGCTCTTGTACTCTGCTGTTCCATCCCTAGGCTTCTGAGTTGGGACTGGATGTGATGAGTCTGTGGAGTTGAATTTAATGTTCTTTCTCTCTGCACCCCACCCCTTCTCACATACTCTTCTCCTTCCCTTCCCTCCATCACCAAAAGCTCCTGGTGCTCAGCAGTTCTGCTTCCTGCTTTCCACTCGAGCTGGGGGGCTCGGTATCAACCTGGCTACAGCAGACACAGTGATCATCTATGATTCAGACTGGAACCCACACAATGACATTCAGGTGAGACTGTAGGGTGGCACTAAAGTGACTAATGGGTGACCCTTAGGAATGAGAGATGGTGGAGCGGGGGAGAAGGGAAGGAAGTATGTGTGGTTGTGCAGGGAAAAGGAGACTTAACTGTGGAAAAATCAAGCACTAAATGGGGAAGGGGCAACTGGAAGGGATTTGGCAGCAAAGGTTGGTCCCAAGGGATAACCTGCAGGAGATTTGAAGTGAGGCAGTCCAGAAAGTTAGAGTTACATAAACAGTCAGATTCTGTGCCTGGTCTGGTTTGGGGTGGTTCTGAATACACCTCTCCCCCCAGGCTTTCAGCCGTGCCCATAGGATTGGACAGAACAAAAAAGTGATGATTTACCGTTTTGTGACACGGGCTTCCGTGGAGGAGCGTATCACTCAAGTGGCCAAGAAGAAGATGATGTTGACGCATCTGGTGGTGAGGCCAGGGTTGGGCTCCAAGACAGGCTCAATGTCTAAGCAGGAGCTTGATGACATCTTGAAGTTTGGCACTGAGGAGCTCTTCAAGGATGAGACCACTGAGGGTGGTGAGTTTTTGGGTGTGGCAGGGGATGCTGCTTTGCTTCTGAATGGCAAGGCTGCTGAGTGCTGCCCCTTGAAGAAACCCTGGATGGCACTTGCTCCCAAAAATCCCTCAAGTCAACACCAGCTGACTCTACTCTCCTCCAGGTGAAAGCAAAGAGGGTGAGGACAGCAGTGTCATCCACTATGATGACAAAGCAATTGAGCGACTACTGGACCGAAATCAGGATGAGATTGAAGACACAGAGCTGCAGGGCATGAATGAGTACCTCAGCTCCTTCAAGGTGGCCCAGTACGTGGTACGAGAGGAGGAAATGGGGGTGAGTGGTTTTTTGCATTTTCTATTCTAGTGTGCAAGAGTTGAACAGCAACAGATGTGACTGATATGTAAACATAAATGGGCTTCCTCTGGGAAATAGGTGAGAAGATATTTTGCCCCTGTGACCTGAGGGATTTTAAATGCAGGGCTGTTACTCCTATCCCTCTCGCAGGAGGAGGAGGAGGTGGAGCGTGAGATCATTAAACAGGAGGAGTCAGTGGACCCTGATTACTGGGAGAAGTTGTTGCGTCACCACTATGAGCAGCAGCAGGAAGACCTGGCTAGGAACCTGGGCAAGGGCAAACGTATCCGCAAGCAAGTCAACTATAATGATGGCTCCCAGGAGGACAGAGGTACAGATGGGACGCCCATAGAGAATTTTGTGTGTGGCAGGGAACAGGACCTGCAAGACTAAGATCTGTCATTCTTGCTTCCCCCTTCTTGCAGATTGGCAGGATGACCAGTCAGATAACCAGTCGGATTATTCAGTGGCCTCTGAGGAAGGAGATGAGGATTTTGATGAGAGATCTGAAGGTAGGTGTCTTAAGAGCCTGGACAACATTCTCTCTGGAGGTGGCAGTCAAGACGCCTCCGTTTGGGAGCTTGGCGCTCCAGTTCATCTCCATGTGGTGCAGGATGCCAGTGCATGTTCTCACTATGGTACGTTGTGTGCCTCTTAATTTCTTGTCCCCTTCTAGCGGCTCGTCGGCCCAGTCGCAAAGGCCTAAGAAATGACAAGGACAAGCCCCTGCCTCCTCTTCTCGCCCGTGTGGGAGGGAACATTGAAGTAAGTGGTACCCTAGAAAGCATGTTTGAGTCCTTGTGTTCATAGGGCTATAACTAACTAAACCTTTCCTTCCTTGCCCAGGTGCTGGGCTTCAATGCCCGCCAGCGCAAGGCCTTCCTCAATGCCATCATGCGCTATGGGATGCCACCCCAGGATGCCTTCACCACCCAGTGGCTTGTCCGGGACCTGCGTGGCAAATCTGAGAAGGAATTCAAGTGAGTCTGCAGTGGGCAAGGGACGGGAGGAGGTGGCATCTGGACCCACTGGGAAAGGGTGAGAATGATAACAGAGGGTGCAAGGGTAAAAGGTGCTACATGCTTCAGGGGCAAGAAGCCTGTTTGTGGAGACTTGAAAAATAAGTAAGGAGAAACTGATGCAAGGGAAGAGAGCTTAGGAACTGTCCTGCACTTATAGGTCTGAGCCAGAAGCCCCAAACGTGGGTGACTAGGGGCTAGGAGACTCAGGGTAGCTCTTTGTTATGTCTTGACCCTAAGGTTGATCTAATACTGCCACAGGGCCTATGTCTCGCTGTTCATGCGTCACCTATGTGAGCCAGGAGCAGATGGTGCGGAGACCTTTGCAGATGGAGTCCCACGGGAGGGGCTCTCCCGCCAGCATGTCCTCACTCGTATTGGAGTCATGTCACTTATACGCAAAAAGGTGAGTGCTTTATTGGAGCAATGCTGAACTCTCCCTCTACCCTACATCAGTGTTTCCCAACCAGTTTGCTATGGCACACAGGTGTGCTGTCAGGTTTGAGCAGGTGCACCACAGTTTTTTGAAAAACAACTCAAAAGAGCTCAGGATTGGCTCATGAATGTTCATTTGTAATCTATAGGATGGTGTGCCATGGCAGGGAAAAGGTTGGGAACCACTGCCCTACATCATTCCTTCTCCTCAGAGGTCCTCTCATCATTGGAACCTGTAGCGCTTGTATGCAGCACACAAAACCACCAGATGCCCCCTTTTCCCACCTATCTTTGGGGCAGGCACCTGTGATGTCTTGAGCAGCCGTGATTAGAGGGGAAGCTTTTGTGTGATCTTTCCCATTATGTGTGTTTCTCCTCCTCTCCCCCAGGTGCAGGAATTTGAGCATGTGAATGGACGCTGGAGCATGCCAGAACTGGCAGAGATAGAGGAGAACAAGAAGCTTTTGCAGCCAGGCTCGCCTTCCCCCAAGACCCCCACACCCTCCACGCCAGGCGACACTCAGCCTAACACACCTGCCCCTGTCGCTCCACCTGGTGAGAGCATTTCCTTAACGTAACCTCCCGTCCTGCCCCTACTAATGCAGTTCCCCTCACCAAAACTGTGGTGGGGAGGACCCTGGGGCGGACGCAAATCAACTTGTCTCTCAGGTTAGGAGGGCTACCTCAAGAGATGCGTATGCTCTTAAAGGCACGAGAGAACATTACCTTTCTTTGTGTGGGGTGTGGCTAAGAGGTGACTCCTCTATTTGTTCTGTGGAGTTAGAGGGCTTTGATTCAGTTGTGGTTTTAGATTAGGAGTGGAGCTGCATTTATGGAAGCTAAGGGAGAGGTGCACTATTGTGCAATGAGGGGCAGAGTTTACTGATCTCTATTTATTTTTATTTTTTATTTCTATAAAAAAAAATGTGCTGCTCTGGGGTGGGGGTGGTACAGAAGAGGGAGTGAAGGTGGAAGAGGGAGCCAACATCAAGGAGCAAGCAGAAACCATGGAGCCTAAGAAGGAACCCAACCTCACTACTGCTGAAACAGATGCCCCAATGGAGGTGAGTTACTTGGTGCTTGTTTCATACTGTTGTATCTCTTCTGCTGTGCTCATTGTCTGTCTGTCTGTCTGTCTGTCTGCCCCATGCCTGAAACAGAGCTAGATTCTGGGAGTTTCTAGGAGTTCTGTTCTGACACTCTCTCTGTGGAGGCAGTAGACCAGCTCTGGTCTGTGTCCGTGTCCTGCACCTATTCTCCCACAGCTACCATCTGCTGTATGGCATTGTCAAATGTCTTTCACCCTGCCTTCTGCTTCTGCTGGTAGGTGGGTGGTTCACAGGCGTTGTCCACTGGTGGCTGCTGCTCCTAGAGTTAATAAACTTTCTCTCTTCAGCAGTGTGCCCAGTCTGTGGAGACAATCCCACAGGAAGCAAAGTCCCCAGTGAACCCTCCAGAATCGGAGGAGAAAAAGCCAGAGGAAACAGAGGTGAAGGAAAGACCAGAGGAGCCAATGGAAATGGAAAGCAAAGGTATCAGTTGGAAGTTAAGAGGCCCAGAACTAACTGTAGCATCCCGTGTAGCATGTTCCCAGAGCTATACAGAGACTATACTTTTTTTGTTTTGTTTTGTTTGGGTGAGAGGCATACTTTTAAAGTATAAATATGAATGGGGATCACAGTGCTATGATATAGGAAACAGGCCAGGTTTTAGACAGAACCGAAAATCATTTCTAGCTATTAGACTGGATCTCATGGCTTCTGTTCAACTTTCCTCATGTAGCTGATGTGGAGAAGGTTGAAGAGAGAGTGTCTGAGCCCCCTGCTGAACCTCTAACTATCAATTTGGATGAGAAGGGTGAGTGTGGCAGGATACTGCCAGCCCTCATAGTTATCCATCTTCTAGAGGTTCTTCATGACCGTAGCTGTTATACCTGCTTTTCTTAATGGCTCCCTGTCTCTGCAGAGGAGAAGAAGGACAATGACAAGAGAGATGTGGTGATGCTACAGAATGGGGAGATGCTGAAGGACTCAATTGATGAGAGACACAAAAAGGCAGTGAAACAACGCTTCATGTTCAACATAGCTGATGGTGGCTTCACTGGTATGAGTAGCCTGAGTGCAGCTACACGTACTCTGTCTCCACTCATTTTGGTGAAGTCCCTTCTGACTCTCTTGTCTGTCTCCCCCATTCGCAGAGTTGCATTCCTTGTGGCAAAACGAAGAACGAGCAGCGACTGTCACCAAGAAAACTTATGAGATCTGGCATCGGCGCCATGACTACTGGCTCCTAGCTGGGATAATAAAGTATCCTTTCCTGATGAATACTACTCTCCCCTTTCCAACCCATCCCTGCAAAGAGGATCATAGCAAGTGGTGACTACAATACAGTTAGTGGGATGGCCCCACATTTACCCACCCTGACCAATATCATAACTCTGTGCCAAGATCTTAATGGAGTGGCTACGATGCAGTCAGCAAGACACTTCTTTCTCTCATTTTCCCATCCCATCCCAGAGGATACAATCACATTTCCTTGGCTGTGTGTTCCCTTGTTCTTATTGCCTTTGTTTGCCTGAGCTCCTCTTTCTCAGCCATGGCTATGCACGTTGGCAAGACATTCAGAATGATCCACGTTACGCCATCCTCAACGAACCCTTCAAGGGAGAAATGAATAGAGGCAACTTCCTGGAGATCAAGAACAAGTTCCTGGCCAGGAGGTTCAAGGTGGGGACCTCTACTTCCTGGGTGGCATATACCTTTTATTATGCAGTGGCTTTGTAAACTAGGAGTAAGACATCCTGTCCTGCCTGAGCTTGATGTTCCATTTTTAAGGGGACCTGCAGAAGGAAAATGAGGGTCTGTCCTGTGATTGCACTCCTTTTCCACCGGAAATAATCTTCCACTGTTACTCTACCTAGTTGCAGGAGAACCCACAAGGTGGATTGGGAGCTCTTTGCTATTGAGGAGGTGGGGTTTGTTTTTTTGGGGTGTGGTTTTTTTCCTCCCAAGTAATGTGTGTGTTTGGTGTGAGGCTGGGTAGATATCTTGCCCTCAACATCTTTGTGGTTACAGTCTACTCAGGCTATGTTTAGATTAGGTTTAAAAGACTTGTTTGAACACATTACAGAATCCTAGTATAGTCTGTGCATCTTATTAACACCATTACAGTTGGGTTCTAGAACAAGTAAAACACCTCTAGTCTACCATGACCTTTGTGTTGTCTCCAGAGTTGGTTTGAGGGTTTTGTTGGTTATTAGTCTGTTTCTTTGCTGATGGAATTAAGTAGGTGCCCTATTCCAGGCTGCTTGGCCTCCTGGAAAGCAGCAAAATAGCAATATTCTTACAATTTTGCTTTAAGATTTAAGGGGGGGGGGGGGAATGGCCCTGAAGGCCCAGATCTTCCTTCAGGGAACACCCACTGTGAAGGAGTTCTTGTAGCAGCAAACAGCCTGCAAGGGATAAATGGAATGCAATAATGATGTTTCCTGAGGGAACGGTCCCTGAAAATGAGAGCTATACTTTCATGGAGGAGAGGATGCTTGATGCCTTTTTGTGTGGGACAGGATTGTCATTCTTTTCTGCATAGTGTTTAGTACAGTGGGGACCTGATTCTTGATTTTGTGTATCTGGCCACTACCCCAATACAAATAAGTGCCTGGGAAGTAAGTAGCTGCCGTAGGTCAGGCTTGGTGTCATGGGGATGTTGGCAGAAGACAAGCCTTAGGGGAGGTAGGAAGGTCTGAGTGATAGACTGCTCTGCAGGAGGTAACTGAGGAGGAGTGGTGGGATTCTGATGTATATCCTCTCTCTCTCTCTCTCTCTCAGCTGCTGGAGCAGGCCCTGGTGATTGAGGAGCAGTTGCGGCGAGCTGCTTATCTGAACATGTCAGAGGACCCATCTCACCCATCTATGGCCCTGAACACACGTTTTGCTGAGGTGGAATGTTTAGCAGAGAGTCACCAGCACCTGTCCAAGGAGTCAATGGCTGGGAACAAGCCCGCCAATGCTGTTCTTCACAAAGGTGAGGCAGTAGATCGTGCTGAGCAAGGGTGGGCTTGTCTCGTGTCGATATCCCCTCCAGCCCTGCCCCCCCTGCGCGGGTGCCCCTCCCCCTCTAAAAACACCCCCCCTTTTTCTTCCAGTTCTGAAGCAGCTGGAGGAGCTTCTGAGTGACATGAAGGCAGATGTGACTCGGCTGCCTGCCACCATTGCCCGCATCCCACCTGTGGCAGTGCGCCTTCAGATGTCAGAGCGCAACATCCTCAGCCGACTGGCCAACCGCAGCAGCGAACCTCCTCCCCCACCGCCTCCCCAGCAGGTAAGCTCCCTCCCATCCCCCGGCCGGTAGGGATCCCCATCTTTCTTGGAGCTTAAGCCATTCCCCCTCCCCAATCCGGTCGTTATCTGGAGGGAGCAGGGCCTATGGAGTGTCCCAGATGGATGGGTGCGGTTGATAAGGGGTCCTAACACACCTTTGTTTTTACCCCACAGGTGGCTCAGCAGCAGTGAGGCCCTGGCTTGGTACTGATGACCTCTCAACCAAGCTGAAATGATCCCTCTTCACACTGTATCCCTCCTCTGGCTGAGGTTCCTGAGCGGACGCTGTTTCCCTTGGTGGATGTTGCTGCACCAGCCTCCTGGGGGGGAGAGGAAACTCCTCCCTCTGCAGCCAGCCCACACAAGCAAGGAGTGTGCCAGGGCAAGAGGAGAAATACAATGGACTCTGTACATAGTGACTGGAGGCCACAGTGCCACGTCCTGTTACACAGAATTCTGGCTGCACTGCTCGCTGCCTCAGCCTGGAGTCCCATGGGTTTTTTTGTTTAATCTTATTTTGAGTTTGACTGAGATGAGTGTACAGATGAGACCAAGCAAAAGCCAGGACAGAGACACAGCTACCTCCATCAAGATCGTTTTTAATACAAAAACTGACTGGACTTGTCCACTAATAACAGCTAAAAAGAAAAAAAAAAATCTTGATAAAATCTGAAAAATAAAGGTTTCCTTGTATTTTATTCTGGTGTGTCCAGCTAGCTGTGGCAAGTGGTGGGGGAAAGAGGGGAGGAAATAGCAGACAATAGGCAAGCAACCTTTTCTAGTGCTGTAAATAAGTTATAAGCTCCAGTCACCCAGGACAGCCCTGATTTAGTTTAGCTTTCTTGTACCCGCTGCTGCTTTTGTGACAGGGGACGTGGCACAGGTCCTCTGTCTTGTAGCATAAGCCTTGTTCCATGCTTTGTAAAGAGAAAAGGTAGATCTTTGTATGCTAAGTTACCTCCTTTCCAGGCCAAGTGGTGGTTGGTGCAGGTCTGTTACTTACACTATCAATGCTGGGCTGGCTTTTGAATTAGTGCCCTCATGCCCCTGATTCTCTGCCTTTACAAATATTGAGATTACAAGGAGTATGTCTAACTATTAAAACCTGCAGCACTCCTGCTCCTACTACTTCAGCCCTGTCATACAACAGTGGATTTGGTTGGGCTCAAGGACTCTGAAGCAGGAGGGTCTTAAAGCAGGGGGCCTAAAAACATACGGCCCATGGGCCGCATGTGGCCCCTAAAGCTATTTCCTGCAGCCTGCAACGGCATGATCACTACCAAGATTTTCAATATCATTGTATGGAAAGATTTCAGTGGTGTGGCCCTTGGGCTACCATGCTAGTCCTCATGTGGCCCTCATCGTGATTTGAGTTTGAGACCCCTGTCTTAGAGCTTGGGGAGTAACAGCCCTCACCCTGAACTGTCTTATTGTGATATAGGCATAGCCAAGGTGGCAGCAAGGAGACAGGCACGGAAAGCTTTGCACCTGCACCTACCCTGTGTCTGGCTACTGCCTGCCTTGTTGCCATGGAAACAGCAGCAGCACCTGACAATCAGCCTAGCCCTGGCTGCAGCTGGGTTCAGTCCCTGCTTGCCTGGGCCACACTGGGCTGTTGTTAAAGCACTGCATGGGTGGGGGGTGAGGACCAACTACTCTGATGTAGCTCATGAGTGTGCATACCTTCCTCCCACCCTCAACGTGGAACTCTGCTGGCCCAAAGCGTCAGTGAGGCCATCTCATGACTTTGGGTGTAAATCTTGCCGGATTTGGATTTTCTTTGGTTCGATGCTTGAATGCATAGAACTATAGCAGAGCCTTGGCTGCCATCAAAAGTTTTAGCTCTCCAGCTTGTGAAGAAAAATCTGAGCTAGGCCCCTTACTGCTTCCATGTGCAACCTCCACCCCTTTTATAGTTACAAGTGCTACTGTGTGGTGTGTACAGGGCCAGCCTGAACAAGTTTGTATAAATTGTGCATGGGTGCTTATGCCAGCATCCTTAGTACAGCACAGCTCCTCCCAGAGAGCTGACCTAACCTGACAGCTAGGTAGAGCATGCCCCCAAGTGGTGGCAGTTTCTGCAGTCCTGCCTGATCTAATATTGCCCTAAAACTGCAGCCCAGCCTGTTGCCTTCACAGCTGGCTGGACTCAAGGCACTTGTGAGACAGGGCAGGTTTGGCTGGAGCAGCTGCTGCAGCAGGAGTCAGTAACTCAAAGAGCCCTTTCTAAAAATCCCTTCCATACCCAAGTGTTTTGAGAGCCACAATGGCTGTACTTTGCTAGGGGTGGAGCTGAGCCAGGGCCTGTGAGGGGAGTCCAAAAACAGGAGTGGACTCCCAGCAGGGTCCCCTGGCTGTTGCTCCCCTTGTCCTGGGAGCCAGCAGCTGCGTGCAGTCCAGAGCTGCAGACTCTAGCTTGGGGGCTGGAAACCCAAAAGATAAGTTGTTTTTTTGAAATACCTTCAATAACCAAGTGCTTGGAGAACCAAAATGGGTATAGTCCAGGGGTGGCCAAACTTATGGAACTCAAGAGCCACACAAGTTGATTATTAAACCTTCGAGAACTGCACTGAGGCATATAGCCATATACTTTTACCTACTCCAAAATTGCTAAGTTTAAAATTCATTGCATGCTTTAATTTTATCACAAAAAGAGGGCAAATATCAATTCTGCTAGTGTCAGATTCTAGTAATTACTTAAGGTTAGTATAAAAATTAGGCTTATGCAGTAAAAACTTAGCTGCTGCTCAGTGTAGGAGACTGCAGGCTAGGGGTGAGTTTTTTAAAATCTTGACCATGCTGTGCTTCTCCCCCTGTCCTGACCCTCTCCTGAATTCCTAGGCTGGGGCTGCTTTCCTAAACTGATTTGCTGATGTTCTTCCAGGAGCCACGCTTTTTCATGCAAGAGCCCCATAGGGCTCCTGCACCACAATTTGGGTATAGTCTTTTGTCAGTTTCCAAAGGGATAGCCGTGTTAGTCTAGTCCAGTAAAAAAACAACAAGCAGTTGTGTGGCACTTTAAGACTAACAGATTTATTTTTTGCATGAGCTTCGAAGCATCTGAGGAAGTGGGATCTTTTCCCACGAAAGCTTATGCAAAAAATAAATCTTAGTCTTAAAGTGCCACACGACTCCTTGTTGTTTTTTTACTGGACTCGACTAACACGGCTATCCCTTTGGATGTAGCCTCTTGGTCGGGCTGGGGAGAGCTAGGCTGGGTCTGCTGGTGGGAGAGGAGCCCCAGCCAGGAGCAGGCTCCCCCCAGAGTCCCTTCAATGGTGCAGGGGGAGCTCACAAGGGCTCCCAGAGCCAAGAGCAGGCCAGCAGCACAGCCCAACCCCTCACCAACCCCCTCCCTCTCGGGGAAAGAGGCGGGGCCTTTTCCCCTGGGGGCGGGGCATAGGCTGGCTAATCGCGGAGCAGGGGAGAAGAATCTAGCCAATGGCGGGGAGGGGGTGGAGACTGAGGCGTCTGGCCAATCCCAGGGCGAGGGGAGGCGGAGCTTGTGCTGCTGCTGGGAGCGGAAGTGGCCTTGCGCACACGTGGTGCTGAGGCCGGCCTGGGAGGTAGGTGGCGGGTTCGGGTCCCCTCCCCCGGCGGGGCAGCGCGCGCGGGTTGGGCTGGGAGCCCGTGGGGAGGGGGGTGAAGTGGGGGCGCCTGTGGGGGGCTGCGGGCGCTTGGACGGACTGGGGGAGGCTTGGGGCAAAGCCAGGGATTTCGCTTACACCCCACTGCACCCTCTCTGAATTTCCCAACACACCCCAGTGGTAATAGTGTTACACCACATTGGTGAGCACCCCCAAACCTCCCCCACCCCCATTTCCAGTCCTGGGGTGAGTACTGGACAAACCCCGAGCTCAGTGGTTTCCAGGAAGGCAGCTGGGAGATGTCAGCAGCAAGGTGCAGGGGGCTCCAGATTGGGGGTGAGGCAGACAGGCAGAGGGAGGAAAAGCCCCCCTGAGGGTGTCCTGTGAGCAGATGGGGGTGGGCGGGAGGCCCTTCTGTTTGATTTCATTTCATTCTTCTTCCTTACCCCCCAGGGTGAGCGGCGCAATGGGGCGCAAACTAGATGTGCTGAGAAAGGAGAAACGTGGCCCAGGGCGCAAAGCCCGCAAACAGAAGGGAGCAGAGGTAGAATTAGCCAAGTTCCTTCCCCCTGGTAAGTCGCGGTATTTGCTTTTTGCACCCCTCCTCCCCACAAACAGTCATCCGGCTTCTAAAGAGCGACAGCATCCTGTTGGTCGTCCTGCTTCTCCTGTTACTGGTGTCTTAATTTTCTGTCATCTTTTGTGTGTTTCTAGCTTCTGACAACAGTGGGAAGAAATTATCCAGCCATGCACGAAAAAGGTGAGTGTATAAGTACACCTAGGAATTCATCCTCTAGAGAGGGTAGAGTCTAGGGTACTAGTAATAATCTGGCACCCGTAAGTCACAGTGATGCGATGGAGTTGTTACGATCTCTGGTGTGAGATGGTTTATCCGTTCACAAATTCCTTTGTTTACTTTTTCATGCAATTTCAGGGCTGCAAAGAGGCAAATGGGGTCAGGAAAACAAGTTAAGAAGAAGCTGCTTCAGCTGAAGAAGCTCCCAGATGAAGGGGGAATAGATGACTCCGGTGCATGTATGTGTTTAGCCTGTTGACGTCAGTCATCTAAACACGTTTGCCTAATGAAGGGTTCCATGCATTCTAAAGCTTTTCACTCAGTCCAGTGTGTTTTAGTGCCATTTTCATCACTTTCATCTTCAGCTGTGAGAAGAACAGGAGTCTGGCATATCTTCAGCCCTTGTAAAGAGTGGACATCTTTTTGCTATGCTCACCAGACTCCAGGGTATTGTGCTAGCGATGCTCAGTCTTGCTTGCTAAAAATAGCTGTGTATACACTGCAGCTCAGGCTAGTCACCCCACTGTCATGTGCCCAAGCATGGTTAGTTGGGCTAAAGCTATATCCTTGCTGCATTGTACATGATCTTTTTACTAGCGCCTGGGCTAGGATGTTCCCAGCTGCAGTGTAGACATATACAAAGGTCCTAGTCAAGATCATAATCACCTGGGGGAAGTACTTAAAAACATAGTGAAAAGTATTCCCTGGCTTACAAGTTTACAAACTAAACAGGTGGGATGAGTAAACATATTGTGACCTCATTTCACAGGCTGGGAACTGAGATGGGTTCAGAGAGACAATGTCTGTGGTGCTGTCATAAACAGAACCCAGATCTGTAGAGTCCAAGTCCACTGCTGTCTTTTACAAAGTTATCTGTTCTTTAACCACTGGAAGCCTTGCTGTTTTCCACTGAAAGTGTAGGTTACACTTTTGTGACCTGGCTTCACTCATGAAAACTTGGAGCACGTCATACATTAAAAAAAAAACCCTTTCTCCCTTCCTTCCTTTATCCAAGGGGGAAAATACCAGTGTTAATTGCTCCATGTAACACATTATGAAATGTGCACCAATGTTGTGCTGGTAGATGTAGCGTGAGAATCTAAATTACTTGGAATTGCCCAAGAGAAATGTTGTAACAAAGAAATTGAATTTTAAAAATTTGGTATGAATCCTCTTGACTTCTGGGAAGGGGGTAGAGGGCTATCAGTATCCTCTCTGTGTGTGAGGAAACTGACATACGGAGAGTTAACTTGCCCTTCTAGCTTGAATTTTGCCCCAGTGAGGATAGACTAGGGCTCTGGGAGTTTTTCACATTCCTCTTTAGCATGGGGCACAGCTCACGTACTGGTACCTTAAAGTCTAGAAAACATGATATTTGAGAACTTCAATAACTCAGTCGTAGGTTAGAGGTCTTTTACAGGACCGGGTGGCTGAGGGTCTGTGCCATGCATTGTGTAGGACGTCAGACTGGTGATCTCATTGGTCCCTTCTGACCCTAGAGTCAATAAGTTAGAATGCAGAATTCCCAGCTCTCTCATTTTGTACTGAATCGGACAAGATGGTTTTGAGAGTTATGAATCATTAACCTTTTCTTCTGTCTGCAGCTGCAGGGCAGCCATCCCTACAGACAGGAGGAAAGCGCAGGGGCCCAGGGGAAGGAGCCTCTCGCCACCCTCGGCTTGGTGTCCGTGACAACAGCTCAGCCTTGCTGACTTCAGGCAACAACGTGGTCAAGAGATTCTGGCCCTCTGGGAATAATGAAGAGGCGAGTTTGGAGTCCAGCGAAAGTGAGGAAGATGAGGTTGCAGATGCATGGGAGAGTATGGAGGATGATGGAAGCAATGAGGAGTTGGTGGATGACTACGGAGCCTCATCTTCAGAGGAGGAGGAGGTAGGAACCCCTGACTTTCATGTTACAGTAAAAACTTGAGACTTCCCAGCTGGAGACAGTGTGGAGCTGAGGCTTCAGGGCCTTATTCCTGCAGAAAGAGAAGGCCTGGGTTGGGTGGAAGGAGTTTGAGGGGCTTTATCCCCATGGGAGAGGAATCTCAAGAATGGTGGGCAGAGGTCCAAACATAGATACTTTTTTCACTTTCACAAACGACTGATCTGTATGTGCTCTCACATGGAGTGAGTGGGTTTTACATGGTCGGAAATGGGGACAGTAGGAAGTTGTCATCTGATGCTGCAGTCTCATTACTCTCTCTCACAATGCTTTTAGCTGCTGCCCATTGAACAAGCTGCCCGGAAGCAGAAGTCTGGCAGGTAAGGATTCCAGGAACTAGAGGCCAGCAGGTTTTCCTGGCGTGGGGTGAGATTGTGTCAACGTCTCTGCCATGGGACAGGAGTTTTCCTGTATTCCAAGGCCAGAAGGGACCTCTGTGATCATCTGATCTGACCTCCTGTATAACACAGGCCATCAAACCTCTCCAGAAGAGCATGTTCATTTAACAAACATCCAATCTTGATTTTAAAATTGCCAATTGTGGGGAATCGACCACGACCCTTGGTAGATTATTCCAATAGCTAAGTATTTTCACTATTAAAAATGTACTCCTTATTTTCAGCCTGGATTTGTTTAGTTGCAACTTCCAGTCAGTGGACTGTGTTATGCCTTTCTTTGCCAGAGTGCAGAACCCATTCATAACTATTTGCTCCCCACGTAGGCACTTACAAGCTGTGATCAAATTGTCCTTTAACTCTCCGTGTTAAGCTAAGTACACAGGCTTAAAGAGGTCAGTTTCCAAAGGGGATAGCCATGTTAGTCTAGTCCGGTAAAAAAACAACAAGCAGTTGTGTGGCACTTTAAGGCTAACAGATTTATTTTTTGCATGAGCTTTCATGGGAGAAGATCCCACTTCCTCAGATGCTTCGAAGATGGGTGAACTTACAGAAAGGAATGAAACTAAATGCAAGGGGGTGTAAAACATAGGATCAGATCATAAATATTTGCTGTTACTTTATGACCTGATCCTATGTTTTACACCCCCTTGCATTTAGTTTCATTCCTTTCTGTAAGTTCACCCATCTTCGAAGCATCTGAGGAAGTGGGATCTTCTCCCACGAAAGCTCATGCAAAAAATAAATCTGTTAGCCTTAAAGTGCCACACAACTGCTCATTGTTTTTTAAAGAGCTCAGTCACTGTAAGACAGGTTTTTGAACCCTTTCATCATTTTCATAGCTCTTTTCAGAACCCTCCAATTTATCAATATCTTCCTAGCACTGTGCGAGCCAGACTTGGACACAGTGTTGTGGTTGCGTAGCTTCGCTCCTTGGGGGGAAGGGGAGAGGGAATGGGAGGTTCCCAGGCTTAACTGTGAACCCTTTCCTCCCTTGTGTTCAGGGAAGGTCTCAGCGAGGATGACAGTGAAGATGATGAAGAAGAAGGGCGGGTGAGCAGCCCAAGCATGGAGAAGGAGGGCATAGACCTGCAGCTCAACATGGAGATGAATGAGCAGTTTCTGTTGCCCACTAGTGAGGAGCTGGAGAAAGAGAATATCCTTCCCTGTTACAAGTACATGGCACAGCTGAGAATCCACAGTCATGCACAGAAACATGTTGGCTTGTACATGTGCGTTCCACAGCAGAGCTGCATTGGTTCTGATGGGCCACACTACTTTGTGTTAGATCAGTGTTTCTCAGCCTTTTTGATACCAGGCTTCCTGCACTATGTGGGGGGACTTCAGGCTCCCTATGTTGTGTTGGGGAGCTATGGACCAGCACCCTCCAGTGTGCCACCTGTTAGAGCACACTTGTACATAGTATCTGATGTCATATATCTAGCCTGAAAGTCATGAAGCACAGGTAGCTGTGCATTGCATGTCATGGCGCATGCACAAAATATTCACATTTGAGCAATTCCCAAGTACACGTGACTCTTGTGATTCCTTAACTGCCTCATCACCGGCCGAGCCACTTGACCTGCACCTCATTCATCAGCGTATCAAGGACAACGTGGAGGTGCTGCAGGACTTCGGGGCAAAGCGGGAGGTCGGGCGTGCCCGACAAGAGTACCTCACTCTGCTGCGCCAAGACCTTGCTGCCTACTATTCCTACAGTGACTTTCTGCTCAAGAAGCTCATGGAGCTCTTCCCTCTCTCTGAGGTATGAACCTCATCCAAATAAGCATCTGGATTCATGCAGCCTATCTTCTTACTGACTGGGGCTCACACATCTGCCCACTGCCTTCCCAGCTGAGGCTTGACATTCTTGCTGCCTTCCCCTGTTTGCCGCCGCCTCCTCTTTCCTCCCCTGGAGGACAGCTGCTCTAGCTATATTTATAAACGATGGGAGACGGTGATCTGGACAATTACAGAGCTTGTAGGCTGACCTCAGTAGCATGCAGGACTCTAAGAACCAATTGTGGAGAAAAGAATTAAATTCATGGAGGTAAATGGTCAAAGGGATGTAATGCAATGTGGATTTACCAAAGGTGGATCATGCCAGGGTAAACTGATTATCTTTGAGATTTTTTGGTAAGATAAGGGAAGTGCAACTGATGTAATATGCAGAGCTTCAGGAGAGCATATTTCACAGTGCCACTTTGGATGTCATTGGTTAAATTAAGATGGGCGTGGTGCAAGCATTGTAAGGTGGATGGAGCTGGCTAGAGCAGAGGAGGCAGAGTTGTGCTGAAGATTAACAGTCTGATTGGAGGAAGGTTACTGGTGGAGTTCCTCAAGGATTGTTTTTGGGACCCATTATGTTTAGTTTTTTTTATTAGAGACTTTTGCACAAAAAATAGAATGCTAATGAAATTTGCTAATAAAGTTGGGAGATGTAGTCAATACAGGGGAGATTCTAAATATACAGAAATGGAGAGTAACAGGAATGGGAAGAAATTTAATAGTACAAAGTACAAGTTCATGCACATAGGCTGAAATAAGAATTTCTGCTATAAGCTGAGAGCTCATCATTTGTAAGCCACAGAGGAGAGAGCTGCGTGTGTGGGTTGATCACAGGAAGAATCTAAGCCACCAATATGATGCAGCTGTGAAAAAGGCAAATGGGATGTGTCATTTCCAGTAGAGATAGAGAAGTATTAATGCTGTTATACAAGGCCTTATTTGGAATACTGTGTACAGTTCTTGTCATCCATGTTCAAGAAAGAGTCATTTAAACTGGAACAGGTATACAGAAGAGCTGCTGAGCTGATCAGGGAGATGGAGGGCCTACTTTCTGAGAGGAGACTAGAAGAGTTTGGCTGGTTGAGCCTAGGAAAACAAAGGCTGAGAGGTGATAAGATGTCTCTCTACAGATGCATGGGGGTTAGACAGACTTGGGAAGGTGGAGAGCAATTTAAGGTAAAGGACATTGTTGGCACAAGAACAGATGGACGTCAACTAGCCATGAACAAATTCAGATGGGAAATTAGAAGAAATTTTCTAACCAATGGAGGAGTGAGGTTCTAGAACAGCCTTTAGATTTGGGGGAAATTTATCAGTGGGATTATATAGTAAGGTGCTTGGCCCAGCACCACTGGTTGTTCCTTCTGGTTTATGTCAGATGTTTCTAAAGTCTCATGCTTCAGGATTTCAGCTGGGCACCTGCAGAGGACAGGGACACCCTCCCTGGCAATGTATTCGGGGGTGGGGGGTTGATCCTTCGTCTCTCCCAGGTGCTTGAATGGCTGGTTCTTATATGGGTTTTGGAAGGAATTTCCCTTAGGTCAGATTGGCAGTGATTTGGGAGGGAGAAAGAATGTGGAAGATGGAGGTTACCTGCCTTTGCAGCATGGGGATGCAGGTTGCTTACCAGGATCATTTGGTTGTATCTCCCTTTAATCATTTCCTTGTCACTGCATAGGCCTGGGCACTGGTGCACCTTGGTCCCTCTTATTCTCTGCCCATGGCACATAAAAGTCTAGTGAGTCTACTACTTTGCTGTAAAGTATGGTTGTTGGAGTTAGTGTGTGAGTACTGGGTGGTGTTGGTGGTCTATGATGTACAGGCTAGATGATCTGTTGGGCCCTTCTAGCCTTAACCTCTGACTTTATCTCCAGCTGATCAACTTCTTGGAATCAAATGAGGTTCCTCGCCCCATGACCATTCGTACCAACACATTGAAAACACGGCGCCGGGACCTGGCACAGGTAAGCAAAGCACCATGGACCCTTGGCCTCTGTCCCAGGTATGGTGCCAAGGTCTCATACCTGTGTCTTCATCCTTCAGGCTCTGATTAATCGTGGTGTGAATCTTGACCCCCTGGGGAAGTGGTCGAAAACTGGTCTTGTTGTCTACGACTCTTCCGTGCCCATCGGTGAGAAACTGACCCTTATTTCACAGGACTGAGTTGACCAATTCACTTTTTTGGCTGCTGCTTTTCTCATGACTCTGTTTCTTCTCCCTCACCACCAAGGTGCCACCCCTGAGTACCTGGCTGGACATTACATGCTACAGGGTGCTTCCAGCCTCCTCCCTGTCATGGCTCTGGCCCCCCAAGAGAATGAGCGCATCCTGGACATGTGCTGTGCCCCAGGAGGCAAGACCAGCTACATAGGTACCTGACTGGAGGGTGGGGAATGGTGGGGGGAGAAAGAAGGGATCAAGGCTGCAGAATCTGGGAGAAGAGCCTGGGGGCAGAGGTCTGCTGGGACACCTTGGGGGCAGGGAATTAGGGAGAGCTAGAGGGTGCGTTGCTTGGGGTATGGGGGGGTGTTAGGCAGTGAGGGTCCACTGGGAATGGGAGTTTTACTCCTCTTGCTGACAGGGAGTGGGGGAGCTGCACATTGTCTGGGTCATGCTGTAACCCTTTCATGCCTGGGCAGCTCAGCTGATGAAGAACACAGGTGTGATCCTGGCCAATGACAGCAATGCTGAGCGACTGCGCAGCGTGGTGGGTAACCTGCACCGTCTGGGAGTCACCAATGCTGTCCTGAGTCACTGTGATGGACGCCAGTTCCCCAAGGTATGCAGCTGCTGTGGAGTTTCATGCTTGCTTTGTCTGGCACAAGGCTTCATCCAGTCCGGTTGTGTTCTCCTTGACTGAGTGTGCAGTGAGTTGGTGACTCACAAGAAAGGCAAGCCAGCAGGGTGAGGGAGAAGACAATTGGGCGTCTGTCTCCCTCCCTCTCCTACCTTTCTGGTGTCCAGTCTATGTGGAATTGAAGCCAAGACATCTCTTTTGCTGTCCACCTCTAGGTGCTGGGCGGATTTGACCGGGTTCTGCTTGATGCTCCCTGCAGTGGCACAGGTGTCATCTCTAAGGACCCTGCTGTCAAAACCAACAAGGTGAGCAACCTAGGCAGGAGCAGTGCAGAAAAGAGGAGAAGGAACGTGGGTGACTTGTGGGGTTAGGGTATAGAGCCAGGGGTCTCAAACTCAAATCACCACGATGGCCACATGAGGACAGGTACGTTAAGCCGAGGGCCACACCACTGAAACCTTTTCATACAATGATATTGCAAATATTGGTAACAATAGTGTCATTGTGGGCCGCAGGAAACAGCTTTAGGGACCTCATGCGGCCTGTGGGCCACGTGTTTGAGACCCCTGGTATAGAGTGAGACGTGAGCCTGGCTGCAAGTTACGGAAAGGGTGGGGGCCCTCCGGTCTCACTTTTCCTTACACCAAGATTGTGGAACAGAGAAACCTGAAAAATTGGCCTTTCTCCTTTGCACGTGCTGTTCTGGGCGTAGATTTGAGGGTAGGAGCCCACCTTAGTCCTGCCCACTCCCCACATGTGGCTCTTGCTCTCACACATCCATTTGCAGGTGACACAGATTGCTAGGCCGAAGGAAGGAGCTAGAAAAGCATGTTTCAAAGTTCTAACCCCCTCTTGTCTGTCTCAGGATGAGAAGGACATCCTACGCTGTGCCCATCTGCAGAAGGAGCTGATTCTCAGTGCCATCGACTCAGTCAATGCTGCCTCGGAGACAGGGGGCTACATAGTGTACTGTACCTGTTCCATCATGGTGAGTTCCCTTAGGCTGGGTGCCAGAGATCCGGCCTGCGTGCTGAGGGAGCTGTCGCTCGGGAAGTCCCCATAGCCTGTCTCTAATGCTTGATCTCTGGCAGGTTGAAGAGAATGAGTGGGTTGTTGATTATGCCCTGAAGAGACGCAATGTTCGCTTGGTGCCCACAGGGCTTGACTTTGGCAAGGAAGGATTCACCAGGTGTGTTAAGTTTCTGGGGGGCTGTGGGGAGGGAAGCTTGCTTTGTTATAACCCTCTGTCTTCACTTGGAAAATTTAACATTTCCTTCTTCCACCTCTGCCCCCAGGTTCAAGGACCGTCGCTTCCACCCATCCCTCAAAAACACACGGCGTTTCTACCCTCACACCCACAACATGGATGGGTTCTTTATCGCCAAACTCAAGAAATTCTCCAATGCCATCCCCAAAATGCAGAAAGGTAACTGAATGGCAGAGCTGTACTGTACTGCCCTGCTGATGCCCAGGGCTGGCCAGCTGGGAATAGCAGAGAGCTCGCCACCCAGGCAGTATGACTTGCTTGCCACATAGCATCTTCTGTGCTTTCCAGTCTGACTCTCCTTTCTTTTTCTAGATGAGGAGTCTACTGTGGAAACAGCAAGTCTAGAGCTAGCCTCAGAAGAAGCCGTAGAGCCACAACCTAAAAAGAAGAAGCTTGAGAAGTTGAAAGCCACCACCAGAAAAAAGAAGCAGCCCATTTCAAAGGGAGGTTCTGTACGAAGACATGGGAGGCCCTTGCCCAGGAATCTAGGAGCTCGACTACCTGCTAGGAAGCAGCGCAAAATGCATCGGAGTGGACAATAAGAGGAACTGCCTCTCTGGACTTTGGTGTCTGGTTCCATGAGATCCTGGTCCTGGGGATGGGATGTTCTCCTTGAAGAATGAAGGCCAGGGACTTTCCAGATTCCACCCATGTAGGGTTGGTTTTCCCATCTTGTGCAGATGATTGGTTTAGCAGTGTATGTCAGAAACTGCTGTTGTCCCTGGAAAGGGGACAGTTTTTGAATTGTCAGCTTTTTATTCTGGCAGCCTGGTGTGCTTCCTGAGCTCTCCTGTGTTTGGGCTCTGTATTGATAGATCCTGAGTCATTAAAGATTTTATACTTTGATCAATTTCCTTCCCTTCCCCTGCTTGTTTAAGATAGGGGATTTAGTTCAGTTTAGGGCCCTAAAGCTGGGCCTACAGTAAATGTTCAGCTGTAGCCACTGATTCTTCTGCTGCAGAAGAGGCCACTGTGACCCCTCCATCTCTAATCTTTCATTGGTCTCTCCCTTTGTGCCTCCTTGGTTTCTGTCCCACTCTGTCTGACCCTGTTCCTCTTTCCCAATATGCTGTTGCCCACTCCAGTGTCTCTTCACTCCTCCCAATTTCTTTCCTTTCCTTCTGCCCCTTCCTTTCTCTCTTGGGCTAGCGAAGGGGGGCTGCCCACAGGCTGGGCGTTGTACAGCTTGGTTCATTTGCCTCCTCACCCACCCTCAGATGCGGTGGTTCGCTAAGTGAGGCCAGCAGAAGATTGGGGGTCGCTTTTGCTGGTTGGCTACTAACCATCATCGTAAAAACCCTGGCAACTGATCCTGTGCCAAGGAAATGTCAGCCTAGCTACTTGAGCTCTGTTAGCCCTTTGCCTGTTAGTTTTTTCCCCAGTCATGGTGTGGCAGGCCTTATTTGGAGGCAGTTTTACAAATAAACTTCTCTGCGCAGATAAGCATAGATAAGGCTGCCCAGCCCTCTCCTGCACACCAGGAATCAAGAGATTATGCTTTGACGTGGGCCTGGTGTACAGGAGCCCTAAGCTGTTGCCTTGCTGTGCCGTCCTGCCCCGAGTCTCCATCCCTAACCTTAGATCGGTCCCTCCCCCTAGCTTGACACTACCCACAGTGGAGGGTGAAATAAAATTTGTGTCTAAAGTACCCCACTCCCCTTCCCCACATACTGACCCTTAAACACATCAGTCTCATTAGCACCAGGCACCACCTTCCTCTGGGCCTCTCCCGTTCCAGGAGGGAGACAAGCCATTCCTCAGCATAATATGCCTCTCAGCACTGGTCAATGGTTTGAATTTTAGCTAGTGTTTCCTCTGTCCAAGCTCTCCTGGATTGGGGCTTAGCTGCAGTTGGCCTGTGTGCCGGCAAGGCCAGGGGCCTGTGGAAGTATAATGAGATTTTAACTCAAGCTTGGACTCTCTCCTTCGGTTCCTAGATCTCTTTCTACATCATGCAGTCCTGCTCTATGCTACAAACTTATGTTGGTATAACCTGGTTACTTGGGTAGGTTTTCAAAAAAAATACACAGGTCAGAGGATGGCCCTGCATGGAGTGCCCTCCTGTGGCAGGCCCTGGTATCTGCTTCCCTTGGTCCCCAGGAATGGTCCAAGCATTCTTTCTGTGCATACATAATCTTTATGGGGGTTATTAGAAAAGAGAACCATCCCCCTGCACATAAACCATAACTCAAGTCCTATCCCTGTAGCCTGGAGCCTACATTTTATAGCATCCCAGTGTCCATTGCACCCCAGCTCTCCAGTACAGTTTGTGTCCCTCACCCCTCTGGCTCAAACAGCCTGCAGCTGTTTCCCGCCATAGCTCTCTACCTCTTACCCATCTCCCACCTTCTCTGGCCATGGCTCTGTAGGTAAAGATGGCAGCAAAACAGCCTGCAGGCTTCCTGAGATCCAGCCTCCCAGCACTGATTTAGATTCTGGAAAACCAGCAGGCTTGCTCTTCTCCTGGCTTCCGGATACATCGTCTTTCCCCAGGAGCATTTGCAGAGAACTTTCTGCTCTTATTTCTGTAGCTTCCCCCAGGGACCACTAGAACCCTCACTCGCAGGTACTGTCCTCGTAAGTGGCCAAATGAAGCATGTGTTCCAGTATAGGGGTGGTGTGCCTGCTCACTTACAGTGGCCATCCATGCCGAGCCAAGGGCAGTGCGTGGAAGCATGTTTCTTTGGTCAGTCTTCACCACGGAGGATGTTGTGAGATACCTGCTGTTCTGTGGCAATAACACAGGCTCCGGCAAAGACTGAGAGCACACAGGAGATACTGGAACAAACTGCCATATTGAAGAGCAACAAGTCAACTGGAGCAGATGGGACATTATAAGAATGTGAGTAAGGCTGCAAACTCAGGAATACACAAGTCAGGAAGTGCCGTAATTCAGGTTGCTTGTACAGCTTTAATTCAGCAGGTGCGCTACAGTACAGTCTCTATTACGTGATCACATAGGATTATTTCTATAGGAGACTGGCTTCACTCAGTGCACACGATGGACCTGTTCTGGGGATGAATCATCAGTGTATGAAAGTGTCTGCAATCTGTAGGACCCTGTCTTATTTGCTGCAGAAGTTTAGTTGGGTGTGAACAGGGCAAAGGATTAAAAGAAGAGAAAGGAGAAGCTTGTGATTAAGGCAACTGAATGCTGCCCTGGAGAAGTCCATTCCTGTTCTCTGCCACAGGGCTCCTGTGTGATGCTGGGCTAGTCCCTTCCACCAAGCTTTTCCAAGGTGGTCTGTAATTTTGTGTTCCTCTCTGGATCTCATTTACAGAAATGATGCCTCATTACTGATTAACTATGCAAGTAAAGTATGTTGGAGTTGGACCTAGTGTTCAAAGTACTCTGAAGAATCAGGTCCTGAAGTGTCTTAAACTGGGCACATTTGACATTGCCTCAGTTCCCTGTCAATAAGATGGGGATAAATCCCCCTCCTCTCACAGGGTTGTTGTAAAGTAAGGTTTGTAAAGCATTTGGATTCTATAGTGCTGAGAGCTGCAAAAAAAAGCCTATCAGGAAATTAACATTTGTCTTCAGAGCAGGAACTGGGGCCATACATATAATAGCTTCTCATTTTGTGAGTACCAGCCATCCCCTGCACTGAATAAGATGGGTCCTGTGGAAAAAGCAGCGTATAGTCATGTTGTTAAAGACTGGCTCCACAGTTAGGAAGACCAAGATATGGAGATATTAAGTGACTTGTCCACGGTCACCCACAAACCAGCAGCAGAACTAGCCATAGACCAGGGGTCTCAAGCTCAAATCACCATGAGGGCTGCATGAGGACTAGTACTTTAGCTCAAGGGCCGCACCACTGAAACCTTTTCATACAATGATATTGCAAATATTAGTAATGATAGTGTCATTTCAGGCCTCAGGAAATAGTTTTAAGGGCTGCATGTGGCCTGACCACAGGAAATAGTTTTAAGGGCTGCATGTGGCCTGTGGGCCATGTGTTTGAGACTCCTGCCACAGACTGATAAAGGTGGTCGTCTAGCTCAGCTGTTCCCCACCACTGTCAGGACAATTACTGTGTTGTGTGGGGGACAAATTAATCAGGGCTCTCAACCTGGGAAGAGAGACCACTGATCCTCCCCAATGATGAAGGCCCGTGTGGTTCAGGATTTATTATTCATATGAATAACAAAAGGAACTGCATCAGAGGGCAATAAAGAAGTGCTAGCCCCTCCGAGCAGGCCCCCCAACAATGGGAGTGTGAGAGAGAGCCCTGAGGGGCAGCATCACAACACTTTTATCCAGTACAGTATGATAATACTTACATGATTGACAATGTTTGAGAGACCCTTATATGGTTACATTAACATTATTAAATACATATTAATGATTAAAGAATGCATATAATTATCCCCGCCTCTGTTTACTGTTGACATCATTTGCATTATCCTGGGCAGCCGCAGTACCTGCAAACTCATTTATTTCTGCCTAGAGATGCTGACCTTACATTCTTGCCAGGCTATGGTGCCAAGAAGGGTGAGCAGGAAATAGGAGGTAATACTGCCTTTTCAGTTAGAACAAAGACGGACAGTCTAGCTTACATTCCTTGTCCAGATGGTCAGGAGAAAAAGCATGAGAAAGAGGAGATAACACACTTTAACTATCAACTCGAGGCCGCTTGTTAAAGGAACTTGGATACATGACTTGCCTGAGAAACAACCCCACTACCATAGCAACCTGCAGCCCCTATGAGGCCTATACTATGGCACCTTCCCTACTGGTCTACAAAGGAGATCACCTAATATTTCCCTCACAGTTGCCACATGGCAGTGTGTCACGGAGAGCTGTGGGGGATGGGGTGTGCTGTGCTGGATTTGCCCTCCAAGATGTGGAGCGGTGCGTCCCATAGGGTGGCGTGTGCCGCCAAGTGTATCGTGACTGGCAAACGATGGAGAACCCCTGTCATAACAGCAAGCCTGAAGGGGCGAGCTAGCCAAACAGTCACTTGGGGGTGGGGAGGCCGACCACCACCACGTCATCGCATAGATACAGCCTCATATCCCAGCCGGCCGTTCCACCGGCTCTAGTAAAGCGCAACAAGCAGGGAGTCCTGTGGCACTCAGAGACCAACACATTTATCTATTGCATGAGCTCTGTGGGAGAAGATCCCGTTGTGGGACACTCTGAAGAGCTCTCCAGACCAGGTGGGCTATTCTCCGAAGGGACAGAATAAATCCGTTGGTCTTTAAGTGCCGCAAGACTTGCTTTTTTCTTTTTTTTTGGCCCCCCACGAGCACTGGTGAGGGCCTCCGGCCGGAGGGCTCCCTGAGGGGCACCTTCCCCTCGACGTGAGGGGCGGCCTGTGGGGAGCCGAGCGGCGTGACGTCACAGCGGTGGCGGGGCGGGAACCAGCTGGCGCCAGGATTCCACCCGCGCCACGTGCCGGGGGGAATGGGGGGGGCTCCGGCTTTTCCCTCCCGGCCCCGCCCCGGCTCCGCTTCTCCCCCTGCCAGCCGGCCGCAGCCATGAACCCGCTCCTCGGCCCCAACCTCTTCCTCCTGCCGCCGGAGCAGCAGGGCCTGGGGGAGCCGGAGGCGCCGCCGCGGGAGGCCCCCGGCGACTTCTTCGCCGGCGAGCTGGGTCCCGCGCCGGCCGGCGGCCCCTTCCCGCCGCCCCCCGCCGCCATGGCCCTGCGCAACGACCTGGGCTCCAACATCAACGTGCTGAAGACCCTCAACCTGCGCTTCCGCTGCTTCCTGGCCAAGGTGCACGAGCTGGAGCGGCGGAACCGGCAGCTGGAGAAGCAGCTGCAGCAGGCGCTGGAGGAGGGCGGCGGCCGCCAGCGCCACGGCCAGCGCCGGGACCAGGCGGTGCAGACCGGCCTCGTCGGCCCCATCCGGCCGCTCGGCCTCGGCCCCGGGCTGGGCGCCCCCGCCGGCGCCGCCTCGGCCGCCTTCTGCGGCGGCCCCTTCTCCGCCTCCTCCCGCTTCCTGCCCGGCACCATCTGGTCCTTCTCGCAGGCCCGCCGCCTGGGCCCGGGGCCGGAGACCGCCCTGCTGCAGGGCCCGGGGGTCTCGTGGGTTCACCCCGACGGGGTGGGCGTGCAGATCGACACCATCACCCCCGAGATCCGGGCCCTCTACAACGTGCTGGCCAAGGTGAAGAGGGAGCGGGACGAGTACAAACGCAGGTGAGGGGAGGCCGGCACCCCGGCTGTCGGCGAGTGACGGTCTGAGACCGGCTGAGTGGGCGCCCCGGCACCCCCCGCAACCCCCCGGTTGGGAGCTGCTAGCGGTGTTAGACCAGTTTAGTGAGCCCCGCGCACCCCTCCTAAAACTCCCCCCACTTGTCAGCTAGTAGCAGTGTTAGACCAATTTAGTGAGCCCCCCCACA
>ML682084.1:3782672-3812577 GCA_007922195.1 Podocnemis expansa
TTGTCAGCTAGTAGCAGTGTTAGACCAATTTAGTGAGCCCCCCCACATCTCCCCTGCACCCCTAGTTGTCAGCTAGTAGCAGTGTTAGACCAATTTAGTGAGCACCCCCACACCTCCCCTACACCCCTAGTTGTCAGCTACTAGCAATGTTATACCAATTTAGTGAGCACCCCCACATCCCTCCTAAAACTCCCCCTGCAACCCCCAGTTGTCAGCTATTAGCAGTGTTATACCAATTTAGTGAGCCCCCCACACCTCCCCTACACCCCTAGTTGTCAGCTACTAGCAGTGTTATACCAATTTAGTGAGCCCCCCCAACACCTCCCCTACACCCCTAGTTGTCAGTTATTAGCAGTGCTATACCAATTCAGTGAGCACCCCCGCACCCCTCCTAAAACTCCCCCCAGTTGTCAGCCAGTAGCAGTGTTATACCAATTTAGTGAGTACCCCAACACCTCCCCTACACCCCCTTGTTGTCAGCTACTAGCAGTGTTCCACCAAACTAGTTGGCACCCCAACACCCCCCAAACCTCCCCTACACCCCAGTTTCAAGCCCTGGGGAGAATACCAAGTCTGGGGCAGGCAGGCCACTGAAGGGCGAATGGGGCTGGGAGACAGTGGCAGAGAAGGGAGCGGGAGGGGCAGTGGGGCCCGAAAGCAGAGAGGCTGGAGGAAGGAAAATGCAGGGTCAGCAAGAGAGCAGAGGCTGAGGGACAGCACAGAGATGTGGGTGCCTCCCTCTGTAGCACGGGCATGGCTCACCTGCTGCTGAATTCTCTGCCTCTTAAAGTCCTTAAATCATGATTTCAGGACTTTAACAACTCGGTCATAGGTTAGAGGTGTATTGCAGGGGTGAGCAGGTGAGGTTTTGAGGCCCTCATAGTGCAGGTGATCAGAGTAGATGATCACACTGGCCCCTTCTGACTTTAGAGTCTATGCGGTCACAAACTCAAAATCATGAGTCAGGTTCCCAAAGTCATGTAGTTGCATTACAAATCGTGACGTTTCTAAAATGATAAATGCTGCGCTCTCTTCGTTTACCTTCTGGTTTTGGAACTTTTATGGTGCATTTGGGTCACATTCTCCAGCTTTTCACCCCAACCATGGGAGCCTGATGCTTTTTCTTAACAAAAGCTGAGATGCTCCTTAATTAACATGACTCCAGGAGCTGAGGCATTAAGAAAAATAGTCAGCATTGGCAGCACTGAGTGAGGTGATACAGAATGTAAGGTGATTGGAATTGCAAGGGAAATAGGGAGCAGAGCGAATGGGAGACAGGGAGGAGATAGAGTCTGCAGGACTGTGGTAATTTGGTGTCAAAGACCAAGGAACCTTGCTGTGTAGTGAGAATACACTGGAAAAATCCCTGATGGAACTGTCCACTAACCCCGTTTCTTACTGGCCTTCCTCTCTGAACATCCTATAAGAACACAGCCCCGTAGTATAGCTTGCCTGCTATCCTAGACCCAACTATTTGAGTGGCAGGTGCAGGAGACCTTGCAGGGCTGGGCAGTGATGAGAGAACCTGTCCCAGCAAGTTTCCTCCTGATCCCCCGTAGCCAATGTTCAGCTTGTGCCTGAAGTTCTTGGGTAGTCTCTTTATATCACTGGGAAGTTCCTGCTTTACCACAGTTAAGGTGGAAAACATGCTTCTGTTTAAAGCTAAAATTTGAAACTGCTCCATAATAAGATCAGCCTAAAAACGAGCAGGTCCCAGTTCAGGGCACCAGGTAGAGCTGGGTGCAAAGTTGGGGTAATTTGGTGCCTTGGTGGAGGGTTTCTGGAGGCATTAATCTCTTTCCCCACCCTCTGTCCCCATCCCAATGATGTGAATTTTAAAAAAACCCAAAACTTTCTTGTGATGCTTTTGGGGGATTTTTTTCTTTTCCGAACAATGAAACTGTGGGCAGTATCCACATAAAACAGATTTATTTATTGCATGAGTTTTCGTGAGAGAATCTCACTTGGATTTTGTCCCACGAAAGCTCATGCAATAAATAAATTTGTTAGTCCTTAAGTGCCACAGAACTCCTTGTTTGTTTTGCCAAACTAGACTAACATGGCTACCCTTTTGGAACTTGACCACGTAAAACAGGTATCTCTAAACTGCCCGTTGACTCCAAACTATCAGCCGTCAAGATCCAACTCCAGAACCAGATAATTCAAAAATAATCAGGCTTTCTCTTTGGCTTTCTGGACCAGGAAACCATACTGCTGTGAGCTCTGAATGGAACAGGAGGAGACGGTGGGGAGGAGCTGATATTCCAGAGAACGTGCACTAGACTACGAAAGAGAGATTCAAAACTCCTCTTCTAGACAGCTAGCATTACTCTTCTGTGCACTTCATGCATTATGATGATGGTGGAATAAGGGTTTAGAGTCCTCTTCTGGGGCAGGCAGCTCTCATTGCCTCCTTTTGCAGATCAGAGACATTTTGCAACCTCAGTCAGAGCTTAGAATAGAATCGAGGTCTTTAATATATGGCAACCTCAGGCGTCAGCCACTCAGCCATTTGAAATTAGCCTGCTAAAGCTCATGGGCCCAGGGCTCTAGTCACGCAAGGTGGAATGTCTGTGATGCCTGTGGTGATGGAGGAGTCAGGCCTTGCAGGAAGAAGTAGGATGGCCTTGTGGTTAGGGCAATGGAGCAGGAGCCAGGAGAAGTGGTTTCCATTTCTGAAGCCCCTTCGCAGATGTGTGGTGTTGAGCAGCCACATGAACTGTGGTCTGGAGTTGGCCATCCTGCTGGGGTATTTTGGAGAACAACCCCACCCCGGTGAGCTGTAGGAGGAAGAGTGGCCTTGGAAGTAAGGCATTGAACGAGAGCTCAGGAGACCCAGTGGTCAGTTCCGAACTTTGCTACAGACTTTCTGGGTTTCCTTAGCCGAGTCACTTAGGCCCAGATCCTCAAAGGTATTTCTGGGGCCTAACTCTCAGTGATCTCAATGGGAGCTAGGTGCATAAATATCTTTGATAATCTGATGTTAAACTCCGTGCCTAGAGGCTCCCAAACTGAAGAACTCAGGAGCACAACCAACCTCTTTGGCTTCTTCACAGTTCAGGAGTCTGTTTTAGCTGGTTTGGTGCTAAAGAACTTCTGAGACTTTGTCCCACATCCACTCCAGCTCTGAGAGGGGCGTTGTCTATGTGATTCTGTGGGTACATTTGGGGGGGACATAGGGGGTTATTAGAGACACTGCAGGCTGGGAGCCAGTGTTGTGGTTGGTAACCTATTTTTACATTATTTTGCCAGGAATAGCAGGAACAGGAGAAAGAGCCGCCCTATGACCCTTCCTGCACCGAGAACCTTCTGAGATGCACAGCTGCAGCTGTGAACCTCCTAAGGTCCTGACTGGGAAGAGAAGGCTGTGGGGCTCCCCTTTCCCGCACACTTCTCCCACATCAAGGGAAGGGCTTCTAGGATTCCCCAGCTCCCACTTCTGAGGGCAAAGGGAGTGCAGAGACCCTTCCTGCTACACTGGCTTCCATATGAGGTATGGACTCCAGGCGTCCCCACCCCGTGCAGTCTCTAGCGGATAGCTGACTTTCTCAAGGCTTCTTCACTACCAGCTTCCTTCCAACCCTGCTGGAGGGGGTGGGAGCTCATACCAGAGAGGTGGCAGGATGTGCCCAAGAAGCCTTCCCCGTTTCCAGCTGCCTTTCTTTAAAAAAAAAAAAAAAAAGGGGGGGGGGTCATAGTCAAAAAGGTAATGCCATGGAATTACGGTTGCAGGTGCTCAATCTGGCCTTGGGGTCCTCCTGTCCTTCTGCAGTTAGTCTGATTTCTTAAATTTCACTTCTGCAGACCCAGGAAATTCCTTGTTCCTGTAGCCATTCTTCAAGGGACAGAGCTATATGTGTGTTTGATAGGAAGAGTCTCATTAACTTAGTATTTCTGGGTTTCTAATGGTTTGTGTTTGGGGAACAACATTCTCACATTCTGGAAGGCAAAAGGCAGTGTTGAATATTTGGTCCTTGCCTGGAGGACCTCCAAAGACTACTGAGCCCTCAAGAGCGTGATGAGGAAAATTTGTATTCAAAGGAAGGACTTCAGAGTAGAGAACAGCTTGAAAGGGATCAGTAGTATGAAGGGTGGCAATGCAGCCACAAGAGACAGACTGGATGGAAACCACACTTGTGGATAAAATTAAATGGAGAGTCAATGATCTTGGGGGCGGGGCAGGGAGGGAGCACGTGGGCAGACCTGTCAAGGGTTGTGCTACTGAGAACCCAGTCTTGTCAGCCCCCTCCCATTCTACCATGTGTAGAAAGCAAGGAGTCTTGTGGCACTTAAAGACTAACAGATTTATTTATCGCATGAGCTTTTGTGGAAGAAAGTCCCACTTCGTCAGCATCTGACAAAGTGGGATTTTCTCCCATGAAAGCTCATGTGATAAATAAATCTGTTGGTCTTTAAGTGCCACAAGACTCCTTGCTTTCTTTGCTTTACTAGACTAACACAGGGGCCCCTTTGGAGCTCCCCATGTATACATATACAAACTATGATAAGATGGAGAGTCCATATCAGTAATTCCAGATAAACTGTCTCACAGAGATGGCATCATTTTCCCCAAACCTTGTATTGCAGACCAAAGACATCCACAGTTAAGGTTAAACTTAAGAGCATCATCCAAACATGTTAAGGTTGGGCAAACACAATTTGAAGTACCCAAACAACCTTAACTCTGGCTACTAGTGGCACTGTACAATAACTGCGTGATGACAATTAAGGGATGTTAGAGTTTGTGGTCTCAGATTGGCTTACACTTTTTTTTTTTTTTTTTTTTTTTTTAGACAGATTAGATTATTTCTTATTGTTTTGCTCATGGTGTCATGAGTCGGGTGTGTGTATTGTCTTTGGCATGGGAAGGGATGGGTTGGAAATGCTGGCCTAGTGTTACCTGGGGGGTAGCCTGGTCTGTGTGGGGCAGAGGCTCTCCCTGGCTTTCTGTCTTCCTGTGCGCACATTTTCTGGTCCTCTGGTTAGTGGGATATTGCAGTACTGGAGTGATGTGTGTATTACATTGGGTAGAAGGGAAGGATTTGCGGCTCCCAGTGGGGACTTGGGAGGCTGAGACAGGATCACAGGAGGGAGCTTTGCCCGCAGCCAGTGTGCTGGCTGGAGCCTTTTAGCTGGTCTGGGCAGCATGGGGGAAGTGGCTCAGGGAGGTTATTATTAGGAGTGGTGCATTGCAGATAGGAACGACGGAATAGCTGAGAGGAGGAGAGGAATGCAGAGAGGGCCAGACAGGAAAGGAGTAATCAGGGTGAAGGATGCAGCGGACACACAGATGTTGTGTTTCCGCCAAGTGTATCTGTCATTTTCTCACCCGGCATCGAAACCCTTCTCTGTTCTACAGCAGCACTTAACCCATTTTTCACAATGGTTATGGGGAATTACTACTTAAAAACATTTTCAGCAGAGCTTGCTTTCCTAGAGTAGACCAGGCTAGAGAGATGGGGAGCGATGTGGGGGGGGCCAGAGCATGGTAAGCAAGCTATGTACAGAGAAGCAGAGAGGAAGAGATTTTTGAAAGTATTTTGTGTCAGGGAAACGCGTTTTCTCCTCAGTGATGGAAAGCTGGTTTGATCAGTGCCCATGTAAGAGCACATCCTGCCTTTATCTGTGTCCTTTCCCCTGTTTATCGTATGAGGTTTCATAGGTGAAATCTGACTTTGTCAGATGCTTCTCATGTGATAAATAAATCTGTTAGTCTTTAAAAATGCCAGGGGGCTCCTTGTTTGTTTTGCTGAAATAGACCAACATGGCAGCCCCCTCTGGAATTTCCCACTATTGTATGTCTTCTTTCTTCTTCCTTCTTTTCTGTTCTCACCTTTAAACCTCAGAGGAACCCTCTGGACTCTTACCCTGTGAATGGAGGGTGGGTTGCCTGCCTGTTCAGGGCAGTGAGCTGAGGTATCTGGAAAAAGACCAACATGCAGCTTCAGAGTTGGACATTTTCTGACGGTTGGCGCGAGCTGTACTGCCAAAGCTAAGTGTTCCAGAATCATGAGTCAGGCCTCAGAAATTAGTACATTGGCTTCAAAACAAGGAGATAATGTGAGGTTCTTTTTATTTGCCTTCCAGTTTCTGAACTTTTAGGATTCATGTTTTCAAATTTTTCTGCCCAGCCATGACTGCTAGAAATGGTCTTTGTTAAAAATGAAAGCAGAGAGAAATCCTCATGTCCTCTACAACTCCACGAGCTGAGGTGTTACGAAAAACAGCAAATATTGCAAGAATCATGATAAAACTGCAACAGTTGGCAGCGCTCTGTGTCCCCCACCCAGGGTGCTGGTCCAGTGACGCTTCTAAAGGGAGCTGCAAGTGGAATAGCAACACAACCCAGGGCTGTACTGCCCATCACAGTAGAACAGGGATCAATGCATGTCACCAACCAGTGTGAACGTCTCATGGGGAGACACAGTTAATTAGCAAAGTAAAATGCAATAACCCAACATCGCAAAACATGGATCAACACAGTGCAACACAAACCTGCACCATGCAATCCAGTATTATCACAGAAGAGCCCGACATGCAATTATGAAATACAGTTTAGTTTTGTGGCCCCTTGCAGCACCACACAATCAGCGTAAAACTGCCAGTCATCTTGTGGTCATTGCAGCATAGCCCAGTGTGCTGCAGGGCAGTACAGCTTCATGCAACAATCTTTTGCAACACAATACAGCCTGAGCATAATGCAACCTGGTGCAACCCAGTAGAACCAAGGCAGAAGCGTCCTTTGCAGTGCAGCCTTGTATAATGCAACCCCTGTATAACCAATACCGACTGGCATAAAACAAGCCAAATCAGGGCAGCCGATGACAGTGCAAGGCTGTTCAGCCCACTGCAGTGCAATACGGTGAATTATAGCACAGCCTATTACAGACAGACACGACAATGCAGGTCTGGCTAATGGCACTGTTGCTGAGCTATGCTGCCCACTGTATCAGTCCAGCTCAGTTTATATTCTCCATCTTAGCAAACCTCAGTATAACCCAGGCTGGATGCCACTCATCTGATCTAGCATAGCGGGGAGCAGCAGAGACGAATGGTGACATCTGCCAATCTGGTATGGGGGGAGTGCGTTCCAACTGCTATATATAGCTTGTGGTTGCTGTCCCGAGGTCCCCCAAGTGGGATGTGAAAGGCAATTGGTGAACTCTGAGTGAGATCAGTAGAGGCTGTGGTAAGGACCAGCTCATGGTCAGAAGGCGTGACAGGCACTGAGCAGCTGTAGCTGTCTGGAAAAGAAGGGCAGCAAATTCCAGAGCAAATTCTCTACCCCCACTCCCAACACTGCTTGCATGGCTAGAGAGGATCTTCTAGCACACAGCTGAGCAATGAGGAAGGCAGCTGGCAGCTGCTGGCTCTGGCCACCCTAGCGGAGGCTGCAGTGAGGCAGGCGGGGTGTAATTGGCACATTTGTCTCGCTAGGTGGGAAGAGGAATATACTGTGCGTGTCCAGCTGGAAGACCGAGTGACCGAGCTGCATGAGGTGAGGGTCCTAGCCTCTCTCCCACTGCACCCGGGCCTTATTTTCCTAGCACTGATTCCAGGGTTTCCCTTTCCCCCTGAGCAGGAGGCCCGGGAGGCTGAAGCGTGCCAAGAGGAGCTGGCTATGAAGGTGCAGCAGCTCAAGGCAGAGTTGGTCGTCTTCAAGGGACTGATGAGCAATGTGAGTGCCCCCCAGTCACCTAGCATATACCCTCAGCCGCTGACCATGACACTGTGGACCCATCCCACAGCTAAGCAGACTGCTTTGTGTTTCCTCATAGTAGTGCCCAAACAGGAAATGTCCACAGGATGACACAGCAGTGCCCAGCCTAAGTGGATGGTGGAAGACCTCCCTCAGCAATGCCCTGCCAGTGCCTGGCCTGGGGTACAACCCCTCCATTGTGATCTCCCTCTCGTAAGGGCACTCATAGCGCCCAGGGGAATTTTCTGCCAGTGTGAGCTTCAGGATGCTGTACCAGAGGGTTGTATGTGCCTTCTCTAACTCCCTTTTCCTCTCTCCTTTCCCTCCGTCTGCTGGGCTGTTTTTTCACTGGGTCAGAACATCACAGAACTGGACACCAAGATCCAAGAGAAGGCCATGAAAGTAGACATGGACATCTGCCGGCGCATCGACATCACAGCCAAGCTGTGCGATGTGGCACAGCAGCGTAACTGCGAGGACATGATCAAAATGTTTCAGGTGAGATACGCTTGCTACCATCCCCAGTGAAACACCTACCATGTGGGGGAGGGAGCGTCTGGGCAGGGGAGAGACCAAAGCACTTCCATGCCTCTTGCAGAGGAGGGGCTCTGTCACCCAGACCTTTGTTCCACAACTTCACCTGCTCTTCATACTGGATTATGTGCACAGGGTGGGGAGCAGCAGGCAGAGAGGCGAGGGGAGGAGGCTGAAAGCTCCAGACATTACTGGAAGCATTGGGAGTGCCCACCCATCTCATTTTTCAGAGAGATTGGGCCCTGGGACTCCTGCATGATGGGGGAGCAGCTACAGAAGAGGGAGACATGGTGCGAAATGTCTGTCTCTAACCCCATCTCTCTCCTCCCCGCCCTTCTCTCTGTCTCTGCCTCTCACTGTCCCTGTCCCTCTCTCTTTCTTGCTGTCTCTCTCTCTCTCTCTCCCCCTTCGCCCTACAGAAGCAGCTGGTTAGTTTCATTCAGTTAAGCAAATGTACAGTTTAGGCACTTTCTGTAATCTAAAGTTTGACTGTAAATACTGACATATTTCACTTTTCTTAGACTGTCTGTTCTTTCTCTTTCCCTCTGTCTCTGCATCTGGGTGTGCTTTTTGTTCTTCAGTGAAACCATGTTCTTCTCATCAGGTTCACAGGTTCCATCTCTAGTTGTGTAGTTTTTAGTTTAAAAATATTCTAAAACCACATTTTAGCCATTGCACCATCTTTAACCTGATCATAATGAGCCCGTCTCTCTCTCCTCCCTACCCCCTCTTTGTCCTTCCTTCCTTCCTTCTCTTTCTTTCTTGCTTTCCCTGTCTTCCTATCCCTGTGTCATTCCTTTTCCCTCCATCTCCTCTCACCAACCCACCCCTGACCTTGGACCCGGCCTTGTTTCTGTAGTCTCTGCACTTGTCTCCCGTTAAGGTCCCAGCCACAGCAGGGCGGAAGCGGGAGCGAAAGCCTATCAATGACGATGACACTTCACTGTCTGAGAGCGATGCCTCCAAAAAGCCTGAAGAGGAGGAAGAGGAGGAGACCACAGCCATGAGCATCAATGAGGAGATGCAAAGGATGCTGAACCAGCTGTGAGTGCAACCCAATCTGTATTTCTGTCCCACTCTTGCTGAGACAGGCTATGGCTGGAGTTCCTAGGAGCTCCCTCACAGCCAGCTTTCCTGCCCTTGTCCCTACAGCTCTTCCCCCTGCTTGCTGAGACTGGCTGGGCCTGGTGTAGCTGAAAGCTCCCTCTGAGCCAATGGCCCTTCCCTCTTCATGACAGTTCCTTCTTGCAGGGAAAAGCCAGAATTGAACGAACTGAGAACTCCCCACAGTTCAGAGCTCGTCCTACTGAGAGAGTCCCCTCTCTTTGCTGACTCATTTTTTTTTGTCTCCAGGCGGGAGTATGATTTTGAGGATGACTGTGACAGTCTGACCTGGGAGGAGACAGAGGAAACGCTGCTGCTCTGGGAGGATTTCTCTGGATATGCCATTGCAGCTGCGGAGGCGCAGGGGGAGGTAACCACAGCATCATGCTCCACTCACACCCCATTGACAGCTACCCTTCTCTCTCTCTGATACATTCCTGGTTATGGTAATTCCCACATAAATACTCACCTGTTTGTAATGGATTTGACAGTTCCCTACTGGGAGGCAGTCTGGAGCGTTTGAGAGATTCAGAGGTTACATTCAAATACAGAATATTCAGTACAGGTCGTGTCTGTTCCCCCCCCCCCCCAAGCCAGGAGCTACATGTATGCCCATCCCTGCCTGCAGATAGATGCTTCACCCTGTCCCTGCAAAATGCCCCTACCAACTTAAGGCCTATTGGCTGAGGTGTTTGCCAAAGCCAGCAAGCACAGAAGAGACCAGTGACTCCGTTTTTGTCTTTATATCTGCCACCAAGACTATCGGCTCCTTGAGAGGGAAGGAAACTCATTCTACACAGCCTGAGATGAGGCCTAAAAGTCCACCCGGCCAAGGCCCCTGCATAGCCAGCACTCTGCCTGCTCCACTTGCAGGGCCGGATTAAGGCAGGGGCTTTAGGGACTGCAATCTGGGGCCCTGCAGCCCTGCAATAATCCGGTCCTGCTCCGGCTGGCGCAGTGCCAGCTGGATTCCTGCAGCTCAGGCTGACCTGGCAGGTTTTCTCAGGTATGGCAGCCTGACAGCACTCCTGACCCTGGAGCACCACCTCCAGAGGCTTCACCACCCCAGCTCCAGCCCTGGAACACTGTGGACCACAGCCTCTAGCCTCAGTCCCTCTCCCCCCATACCCTTGCCCCAAAACACTGAGTGCTGGCCTGGCCTGCATGGCTGACGGGTCTGTGAGTAGCCCCAGGGCTGGCATGCCTGAGCACCACCCTGCTCCGTAGGCTGGCTACTGTGGTGGGGAGGTGGGGACCCCAGCAGGAGGAGGTGGTCCATGAACGTGGGCAGCCCAGGGCTGCCAGCCACCTTAATCAGCCCTGGCCCATTGATCTGGTGGGCTGGCAGTTGGGGCTAGCAGGTGAGCTGCTGGCAGGGGGGTGGGAGTAAGCCTGTCTCTCTGGTTTACAAACTCTGGCTGGTGTTTTGAGGCAAAGCTGTGCTTTTGCTGGACAAAACAAACTGTCAGTGGTTCCAGATCTTCAGTTCTCTGTCCAGAATGGCCTAATGGTCTGTAGATACAGCTTGCTGTACAAGCAAATACAGCATCAGGTCTGCTACCTGGGACCTGGGTGAACTGAGAACACCCCCAACCCTGACCCCATGTCTGGCTGTCTTTGTTTCCTGCCCTGTCGTCACTCTGTCCGGTGCTGCTGGGCCCTTCTCTAATCTCTCCTTCTGTGGTTTCCGATCTCTGGCAACTGCTGTCTCCGAATGTCATGGTACCTCTTCTCTCCAGCAGCCGGATGACAGTCTGGAAAAGGTGATTAAGGACACTGAGTCGCTCTTCAAGAGCCGTGAGAAGGAATACCAGGAAACCATCGACCAAATAGAGGTGAGAGAAGGGGAATGCAGAAGATGGGAGGGTGAGGCAATGGGCCACAGAAGGATAGGAGGGAAAAAACGTTGGTCATTGTGGGTGCCTCCCTCTGACTGGCTGGCAAAGCTGGGCTGTGTCCCTTGATGGGTGAGGTGGGCAGGCTGGCTAGGGAGTGTATGCAATGTCCCCTAGTGCCATGCCAGCAGGCTGAGCTCCCCATTGCTCTCCCGTGTGTAGCTGGAGCTTGCAACAGCAAAGAATGACATGAATCGGCACCTGCATGAGTACATGGAAATGTGCAGCATGAAGCGAGGGCTGGATGTGCAGATGGAGACCTGCCGCCGGCTCATCACCCAATCTGGAGACAGGTGAGCTCCAGGATGCCTGGTTCCAGTCACAGCACTGGGGCAGGGGACCAGGGCCTCAGAGCAGCAGAGCTGAGTTAGGACTTCTGTCTTCAGGTCTGCTCTGTTCTTGATAGGTTCTCAGCCTGCACCCATCACAGTAGCGTCTCAGTGCTTTCCAGGTGAAGAGTCGTCATGACTATGCCTTTATCATGTGGTGTTTGTTCATGCTGCTTCCCCACGGGGAGCACAGGGCAGACAGGAGTGTGGTGCTTTATGGAGAGTTGTTTTGATGCAGATGTTGCTCTGTATATGACACTAGAGAAGGCAGACGACAAAATGCTCCTTGTTCTTGGAGAAGGTGGTAGTGAGGTTTGCTCTGGCTCCTACACTGCCAAGGTTCACCTCCTGGTGTCTGTTCCGACTTCTGGTAGGGAAATGGGAGCTAGTGCCTTGAGGCAGGGGGCTTGGCTGGCTGCATGGACTGAAGTAGACTTTAAAGAGAAATGAGACATCACTGATCTCTGGGCACCTGCTGGCCTGTGGAGGATGAAATCACTGCAGCCCTGGGTTGGGCCCTGCTCCAGTGAACACGGGCTGGCACTTCCCTCTTCATCTGGATGCTGTTACAAGCAAAGATCCCCATGGTCATCCCCAGCACTTACTTAAACTCCTCTGCTCCACCCAGTGGTGCCCCATAGGACCCATCTCATGTTACTCATTTATTCACCAGAGTTAACTACACCCCTTCCACTATCTGAGGAATCCCTCTGACCTACAGTTTTCCCTGTCTCCCACCAGACTGGTGCCACTGTGACCCCTGCTTTTTGTCCTCCTTTAGAAAGTCTCCGGCCTTCACACCGCTCTCCAACAGCGAGCCCACCCTGAGTGAGGAAACTGAGGAATCCAATCATGATCTCCCACCTGATGCCACCATCAGATAGTTCCAGAGGCCCTGACCCCTACTGGCAAGGCCGAGAGCAGGGCTGACTGGGCCGTGGAGCCACCGCCGGAGCTCTGCCATCAGATCTCTCCTCTGGGTTAGAGGTGGGGAATGTATCCAAAAAGGACTGGTTATGAATAATGGCTAGCTGGCGCTGAGGGCCCTCATGCAGGGTCCCCTTCTGTCTCTCCACCTCTGTGCTCCTCTTCCCCACTTTCATCTTACTGGGGTTCAGGCAGGAAGGATCCAACCTTATTATAGCAGCAGCCCCTGGGACCAGTCTCCTGGGACCTCCCCAACCCACTGTCTCCGTCCTCTGTCCTGGTATACTTGATCTGTCTCCCCCCCCCCCCCCAACACCCCAGGAGTGGAACTGGAGTTGTGCCCTTCTGCAAATACTGGTGCCAACTGGACTGAGTGCTGGACGCTCTCTTCCCTCTGTGCTCCCTGAACAGTCGTATGGGCTCTGTACCGTGCTGCACAAGGACTGAGCCTCTTCTCTCTTTGGGGACTGGGAAAGGGCCAGAGGCTCCTCCACCCTGCCCCCTCCATGCACTTTGCTTTGCTACATATCTGTGGTGTGACTACACATGTGTATGTATTTGTGACAAATGGGAATTCATTAAATGGGACAACGGTCCCCTTTTTTACTGCTGTGTCGGGCTTTATTTAGCTAGTGTAGGACTTGGAGGAAGCTTCCTGGAGGCAGCCCAAATTGGGCTGTGCTTCAGGGAAGGTTCTGGTGCTGCAGCTTCTTCTGGAATCTCAGCAGGGAGTTAATGACAGTCCCTGGATCCCTTTGGGGAACATGGCCCTACAGCTGAGGTGACTGAAGGGCACAGGGCAGGCACAACCTTCCCTCTCTGTTTCTGTCCAGCCTGTCCCTACGCGTCAGGGTCAATAGTCTCTGGCCCCTCAGATGGGGCTGCCAAACCAACAAATTGTCTCTGGCAAGTTTAGGGGAGCAAGCAATTGCAGTGATCAGGTGAGCTGGCTGCTAAGGGGGTTGGCATCAGCTGGGAGGAGGGAAAAGGAGGAAGGGGGCACAGGCCCACCTGTCTCCACTAAGTCCCAGCCCTTGGCACTAGTCTGGGCTGCTGTGTAAGCCAGGGGGTCAGCTGGGTTCCACCTGCAACATGCACAGGCTCAGGTCTGGGCGCCTAGGATGTAGCTCCCCTGAGCTACTCCTTACCCCTTCTTCCAGTATCTGCTTGGCCTCGACAGAGGAGTCTCCCAGGGGCAGGTTGCAGAACCCGTCCTTGCCTCATCAGGGCTGTCTGCAAGGGGCAGTTCCTCCAGGTCTCAGCTGGCTGGAGTCCCCTCTTGCTCATCAGCAGCAGACAGCTCAGCTGGGACTACCAGGCATGTCTCTGGACCCCAGGCAGCTGGTCCTTCCTCTGTGCCGCTGTTCTAAGGGCTTTCTTCCTAGTAGCTGGTATCCAGCTATTCCCCTTGGTAGGGTCCAGATACTGGGTTATATTCAGAAGCCAGCCCACAGCAGTTCCTCTGTAGGGTACTAATCCTAGGCTTGGGGAAGCTCCTGCAGAAGGGAAGAGCTGTCCTGCCCCTGTGGAAGCTTGGCCGGAAATGAGCCTGCTGTCCTTTCCTTTATACTTCCTGTCCTACCCCTTTGCTTCCAGCCGGATGGACAGATAGCACCTGACTCTTTCCCCCTGGGTGCCTGGCCCTTTTCTCCTTGTTGGCCCCAGAGAGGGCCTTGCCCCCGTGCTAGGGTGACACTCCCCTCCAAAGGAGTCTAGTAGTTTTGTTGTAGAGCTCCAGGGACCCTGCTCTGTTTTAAAAAGAATAAAAAAGGAGATGCGGTTCCTGCTCTACAGAACTTCCGTTCTAAGTAAAAACATGGCTCCATCAGCCCTATGTGCTGCTCTGACAGATGGCAGACCCAATGGAGCCCATGTTACCCTCCCATTTGTCACAAGTTCCCACACTGTCAGCACATACTTGTCCCCAGCTGTTAATGGGTGCTTGTGTCATGCTGCATGTGAGTGACTTCTGCTTGCTTCAACACAGGGAAGTAAAGCAGGCTTTGAGAAATGTGCCACACACTGAGGGGCCAGCCCAAAAACTGAGGTGCCCAAGTAGGTGGTAGTGAAGGGCCCTACTGCCAAAAAAACCCATAGCTGCTGACAATGTACAAAACACACCCCACGACCAGAAAAAAGCTGCTGCCAAGGGTGCTTTTGGTAGCAGTCAGGGGGCAAGCAGGGGTGTCACCACTCTTTCTTTTAGACACCGGGGGGGGTTCACTTTCCTGCTTACCACAGTGCAAATAGACACCAAGCACAAAATCCTGAGGCCTCTGGGGACCCAGCATATGCAATTTGCTGAACCCTGAATTAAGCCATGTGTCCCATACCCCTTAACAGAGTTTACTCCTCAGCTCCCACCAGACACAAACTGACAACTGAGAGTCAGCATGACAGAAATCTTCATAGGATAGAGGAAAATATACTCCTCCTCACCTGTCATGGGATGGGATGGTAGGACTTTGGCACAAGAAAACATCTCCATAAAATTATCAAGCTCAATTCTGAAGCCTGCTAGGGTTTTTTTGCCCCAACAGCTCCCCTCAGAAGACTATTCCAGAACTTTACTCCTCTGCTGGTTAAAAATCTGCATCTTATTGCAAGTCTAAACTTCCTGATGGCCAGTTTGTATCCATTTGTTCTTTTCTACTTTGGTGTTGTCCACAAATAATTCCTCTCCCTCCTTACTGTTTATAGAGAGCAATCATCTCACCACTCAACCTTCTTTTGGTGAGGCTAAACAAGCCAAGCTCTAAGTCTCCTCCTCTCATAAGGCAGGTTTTCCATTCCACTGTGTCTTGTCTGTAATGTTTTCACCTCAAGAATAAATGATTGCATGGGAAAAGCTGCTGGGTACCTGACACCTTGGTAATGATGCTGTTTGTAGGCTCCGTGGAGAAAGGAAAGCAGATTACCTAAGGCAATCTGCCTCTCTGGGGAATTCACAGTGTAGGCAGTGAACTGTGCAACCTAGGAAAGAGAGACTTAGCTTTCTTTATTCCAAGAGAGGTGATGGCTGGACAGCCAGATGCTAAAGAGGTGTGCTCTTCCTAGGCCATAGAGCAGTGATAGGTTCCAGTGTCCTGAGCAGTGATGCTGATCAGCAAAAATTTGTATATTAACCAATTCTCAAGGGAATCTTTGCACAACAGACAAACAGGAATTTCAGAGGCACAGTGTCTCTTTTTTTGTTTCTACATACTTCTGCACCTACTGTAACCTGCCCTTGTGCATGCTACATTTCCCTGCCTGTTGGGAGAGTGATGAGGACATGGTGTATGACATGCAAGTTGATAGCCATCCTGGAGGAGAGGTTACACGGTCTAGAAGTGCAAGTTTCAGCAGCGTGCAGCAACTGAGAAAATGGAGATACCTTGAATCACACTGTTCAGAAGTCATTGCCACGGACAGCACAAGAAACAGGATTGCAGTAAGAAACTGTAGAGAGTAAAACAGTGAGGCAACAGAATCGTGATTTGTGACTAGGAAAGGAAACAAAGAAGCCATTCAACTTGACTAAAAGGAGCAAATTGTGATCAGAAAGCAGTAAGTAAACTACTGAGGAACCTATTTCTGAAGAACACTTGCAGGCTGCTCTTGGGTATGAATCACAGGGTTTGAAGGGACCCTCATGAGGTCATCTAGGCCAACTTTCAGTCTCTTCTCATAAGTCATGTCCCAACCCCCTAATCATTTTCTTTGCCCTCCGCTGGACTCTAATTTGTCAACATCCTTTCTGTAGTTTGGAGCCCAAAACTGGATGCTATTCCAGATGTGGTCTCACCAGTGCCGAATAGAGGGGAATAATCACATCCTTTGATCTGCTGGTAAGAGTCCTACTTATGCAGCCCAGTATGCCATTGGCCTTTTTGGCAACAAGAGCACATTGTTGATGCATATCCAGGTTCCCATCCACCATAACTCGCATGTCCTTTTCTACAGTGCTACTATACAGCCGATTGGTCTCCAGCCTGTAGCAGTACATGGGATTTTTCTGTCCTAAGTGCAGGACTTCGTACTTGTCCCTGTTGAACTTCATAAGATTTCATTTGGCCCAATGCTCCAATTTGTCTAGGTCTCCCTGAATCCTATCCCTGCCCTCCGGCATGTTTCCCATTCCCCCCAGCTTGGTGTCATCTGCAAATTTACTGAGTGTGAAGTCTATCCCATCATCCACATCATTAATGAAGATGTTGAATAGAACCAGCCCCAGGACTGACCCCATGAGCACTCCACTAGTTACTGGTTGCCAACTAGACATTGAGCCATTGAGCCCTACCCACTGAGCCTGATGATCCAGCCAGCTTTCTATCCACCTTATGGTCCACTCATCCAAACCATACTTCCTTAACTTGCTGAGAAGAATGCTGTGAGAAACCATATCAAAAGTTTTGCTAATGTCAAGGTGTATCACATTGACCGCTATTCTCGCATCCACATATCCTGTCATTTCATCATAGAAGGCAATCAGGTTGGTCAGGCATGATTTGCCCTTGGTGAATCCATGCTGACTGTTCCTAACCATTCTATTTTCCTCCAAGTGTTTCAGGATGGATTCTTTGAGGACCTTCTCCATAATTTTTCCAGGGATTGAGGTGAGGCTGATTGGTCTGTAGTTCCCTGGATCCTCCTTTTTCCCTTTCTTGAAGATAGGCACTATATTTGCCATTTTCCATTCCTCCAGGACCTCCTCCATTCACCACAAGTTTTCAAAGATAATAGCTAGTGGCTCTGCAATCACATCAGACAACTCCCTCTGCACCTTTGGATGCAGTTCATCCAACCCTATAGACTCGTGCACATCCAGCTTCTCTAAGTAGTCCTAACCTGACCTTCCATCACCGAGGACCTCTCTCCATTCTGTGCTACCCAGTGCAGTAGCCTGGGAGCTGACCCTGCTTGTGAAGACTGAGGTAAACAAGAGCACTGAGTACTTCAGCCTTTGCATCATCTGCCACAAGGATACCTATCCCATTCAGTAAGGGATCTACACCATCCCTGATCCTCCTCTTGTTACTGATATACTTGAAGAACCCTTTCCTGTTATCCTTGACATCCCTTGCTAGCTGCAACACCAATTGCCCTTTAGCCTTTCTGATTTTCCTTCTCATGGATGCTGTCAAGAAATTTCTGTAGGGCATGGATACTCATGAGCCAAGCCACCACCTCCTGTAACTCTGCCACCTGCTTCCTGAGAGATTCCACCAGAAGGCACCTTTCACACTGAATGATCTCCCCGGCCTGATTGTCTGTGAGTGAGAAATGCAAGCCACAGTCCCTGCAAGTCCACACCAGGATCTGGCTAGAGACATCCAAGGTCAGAATGTCTGTCTGGATACAGGCGCTGGTGGAGGAGACAGAAGCAGTGCTGGCACAAGAGATGTGGTTCTTCTTCACCATAGTGGCCTCACAAACCACAAACTTCTCACCAACTCCCTCTCTAACTCCCCTGGTCGCTCAGCCACTGGCTTTTAAGGCCTTCTCTACCTAGGTCTGTCCTTGCCCCTTGTTAAGCATGCAGGGGAAGGGTGATCACAAGACTGATTGAGGCTGATCAAGGGTGAGCAGGGAACAATGGTACAACAGCTCCCAGACACAATCAGTCAATCCCAGTCCCACTTCACACAGTAACAGAAATCACCTAAAAGACAGACACAACCACACAGTCAGCAATTTACTCACCCAAAGTTCGCTCTCTCCCTTGCTTCTTCAGCAAGGTGCTCTTCTTCACTTCCTATTCAAGTCTGCTGCTTCTCCTTTTCCTTACCTCTCAAACTCCCCTGTTTGCAGTCCCCTGTTTGCAAGCTCAGCAACTACCAAGAAGTCAGCAACTACCAACAGGTTCTCCAACCATCCGACACCAGCATCAGTGACTCCATATTAACACACCAATGGACAGAATTCAGTAAGGGACACAAGGACTGCAAGACAGAATGCCGTCTCCTCGGAGCATAAACACAAGACTGGACATTACAAGGCTCTTGGGCAGGTTTCCATTGATGATGATTAGCACAGTTCAAGACTCCCACATTCCCCTTCTATAGTCCACCAAAGGCATCCACAATTAGGTGATGGCAGGAGAGCCAAAAGCCTCTCATGGGCAGAGACACAGACTGCACAGCTCTTTGCCTCCACCATGATTTTCTCAGACTTTAGAAGCAGGTCTGCTTTGCTTTTCTCCACACACATGATAAACAGTAAAACAGACAAGGAGTCCTGTGGCACTTTTAAAGACTAGCAAATTTATTTGTCGCATGAGCTTTTGTGGGAGACAATATCTTCAAGTGTCTGAAGGGGGAAACTGTAATTGCCACAGCTAAGTTACCACATAATTCTTTCTAAGCAAACATTTATTCATAAGGGTAAAATATTATAAAGAAGACATATTAGAAAGAACCATACCAATGTTAACAAGCTTACTCCAAACCTTTCCCTAACTCCAGCATAGGCTCTGATTGGGAAATAGCCCTTCAGCACCCCCAGCAAAGGATTTTTCAGTAGCTACAACTCATAACTGCTTAGTTCAGACCCACCACACCCATGAATCTGTGAGATGCTCCTTCAAGCCATTTGGGTCTTTTGGTCCTGGGAACAGGTTTCTCGTATCTGAAGGTCCCCTCCCTCCCCAGCATGAAACATCAAAATATCAGATCCAAAGATGGGCACTTTAGTCCCTTCCTCTTAAGTATTTCCTAGGCAACTTACTTAAGCATCAATTCATTCTTGTTTTACCGCATTATTTAAAAATAGGCCTTTGACTCTCATAACACTTCCTAACATTTGTTTGTCATTTCTCCTAGACAAATGACATGCAATCATACAAGAGCACATAAATATCTGCATTTTTAACACAGTATAATGAGTGCCTAAATTCTCAACCTTAATTCAGTAAGGTTTATCCAGAATATTGCAGAAAATTCCCATAATTGTCACTATTATAAACATACACCACAGTTACACCCAGTGATATGACAGATTATAGAAGATGGAGCTCTTAGAAGGGAACTGAAGAAGAGAAAAGGTGAAGTGGAGATCCTTCCAGTCCTTTGTATAAGAGAAAGCAAAAAATACTGGAGGGGAACCATTGGCTGAACAACTGTATAAAGGTGAAGGTTTTGGTTGTGTGCAGAGTATTGGTCAACATGATGACATACATGTTGAAGGGCTCATGGAACAAGTGAGAGAGGAGATTGCTCTAATGGCACAGTCTGCAGTGCTTAATTTGTAATGAAAAGCGCTAGGCCTAGCGAATTGTTTTTATTTTAATAGGTGAGGTAGCAAGCCCAGATGTGCTGGGGCTATGAACTGCCAAGTCTATAGGTGTCAGGGCTCAGCCCTGGCACAAAATAAGCAATGGGTGAGCTAACCTTAGTTGGCGACTTGCCAGAGTAGCCAGAAGAATATTAAAGTGAGTCGGGCCACAAGAGTGAAGATCGCCCCTGAAAAGGGAGATGACAGTCAGCGCCCACCCAGACCGGGAAGGGAGGGGCGCGGCGTCCTTCTAGAGGGTGGTTGGATCCTCGCAGGCTTTAAGGTATCTGTGACCTATGATGCAACAGTTGCTGAACGGTGCAGGTCCATCATCCAAGCGCCTGTCCAACCACCTGCTGCCCCATGACGCAGCTTGTTGCTGATCTGCCCTCAGCTTGCCTCTGATGTCCGGCCAGACAGATGACGAGGCCTGTCTGTCGCCTCATGATGACACTATGCTGTTGGCGCCCAGATGGCTTTAGTTACTGGGGCAGTAATCCTCAGCCTCCCTGGGGCACTTGCCGGAGGGCTCCTATATGGAGCAACTAATGAGGCTCTGCTGTCCTCTCCCACAGGCTCTGTGGCTTGCATCCCTTTGGGGGGGACCTCTTGCGTAGGCTCTGCCTGCTGGCAACCTGCGGAGAGGACCACACAGCACACTGCGTGTGGGGACCCTGGATGTTTGGGCTCAGACAGGCAACCCATGTCCTGGGCTCAGGGCACAAATAATCTGCTTGAGTGTGTTGACCTCCACCTTGGTACGCCAGAAAGGTGGCAGTATGAATCCGGCGAAGAATGAACCGATGGAGGCATCTGAGCATGCCCAGCTTTGCCCTCCGTGAAGGGCCCTAAATAACTGGACTCGACATTATTGCCCGCCCATTGCGTTGAGAGTTTCCAGGAGTTCTCTGGTAAGACCTACACCAACAGATGCCATTTCAGAGGGATTCTGAATGGTAAGAAATCTCCTTACTTTGCCACAAGGGTCTGTCCTCATGTGACAACATTTCCACCCTGTGCCTTGTCCAAGCTGTCTCCCCGTCCCCTTTCATGGGAATCTTGTGATGATTGGACCACCTGCTCAAAGTCACTCATGACTTGCAAACAGGTAGGACGAACCACCCAGGTCCGATGACCCAAATAACTCGAAAAAGAATGCCGTGTGGGTTTGAAAAATAGCAATACAAGAGAAAGGTGCTAAGGAGGCAAATACAATTCAATCTCAAACTTAGTGTGGCCAGAGCCAACTGAGCCAAAGTAGCAAAGAATGTGAAGAGCATACTTTTTTCAATTGTTTATATACCAGTGCTTAGAATTTATGTAACAAGCATGAGAGCTTGAACATTTTTTTATGGATGAAAAACATGTAATATGTAAATAGCATTAAGAAAAGGGGGAGGACATGCATTGCATGATTGAAATGCAGAAAACATTACTTGCAAAATATTTAGGAAGGACAGCAGGAGGAAAAGAGGTGATGGAGTGGGGGTTGCACTCTACTTTAAAGCAACTATTATCTATCTTAGAGTTCTTGATAATTCATGGTCACAGAATCGAGAATATGTATGGATCAATGTGCTAACACAGTGGTTCTCAACCATTATGTCGCAACACATTACTCTGCTGCCATGCAGTGGTAAGTGTATCATGGAGGGGAGTCAGGGGGATAGCTAGATTTGGCCTTGGGTGGGTGGGTTGGCGTATCCTGTAGGATCACAACACACCACCAACTGTGTTGCAACCTGCAAAAGGTAAAGAACCACTGTGCTAACAAACCAACCTTGTAGGCGACTGTACCTCCCTCTGGGTCCAATGTCCATTCAGGAGTCTCCCCCTTCTCCAGATAACAGGAGCCTGAGGCATCACCTAGTGCAAGTACCCATGCTGGTTTATTTACTTGTGTTACCCACTCCCAACCAAGCTCCTGAGACGTAGTGCTCCTGCCTTTACAATGCCAGGGGGCACACTGAGCTCCTAAGCACCAAAGTTCCTCCTACTACGGTGAATCTTTGGAATAGCTTGTACCCAGGAAAATATCAGGATGACACACAGAGAGAGTAGGGTTACCAGACACCAAAGCATGGAAAGGAGGACAGGGAAGTATGAAAAGGAGGACATTGGAGGACACGTGAAGAAATGTAGTATTAATGTAATATTCTTCTGTTTTTAGGAGGCCATGGAATGCTTCCCCCTAAAAATAGGGTGTTCCAGGGCAATCCAGCACACTTTAACCCCTATAAGTAAAAAGCCAGACAAAATCATGTAATTTTAAAATGCCTGCTGGACAGAGGATGTGAAGGTAAAAAGGGGGACATGTCCTCCTTTCGCCTGACATCTGGTAACCTTGAGAGAGAGGGATCCTTGTTTTAGAGTAGCTTTAGTAGGAAACTCCAACAACCAGCCCAAACTAGCTGAGCTAACATATTCATAGTCTAACTCTATTGTTATGGCAACAAGTGAGCTGGGTTGCTACAGCTACCCAGGCAATTAGGTGAAACACACACCACCTCCCGGGGTTTCCCCCCAGCAGATTTATTTATCCACATCCCCCCAGCCAGGGGTACAGCTGGTCTCAGGTGCATCTTCAGGCCAGAATCTAGCAGGGCCTAATCAGTGCCCTCTGTGGGGGCTCCCTTCTCTCTGCTTTTGTGGCCTCGCTAATACATTTTACCCCAGTCCAGGCAGCAGGACATCCATGGCACAGGACCTGAGTTGCTTGCTTCCCTTCCACTCTGCCACTCACCTCCTTCTTGAATGAATGGCAAGGCCAACCTTGCCCCCCTTGGTCCTCCAATACCCATCACTACAAGCAGGTTCCCTTTGTTCCTCGTGGGGTTACACTTCTCGAGGTGGTTCCTCTCTTTTGGTAGCCCTCACCCTGGGGTGTGTATCCTCTCTTCTTCCTTGGCATGCACACAAGTCCCCCAAACACCCAAGCTCCCCACTGAGCCAACAGGCAACTCCACTCACGGTTTCCTCAAGCTCTCTCTCTGAGGCAGCCAGGCACTCCAGCACACGAGGAGACTCTGGGACTCTCTGCCCCTGTTCTCCCAGGGATGCTACCTCAGCAAGATTCTGCTCTGCCTGAACCAGGCATTGCCTTCACCAATGGCCTGTCTGCTCACAGGCCCAGCACTCAGCATGTTCCAGCGGCAGAACAAGGCCTGGCTCACCTTCCTTTCCTTCCATCTATTGTCATGTCCCATCCCATCACTCTTGGGCTCCCAGGACATCTCTCCTCTCCTGTTTCCAGCTTGTGTCTAAGGGTTTTTTCCCCTTACAGGGCAGTCCAGTGTCCCTTACCAGACAGTTTGTCTCTCACCACATCTTCCTGGCCTCCTCATCCAATCCTTCTGATACAGTCTTGCCCTATCACACTGAATGGGGAAGTTTGGCCACCATATCTACTGGGTGCCATTTGAATTACCCTTGGGCTTCCAGGGGCACATGAGCTAAAGGATACCTCCTGGTATTCCAGTGGACACACCACCAGTCCAACCTTGCCCAAGGAACCATCTCCCAGCTCTTGACCAGCTGCTTCCTGACCAGTGATTGGGTGGAGGCAGGGTAGGCCAGCACCTGCTAGGACCTTCTCCTCACCTGGAAGGGTATTGTGGCCGTTGGCCACACACTTAGCCCTCCCAACCTTTCAGTCCACCTGCTAGAGTTCACTAGTGGTCAGTCCACTTCAGGGAAGTCCTGTTTCTTATGACTGGTAGAGCCACTCAATCAGCTCCCAGGCCTGGCTCTCCCCTTGGTGTGGATTTTGGCAACTTCCTGCCTGGTCCTGTGCCCTCAGCAGTCTTCCCCACCTTCATGGATGCCTCTACTGCCACAGACACCCCCATCAGTGACACAGCATCTGCCACTCCACCCAGCTGGAGCCATGAGACCTAGACCCATATGGTTTCCAGAAGGTGTGAAAGAACAGCTCTAGGATTATCACATCCAGCAGCTCCTCATTTCTTTGGATGACTGGCCTCAACCACCCAGATGGCCCAGTCTGATAAGCACTGAACAGACCACCCACGGTCACAGGGCCTCTGTCCACTTAGCTGCCTGAAACTTCTGACAGTACCATTTCACTGAGAGTCCCACCATGTCCAGTAGGCCACCTTCACTATTTCATAGTGTCTGGTCTGGTCTGGCACCACCCTCACCATGTAGCTTGGGCTTCACATCTGAGATACAGGACTAGGCAGAGAGCCTACATGGCCTTCTCCCAGTCTGTCACCATCACAACCCACTCAAGAGTCCCTAAGCAGGCATAAGGGTCATCCATGGGCCCCATTTAACAGAGCCCAGCTCAACACCCTGGTACCATCCCCCCCATCAGTCTGACCACACGCTGCAGGAGTTGCTGTTAAACAAGAGTCTGCTCCTTCATGAAGGCCTGAAGGCTGCACTCTTGCTTCTGCCAGTTACATTGTGGCTGTTTGCCACATCCCTAGGACCCGTCTGTTTACCTGTTGAGCCTGCTGCAACTCCTGCAGTTCTCATGAGCCATTTCAGCATCACTTCCGCTTTGCCAGGCCACTCAGCAATAGCCTCTGGAGAGTCCCAGACAAGCTTCTGCACCCGCCTCTGGCCCTCAAGGGTCTTCCCTCCCCATAATAAGCATGTGCGCATCACCCCTGCTGGTTTATTTGCAGTAGGACAACTTACACCACCAACTCCCAACCAGTCCCCTGAAGCATGGGGCTCTTAGCAGCACACAAAGCTCTCAAGCATCAACCTTCCTTCCTAGCTTTCCCTTCAGCAGGTTTAGTTTTTTATGCACTGCCTCTTAAGGGGCACAGCTGGTCTCATCTGCCTCCTCAGGCCAGGGTCTAGCTAGGCCTGATCAGTGCCATCAGCTGGGGCTCCCCTCCCTGGCTTTCTGTGGCCTGGTTAATACATTTTACCCTAACCCAGGCAGCAGGGCACCTGTGGCAGAGGCTCTGAGGGGCTTGTTTCACAAACCCCAAGAAGACGATACTGGCGGGGGTCAATTACAGACCCCCAAATCAAACCAGAGAACAAGATGCATATCTCTTGAAGTATCTGTATGGCAAGAAAAACTGTGTTATGCGGTACTTGACTGCAGTTTGTGACACATGCTGAAAGCCTCGTGCAACTGGTCATAGAACAATCAGAGTTTCTAAAACTGATAGATGATAATTTTCTAATACAAAAAATATTGCACACCACACACAGGGTCCACTTCATTTTAGACATTAATGTGACAACTAAAGCCAAATTAATCACTGGACTGAAAGTTGGTGGAATTATGATATAACTGATTCAATATGATAAACCTAATCAATAATATATATACTTGGTGCTTCAGGAAAGCTACTTTCTCAAAGCTGAAGAAAATAAGAAATTGACTGTGAGAAGTAATTTAGACAGAAAAACAGAGATTAAAAAAAAAAGATTGAATGGTGACTTGATTATGAAGTGTAAATACCTTCATGGGGATAAAATACTGAGTGCTAAAAGGCTCGTTAATCTAACAGAGAAAGACATAACAAAAACCAAGACATGATAGCTAAAACCAGACAAATTCAAACTAGAAATAAAGCAAAAAAATATTTTTAAATCATTGGAACAAAGTACCAAAGCCATAGGTAGCAACATGGCATCTTCATCTCTTGCTATCTTCAGATCAAGACAGGATCTTTTTCTGGAAGATATGGTCTAGTCAAAAACAGATAACTATGTTCTATACAAGGGTAAGAGAGTGAAATTTAATGGCCTCTAACATGTAGGTCAGACTAGATGATCTAATAATCCCTTCTGGCCCTTAAACTGTATGAATCAACATGTATTGTCCATTCAATCACATATAACCAACAAACAACTACAGTCACCAAGGTAACAGCTAAATGCTCTTAACTCTACCCGCTACTGAATGTTAAAGTTCCTAAGGAATTAATCTTTGTTTTCCACTGTTTGTGATCTTAATCCTGGGCAAAACAATGAAATGGCTGGTGCAAGATTTGATTAAGAAAGTATTAAAGGAGGGTAATACAAGCAATACCAATTAATGTGGGCTTACCGAAAACATCTTGTCAAACTAACTTAATACTTTTTTTTATGAGATTACAGGTTTGATTAAGAAAAGTAATAGTGCTAATGTAATATCATTACACTTTGGTATGGCATTTGCCTTGATACAGCATGATATTTTGATTAAGAAACTATACAGATACAAAACTAACATAGTACAAGTAAATGCACTAAAAACAGACTAACAAACATGGAAATCAGCATTGAGTGAGATCCAAGGACTCCCTCACTGCTCACCCATGCCAATTAGGTTACAGGAATATTCTGTTTCTGGTCTGGTTCACCAAAAGCTCCTCATTTCCAAACAACAAAATGTCATCTGGAACTAATTGTTTTTAAAGTGAAACAATGGTCATTGTTTTGCTTTAAAACCAAAGTGTGGACATCCCTCTAATTTTACTGTAAAAAGAGGGCAAATATTGATCCTACTAATGTCAGATTCTAATAATTACTTAAGGTTACCATGAAAACTAAGCCTACAGTAAAAATGCTGCCACTTCCCTGCCATCCCCAGCCATGCCATACTTCTCCCCACCCTCCCATCACTTTCTCACTGTTTCTGACAATGCCGTGCTTCTCCCTGTTGTCCTCAACCATGCTGGTGCTTCCCCGCCATCCCCAACCATGCCACACTTCTCCCCACCACCCCCCAACCATGCCACTCCTCTAGCCGCTACCTTTGACTATGCTGAACTTCTCCCTGCCATGCTCTTCTGCAAGTCACACTTTTTCTTTCAAGAGCCACATGCAGCTCGTATGCTGTGGTTCAGCCACACCTGTCTTAAATGAAAGCTGGGTTCACATTTGTTGTTAATCACTAAGAAAAATATGTACAAATACAATGTTAGTAGTTAAACATATATAGGGAAAAATACTTTTAAGTCTGTATCAAAGCAGAGAGGGAAAGCAGGTTTTCATCTCAACAGGAGGTATCTCTGTCTAAATTAAGCGCTGTGTAGGCTAACACAATAGATGTAAACACCATTACCAGACAATGTCAGAAGATAGACAGAAAGGTGAAATCTAACAGAGAATGATCACTGGTCTGGTTACCCTGGCTGTATGCAAATATAACCTTTGGGTGGGGGTAGAATTCATTCATTAGCGCAGCTCCAGTGCCTAACAGAGATTAAAGCCTTAGACAAAGCAGCTGGAGACCCAGGATCTAGTCTGCAATAGTAGTCACAGCAAAACCTGCCCAGAGTTCCCATCCCACAAAAAAATACTACTTAGAATAAACATAAGAATGAACTTTATTAACTAACTTAACAAACCTTATTCTAAGAAACCAAAATGAATTTAAAGAAAACAGTAAGAAACCCAAGAGTCCCAAAGTTCAGCTGGAATCACCATTATCTCAATTGCAGTCTTAAAAGTCCTTGGTTATGTCCACACAAGGCTTTTATGTTGAAACAATGACTGTTGTTTCAAAATAAAAATTGTCATGTCTGAACAATGTTTCCTTATTTCAAAATGATGGGACCCTGTCATTTTGAAATAATGTCCGTCGTTTCAGAACAATAAAACTTCACCTGAAAGCGAAATAGCCGTTGTTTTGAAATGGTTGTTTTGAAACAACCCCATTCGGACATGTTATAACACTTCTTGCCCTTGTCCTTCCCAGGGTGCCTTCCTTTTTTTATATATTGGGTGGGAGCATGGCCCAGCGAGGGGGCATATTGCCACACCTCCCCTGCTCCCCCTCTCCTGAGGCGAAACAGCAAGCCCTGTGTCTGGACATGCTATTTCGCTTTGAGGTTTTCCCTTATTTCGATTTAATATTTGCTTATTTCAGCTTAAATTATTTTGAAATAAGGATTTTATTTCAAAATAACCTATTCTGAAATAAGAGTTTATGTGTGAACATAGCCCTTAAGGCTTGAATGCAAACAGAAGCAATCCTCATCTTCTCTAGCTGCAGGAATCTTCAACTGGAATTTATGCAGTCCTTTCTTTCTTCTCTTCAAGCAGCACCATGCAGTCAGGTTACTGGTTATCCATCTCCCAGTCCCACAAGAGGCACCTTCCATACAAAATTGTCCAAAGCAGGAACAAAACATCCTGCTGTTCACACCCGGCTCAGCTCCTTTCACTCAGCACATGTACTCCACAGCTCTCTGTAGCTGCTTCTCCCAGACACCTCACTCCAGCACAAACAGAGAAACCTGTGGAGCTTGCTCAATATGCTACCACACCCCTATTACCGGAAAGTTCTGGTTCCTGGGCAACAAAATCTGCCCAGCAACCTAACCCAGCCTGAACAGGTCTCTTAAAACCATATAACACTCGTTACTTTGAAATAAAAGACATTTAGTCTACACAACGTTTTCTTATTTCGAAAGGACGGATCCCGTGCTTTCGAAATAAGAATCGTTGTTTTGAAAAAGTTAAACCTCAATGTTTTTGAAACGGCCGTTATTTCGAAATGGATATTTTGAAATAACGTCGATTAGACCTGTTGCAACAGGTCCAAACGGCTTTATTTCAAAATAACCATTTCGAAATAAAAGCCATTTGGATTGCAGGCTTTCCCTTAATTTGAATTAACATTTTGTTTAATTCGAATTAATCTATTTTGAAATAAGGACTTTATTTCAAAATAACTCATTTCAAAATCCTTATTTCAAAATAACAATGCACGTGTAGACATAGCCAAAGACAACGAAATTTGGGAAGTACATGTCGAAGGCAAAGGCGGCTCTCCCTTATCCTGCACCTAGAAAGCAAATGAAATCACAGCTAGCCATTGTTGAGACACTGCAGAGGACTTTGAGGGTGAGAAAAATGTCTTCAGGCATGAGATTAACATTTTAGTTTAGCCTCGAGATAATGTTATTATTTTGTTTGATATGTAGCCATTTGTTTCCAAAATTCTTGATCCTTGTCTTTTGAATCTTCAAAAATAAACTTATCCTTGTTTTCACATAACTATATTTAAGTGCTGAAATGCTAAGCAAGGTACTGCGCCTGCATAGAATCGTACAAACCTGGCTCCCTACATTGCTCCTTCAGAGACACCAGACCTGGTTTATCCAAATATTCAGTGGATAAGGGGTCAGATAGCACAGGGGACTGCTTCAAAGGGAGTCTGGGACTGGAGATTGCAAGGAAGAGGAAGGGCTGGCATAGTCCATAGGGGAGCGCTTGGGTGGGCAGTAGGCTTGTGGGGGTCAGGGTACTGTCAAACAGTTAAGCACAAGCAAGTCTCCCTCACAATGGAGGGTGATATAGGAAGGTGATGCCTGGTCCTGGGTCCCCTGAGAGTGTGTTTCTGGCAGGGATCAGTCCTGGCCTAATAATGATAGTCTTTTCATCAATGACCTGGAAGAAAACACAGTCATTACTGATAACATTTGCCACTGACACAAAAAATTGGGGAAAGGGCTAAATAATAAAGCAGACAGATCACTGAAACAGAGCAAGCTGAATCACTTGGTAAGTTGGGTGCAAGCGAACAATATGTGGGTCAATATGGCTGAAAGCAAATGTATGCAGTTAGGAACAAGAATGCAGGTCATGCTTACAGGATGGGGCATTCAGTCCTGGGAACTAAATATTCTAAAAAAGGATTTTGGGGTGATGGTGGAGAATCAGCTGAACATGAACGCCTGGTGTCATACTGTGGGCCAGAAGGAATAATGCAGTGATATGTGAGCTGTGTATACAGTATGGCTCATGTTGGTATAAGTTGTGTTGCTCACAGGCATAAATAAGCCATCCCCTGAGTGACATAAATTACACTGACCTGCACACCAACATAGCTACTGCTGCCCGCAGTGACTGTAGTCATGGCTGGATTAATGCAGGTGGTAGGGGCTGCAGTGCCTGAAGTAGGCCCCTGAACGGCAGCACTTGTAGCCCCTGCTGATCCAGCTCTGTGGGACTGGGATGTGGATACTGGTGCTGAGGAGGCCCTGGAAGCACAAGCAGTACTGCTCCTACCAGCCCTAGACTAACTGGCCTGCCCCTGCGGCAGGGCAGGCTGGCACATGTCTGCTGCTGTTAGAGCACAAAGCTCTGGCAGTCCCCGAGTCGGTCCAAGTGGTCCCAAGACACACAAAGACAGAGGAGGTCACAAATGCATATATGCTTTATTACCTTACAGAGATCTC
>ML682084.1:3812587-3845386 GCA_007922195.1 Podocnemis expansa
GTCTCAGGACCCAAAATGGAGTCTGCTGACTCATGCTAACCCCTTCACTGCGCTCCGGATGCGGGGCTGGCTGGCATGCAGTGTGGCCCCCCCCCACCTGCAAAGCACAGCAGCCACGCACCAGCTGTCCCTGCCTCCCGAGGCAGCACTGAACAGCCAGCCTGGCAGCAGGGCATGAGGACCGCAGGAGGCTGTGGCCACTGGGCCCAGAGTCCTGGCCTGCCTTGCCCGCAGACCACCATGGTGTGGGCCAAGGCTCCAGATTGAGGGACCAAGCTGAAAGACCTCAAAAGTGGCCAGACCAGGGCCGTGGGGCCCCTTAATCTGGCCCTGACTGGAGTGATTGTCAATGTGGGAGTGCTCTCGTGTCAACATGGAGCATCTGCACTAGCCGGGATGCAGCAGCCCTGCTGTAAGCTTTGGGCGTTCACACAGCAGCCTCAGCCAGTCACTCCCAGGCAGCAACTGGCTCTTTAATGGATCTCCTGCTGCCCTTTGCAGCACATGGTATTAAAAATGCCATGTCATTTAATTATTAACCAATCCAGATGCTTTTACTGGGTTCTTAACCAATCGTAGTTGAGAATTTTATATCTATCTATCTATCTAAAATGAAACCACATGACTGTGGCAGTTTTGGGTAACACTGATGGTTAATTTGGCTCCTGCCCCACTGATGTCACAATATCAATGGGCTACGCAACCCTTGGCTGCATAAACATGAGAACTCAAGTAGGAATATTTGGCACTAGTGCACCAGCTGCTGGAGTACTGTGTCCACAATACACGAAGGCTATTGGTAAATTGGAGATGGTTCAGAGAGGAGCCACAAGAATAAAGAATTAGAAAACCTCTCATATGGTGCTAGACTAATGGAGCTCAAGCTATTTAACTTAACAAAAAAGAAGGTTCAGAGGTGTTTGATCACAAGTTGTTAAGTACCTACTTGGGGAACAACTATTTAGTAATGGGCTCGTCAACTTTCCAGGGACAGAAATAACAGGTTACAGTGGCTAGAAATGGAACTAGATAAATTTCAGACTAGAATAAAGGTGCAAATTTTTCACAGTGTGGTTAACTAACCCTTGGAACCATTTACCAAGGGTCATGCTGGATTGTCCCTCACTGGAAATTCATAAATCAAGACTGGATGTTTTTCTAAACTCTCTGCTCTAGACCAGTTCAAACAAATTAATTCAGGGAAGGCCAATGGCCTGTGTTATACAGGAAATTGGAATACATGCTCATCGTGGTTTGTTCTGGCTTTATAATCTATTATTTCTGTTTAAGACCCATCTTCCATTATTTAAAAAAAAGTTTGCAATATTTAAACACTAATATCTCTTTCTGATGATAATGTTTCATAAGCTCATTAAAAACAATGTTTGCATGTACTATAAAAGTATAACACAAAGATACTGTATGAGACACATGCATGTGGAAATAAGTAGTGAATTGTGTGCTGTTTTGGAAACATTGTTATATTAAGATACTAGGTATATGTGCAGTTCCTAAATATAGGCTACAAACTAATTTAATTTTTGGTGCGTATGTGTGTAAATTCCAAAGTGTATTCATTTGTGGTAGGTTAATTTTTTTTACCTTTATTCCTTTTTTTGGGTTGTGTACTTTCTGCAAAAATTGCATAACTACTAATGGTCGCATATTCTCACTGTAAATTATAGCAGGTCATGTACACTGTGCATTGCATACACTATCTGTTGTACAGAGTTGCTTTGGTGTCTGAAGCTAGTTTTAGACAAATACATCGCAGAAGTCCTGTTTGACTCAGTGTCATTAGTGCTAATGATGTCTTGAGTTTATAGTACTTATTATTGTTTTCTATCCAGAAGACACCTACATTCTTTCTCACATCATTTCTTGGGGGCTAGCGTTCAGGCTGTCAACATGAAAACTTTATGGTTGAGAAAGGAAAAATTTGTTATGGAACTGGAAAGTTGGGGACTGAGTGTTCCAGTGTCCACAGGTTTGATTGTTGGTTTGTTTGTTGTATTATACAACTTGATGAACATCAAGGCCCAGACAGACCCTTTTTGACCAAACAAAATTTTGTTGAAGTGGCAGCCTTTAACTGTGATGTACTTTTCTGGGAAGGAGTTTTGGGTCTTGAGGATTTGAGCACTTTTAACACACACCTAGGAGAGAGAGCCACATGGATGCCAATGTGAAACAAAGACAAAATTTAAAAACCTCAAAAATTGTTACAGACTGGAATGATCATCTGGCAGCCTGCTCTCCTGGCTTCCACACAATGTTTGTTTAGAGTTCCCTAACTTAAAATAAATAAAAAATTATAGTTTCATAGAATTTAAGGCCAGATGGGTTGATTAAGTCATGTAGTTTTAGCTCCCGTATATGACAGGCTATTTCATCCAGAGCCCCTTGACTTGTATCAAGCAACAGACTTTAGTTAGAGCAGAATTTGTTATTCTCAGCCTACTAAACTGTTGAGTGCCACAGGCCCTGAAGAAGAGAAACAGGTGCAAGAAAGGCCCTGGCAATGGCAGAGAATTGCCTGAGTAACATATGCCCAGATGATCCTAGCAAACAAACCATGCCCCATGCAGGAAGGCAAAAATCCCCAAGGTTCCTGCCAGTCTGATCTGGGAAAAATTCCTTCCTGAGCCCCAGAAGAGAAAAGACACTGATAGTTTACCTCAGTGATACATTTTTTTTTTTGGTTTACCTGAATCTATCCCTTTGCACCAGCTATGCCATGCAAAAATGGCTGTAACTGGCACCTCAAGTCTCTCCCACTGAGTTGCCTCCACACAACAGCCCCCTGTGATAGGAGCTTCTAGGGCAGGGGGGCAGCAACCTTTGCCGACCCCTGTGCCAGTCCTTCCTCCCCAACCCTCAGCTAGTGCCAGGAGCCCCCTCTGCTGAAAAAACATGGCAGCTGCCAGAAAATTCAGCACTGGTCACAGCTGAAGTGGGAGCACTTCTCAGGCATGCCATAGAAAAACATCGCCCAGAGTGGCCCATCTTGGAAGTGTGCCAGGGGACAGGGGTACCTTTCAGGGGTTCCCAGGCATGTTGCGGAAAGAAGCTGCTTGGCGTGGCTCTTTTGGAGAACATCACACGACGGAGAGGATCCACGCTGGGCATCTTTTTTCTGTATCATATGGAGGCATAGGGGAAGACCCCCTGTGTCCCAGTTGCACCTGAAGGTAGGCACCCAGAGTGGCTTTTGTTGGCAGGAGTGGCGATTTCTGTGGTACTGCCGAGGATGCCATGTGCTGATTTGAATGGGCTCTGGTGCCACTGTTAGCACACGTGCCAGGGGCTGCCTACCCCTGTTCTAGGGCCAGGCACCTCTAGAGAATCAAGCCCCTGTCACAGGCTCTGCTCAGGCGAAAGGCAACATGGCAGAGGCATAACCAAGGCACTTCTGCCCTGACGTGGTTTCCCACTGCTGTCACACCCTGAGGGAATGGCAGCAGAAGTTACAGCAGCCCATAGCTTGTTGCCTTCTGCTCTTGGGACCAATGCAGCAGCCAGCACAGAACATAGGCACAAATGGTATGGTAATTTAGTACCATTCTCTGTGTTAGCAGTCCCATTACTTTTCTCTGCAAATACTCGCTGGAACCAAACCAGAGTCCACAGCTTCAGAAAAAGCTCTTCAACGGTGGGAAGAGCAGGCTGGCCTGTGAAGCTCATAGTTCTTCTCCAAGGTCATTGCCAGTAATAGCGCTGTTTCTATGACAAACATGCTGGTTTTTGACAGCACTGGAGCTGAGCCCAACCTGCCTTTCCCATCATTGAAGAGCCTGTGGTACCTCAGCTGTGCTCCAGTGCCATCTACAGGAACAACACAGTCACTGTAAGAAAGTAACCATTGTTTTGGGCCAAGTGGTGCGGTAGCAAGTTGTCGAAATTGCAGTTTTGGTGCAGTCAGTTCAAATTTGCAAGGTGGCGTGGCCTTCCGTGCCAGGTCACAATGTCACTCACTCAGATTTGGCCTAGCTGTCTCCCCATAGGTGCTGGAACTAAGGGGGCTGATGGCACTACTGCACCTCCTGACTTGGTGTCCATCAGTGTTGACAGCTTGGTTCAATGGCTGTCAGCATCCTCACTATACAAACGGGTCCAGTGCCACTGTACTCCTGTGATTTTCCTACAGCCTTAAATGTGTTGGTGCAATGAAAGACCTGCATCTGCAGGTGTGTCAACGAGACAGCATGTTGAAATGCTGCGCTTCCATCTAAGGGCTTCACATGACTCTTTTTGTCCCTTCCTCTGAAGCTTTTGGTGTGCAAGCAACGTCTTTTGGGTTGGGAAACAAACAAACGCTTCAGTTACTGTTTGGTCAGCAGATGTAGCATTTTCTAAGACCTCAGTCAAGATAATAAATGGCTTGAAACATTGTGTTGTAGTGCCTGTGCAAAAACCCGTCACAGTAAATTTTGGCCTTGAAACATTGTGTTGTGGCATCTTTGTCTCAAAAATCCACCACTGTCGTCTCTCAATGAGGCTAACTGCTCATAATCTCTCTGCATGTTGCTGCAAAACAAAAGGCAATGATTTTATTGACTAATGTGAATTCTTTGCTGTTATAAATTTGGGGGGGGGGTCCTTAAAAGGTTGAAGGTTTGGAGGGGTTGCTTTTGTTTTTGTTTTTTATTTCTTGACTAAAAAAATTATTTTTGAAACATAGGCACAGGGGTAATTTAAAAACAACTTACTTTTCCCAAAATGGCCTTAGAAAATACAATTTAAAAAATGATAAAGTGTGTAGCGTCAAGTACTATAAGAAAAAATTTAAGCCAGAACTAGAAAGCAAACGTCTCATTAAAAGGAAAATCCTGGTGCAGTCTTCCCCGTGGCTCCACTATCAACACCTCTCAACTACTGACAAAGTAGTCCTCAGAGAAGAGCCCTTTTTAACCTCCTCATCCTTATGTACATGATGCCATCAAATCCTATACATTTTTCCATACACATCATTAAACACAGTGGGATTTTCCCCCATGAAAGCTCATGCCACAGGACTCCTTGCTTGTTTTTCTTTAAAACACACAGTTCACACTTCACTGCTGACTATCCCAATGGCAAGAAGACCCCAGCTCACTGTTAACAAAGTAACCATACAGTACATCAGTGGTTCTCAACCACTGTGTCAGGATACAATACTGAGTTGCAACACAGCAGAAAGGGTGAGATGGCTGGCTTCAGCCTGACTGGGGGGTACGGTGGGGGGTAAGTCCTGCAGGGTCACAATCTGCTGCCACGCATGTTGTGATCTGTGCTACATATCAAAGTGGGCAACCTCCATCTCTCAAAGTACACATGCACCTGTCATTTTATGACACATGGGGATAAAGGAGAGGGGCTAGAGGAGCACAAGTCTCCATACTGCCTTCTATCAAACAAGTGTTGCCAAGCTGCTTCACCTAAGTGGTGGTGGCTAAACCCAACAACGAAAGCAGCTGGAGTGCACAGTTCCTTGTGGCTATTGTCAGCGAGAGGGGAGCAGCGTTAGGGCTGAACGAGCATGTCCGTTATAGCTTCACTTCCTGATTTTCACGTTTGTTTTGCGGAACTCAGTGTCCTGGGTCGGAATGAGCTAGCACTGGCAGCCCTAACTCTGCATTATCTGAGGGCAGGTCCTTAGAGCCATGCCATTGAAGGATGGGAAAAATCCACACTGAGTGACATAGTTATGCTGACCTACAGGCCAGTGTAGATAGCACTGTGTTGGCAGGAGGGCGTCTGCCAACATAGCTGTCGCCTCTCATGGAGGTGGATGAACTATGCTGACAACTCTCCCCTTACCTTAGAACATCTTCATTAAAGCATCACAGCTGCACCGTTGCACCCTTTTTAATGTAGATTCCCCCCCCCCTTTTTTTTGATCTATCATTATAGATAATGCAGAGAACTGGTAGTACAGCCTATATGTGTGATCGATCTACAGTTGCTTATAAATTTGCCAAACTGTAACTGTTCAGGCTGAAGCATTTTGAAACATTCCAGCAAAAACCATTCCAATGTTTTAAAGAACAAGTTTAGGGGAAAATAGTTTTCCTCATAATAAAGTTGTTGCTTTTTATAGAGGTTATAGTCCTGATTCCAGAAGAGGGCCTTGTTCCCAGCTTATGCAACTTAAAAAAAAACAAAAAAAAAAAAACAAAACTGGCCAATGTAAAAATCTACACAGAAAATCATGCACATAGTCAGTAGAATTTGTTCCACAATTGAACTTTAATTTTCTCAGCTACTGTACAGTGCTGTGGGGTGGGGGTCCTCATTTGGCTGATTAGCCTCTACAACCCCCCATTCTTTTACAGTCACTGTGCTCCAGTTATTCCTTTAGCTGAAGGGATACACAGCTGCTGTGTATTACAGGCAAAGCACATGGTGACTGACATCTCATTGTTGTTAAGAACCTGTTTTCAACTGTCCATTAGCCACCCAGGCTGAAATTTCCTATACCAGTGATTTGCCACCAGCTGAATTGGGTGGGGGGGGAAGGAGTTTCCCACAAAAATGGTTCAACATCACCAAGAACAAAATAAGGGAAAATATACTTTACCCACATTAAAATATTTACTGACAGTAATTTCACTGAGCACCACAGCCTGTCCCTTAGGGCCAGGGTGTGAAATTGGGGTTGTGGTTAGGAGGGGCCTTAAGGGTCAGCAGATGTACATTTTGCCATTCCAATGGGGGGGGAAAAAAAAATCACCTGCCATTTACAAAGGTCTATGGTTCAGGGAGGGAAAAAAAACTTGTACATGCTCAGGAGACACTTATTTGGGAGCTATTTCATCCAAAGATGCACTCTGCTTTGGGCATGCTCCATCCCAGGGCTGCAGGGGACAAAGAGGACTTGTCTGGTAACAGCTCACCAAGGCCCCTGGGACAGGCTATGGAACTGAAAACAGTCTTCTGGGCTTGCACTAGCATCTTCCAACAGCCTGGAGAGCAAAGTCTTGGGAGGAGGTAGATTTTGGGGGAGGCAGGGATAGAGAATAGGGTAACTGGAAACAAGTTGGGGAGGGGTACAGAATGAGTTGAGGCTTGTAGCACTTAAAAGATAACAGATTTATCACGTGAGCTTCTGTGATAGACGGGAAACTTACAGAACTGGATGAGAATTCTGCATTTATTCTCATCCAATTCTGTAAATTCCCCCTCGTCAAAGCATCTGAGGAAGTTCTCCCACAAAAGCTTGTGCAATAAATAAATGGCAGTCTTTAACTGCCACCACTCCTTGCTTTATTAGACTAAAACAGCTGCCCCTTTGGAACTTGGCCAGAATGAGATGAGAAGGGGGGGGAGTCTATATTGGAAGCTCAGAGCTCAGGCAAGGAGCAGATGCTGCCTAGCCAAGGAGAATGAGGCAAAGGTTGGGGGGGGGGGGGACGGAAGAAGAGAACTAGGACAAGCTTGAAATGGGCAGAAGGGAACCTGGAGGAGGAATCTAATGCTTGAGCCTCACTATTACTCTGTCAGTAAACAGCTGTGAAACTCACTGGTAAACTCTTCTCTCTCCCCACCTGGAGGGCAACACATCACTTACTGTTAACTCAAGTGGTAAGGGTTGGTGCAATGGTCTAGAAAAGTCTAGTTCTGTTAGTGAACATGGCTGGTAATGCTACATCCAGTCTGGAAGTTTTCTGTTTCCCTTCTCACAAGCCTAGGAAAACTGCAACCCCCCTTTCCAAGGTCATTCTGTAAAGTGAAGTCAAAAGGCCTCAGTTGAAGTTTAAGCCCTCCCTTCACCCTCCCTCCCATGGTCTTTAATTACATTAGTAGTTTTTCCATAGGACCCTCCCTCATTAAGCATGCAGAGTTGCCACTGAATGAGCTATGGCTGAGATGAGACTTTGCAAAACTCCTTCCTTGCTCCATACCTCTTGGGCTGTGATTTGCCAAATTGGTAGGTACTCCCAGTTCAGGTTAGTGTGGTAGGAACCTACACATGTTGAAAAGCAGTGCTAAGTACTCTGAAATGAAATTAGGCTCCTGAAGTTAGAGGATGGGTTCTGCTTGCACCTCTCTCTTGACTCACATGGGGTGAGACGATTAAGTGGTTGCAGAATAGGGAAGAATGGTAGTGAAGCCTGGAGCTACCTATGGAATGAAAGGGGGAGAAATAGTGAAGTGCTCCTATATAAAACAAGCTAATAGTACAGATGAACAGGAGAAGCAAATTCTAGCAGACATGTCTTTCTAGTTTCAGTATCATTGAGAGTCTAACTGGATTCATTACTCTAGTTGTAGTTACATGATAGGTACTGTCTTCCCTCATTTCCTAGAGGCTCTGTATACTGCTCAAACACTGGACTATGAAATATTTAAAAGCTGCTAGTTTCCATTACAGAGACAGACCCTACAGCCTCCATCACCACCAACCAAATCTCACAGGGAAGTTTTTGCAGGCTAACCCCACAATCCTAGTACTTTACTATTAAAAGTAGTATTTCCCTGAACTGTAGAAGTATTCAAGACAACTGAGGAAGAGAGTCTGTAGAAGTGCTCAACTTGGCTGACCTATGATCAAATATTTCCCAGAGCTGCTAATCCCCTGCCATTCAGCCTTGAGTCAGTTGCTCTGTCAGCACTCCTGAAAGTCAGGTCATTGTCAAGTGGGATACTAAAAATAGGCATTAGTGGCCACTGCAGAGAGTCTACCATTGCAAAGTATAGAGCCTCATTTATACAGTGCCACCTCTGTTCACATGCACCAAGTGACACACATCTGAAGGATAAGAAGATTTAAGGGTCCCTGGACCTGTCTTTGGGCACCTCCAACTTTTGGCAGCTTGTCTTTACAAGCTAAGCTATATATAGTCTTGTATTGAATTACCATAACCTATTCCTGGCCCTAGCTACAATCTGGAGTGGTGGAAGCAACCCAGGCTATGTCAGTGCTGTGTGCTCTTTGAAACCTCTCCACCCTGACAGACAGACAGGAATCTTTTAGGAGAGCTATTACTTTATTTGAGAAAACATGGTATAGAAATAGGTCAGCTTCTGTTAGCCTTGCCACCTGCCCCAAGCTTCAAATACAAAAATAGAGGAATGGGGAAGATAGATGGAACAGAACTGGCTAATCACTGCAGGCTGCAGAGCTGAGTGTTGGTGGGGAGAGGTGGAGGAACAGAGGTCTCCAGTAAGACTCTCCCCCACACCTCCTACCCCCAGGCAGCAGCTAATCCATGCACCAGACTTATTCCTTGGATGCCATGTGAACCATCAAGTCCACAACACGGTTGCTGTATCCAAACTCATTGTCATACCTGGGTGACAAAGCAGAGAAGGAAATAGTGAGATATGGACTGAGACACTTGCATCCCTTCACCCTATCACAGCTATTGCTCCAATCCTAAAACTGAGAATAACCTCCCTCCCACCATAGTTTCTTCCAGCCAGTAACAAACATTGTAGCTGATTCAGATATCATAGGCCAGCCACCCTAGATGAGAAACCCTTCTCAGCAGGTGGCTGCCTGGTTGGCAAATGCTGGCCACAAAGTATTTTCATCTCAAATTGCAGCAGAGGGCAATAGAGAGAACACAACCCTGGGAACAGGACCCTTGGAAGCTCCCATATCTCCCCTGGACTCCCAAAGCCCTTCATCTCTCCATACCAGGAGACCAGTTTGACGAAGTTATCATTGAGAGCAATGCCAGCAGCTGCATCAAAGATGGATGAATGGTTATCACCGTTGAAGTCACAGGAAACAACCTGGAAGGTGGACAGGAAGAGGGGAAAACTGCTCACACACACGTTTGTCATCAAGCCCACCCCCACCTCACAAAGGGGTGATTCTCCTCCCTCATGAATCAGAGCAGCTGACATTCCTTAAGGCTGCTTTATCTTCTCCCATTATGGGAATAGGTAATCACTCCATTATCCCCAGCCATAAACATACATTCATTGAAAGGATGGTGAATTTACCTGGTCCTCTGTGTATCCCAGAATGCCCTTCAGAGGCCCTTCAGATGCAGCCTTCACCACCTTCTTGATGTCATCATACTTGGCCTGAAAAGGACAAACAAAAGTCAGAGCATCCAAGACACTCCTGAATGGCAGTTACTCCCCGCCCCCAGGGCTGCTGAGACCACTCATGCACACAACTGCCCCTTGTATGATCTCTTAAGGGCAGTTCCAAATACAGTGAGTGGGGACTGAACAGCTGCTCCCTGCCTCACATGGCAAAGTGACCAGAATTTGAGGTGCAGCAAAGGTGCTTCTGGGCCCACCTGATCCCCCTTCCTGCAATACTCACTGGTTTCTCCAGGCGGCAGGTCAGGTCCACAACAGAGACATTGGGCGTTGGGACACGGAAAGCCATTCCGGTGAGCTTCCTGTGAGAGGGCGAGAGATTAGAATGGACTCGTGCACATTGCTACTGGGGGAGCTGCAAGTTCCCTGCTCCTTCTGATGTCCCAGTGCCCTCAAAGCAAGGGGTGTGAAAAACAGGCACTCACCCGTTCAGCTCAGGGATGACCTTGCCCACAGCCTTAGCAGCTCCAGTGGATGCTGGAATAATGTTCTGGGCAGCGCCTCTGCCATCTCGCCACATCTTCCCAGAGGGGCCATCCACAGTCTTCTGTGTGGCTGTGATGGCATGAACAGTGGTCTGGCAGTTGAAAAGGGGAATTAGAACAGCATTAAAAAGGGACAGCCTCACACTGCTGAATTAAAAAACATCCTTCCCCCAACCCTCCCTTTTCCAGGCAGCTTCATCCCCCAACTCCGGGTTCACACCCACCGTCCCCCCTCCACCCAAAGCTGGGCAAAGCAGATGGCTTTGCTTACAAGTCTGGCAAAAGAGACAACCCCAGAGCACTGGCGTTCCACTCAGTCAGAACTGCTGTGTGTCTATGGATTTCAGGTCTCAAGATCACCTACCATCAGGCCTTCCACGATGCCATAGTTGTCATGGATGACCTTGGCCAAAGGAGCCAGGCAGTTGGTGGTGCAGGAAGCATTGCTGGGAAAAAAGCCAGACACAGAGCAGTCAGTCCCACCCTCCATATAGCAGCCTTCTGCAGGAGGGGTCAGATCACTGCTCCCCTCCTGACACATGTGCACACACACAAAAATAGTCAGCTCTGCACATCATGCTCAACCCCAGACTTGTTCCCCCTTCAACCCTCTCTCACCTGACAATTTTCAGAGACTTGTCGTATTTCTCATGGTTGACACCCATCACAAACATGGGTGCATCAGCCGAGGGGGCAGAGATGATAACACGTTTAGCACCACCCTTCAAGTGAGCCTGAGGGGGACAGGTTAACAGTAACTAAATGCTCTCCAGCTCCAGCAAAGCAGCACATCCAACACCCCCCCCAGACCTGCCACCCCCCAATTCCTGAGCAATACATCCATTTACAGGTCAAGCAGTCATACCTGCAGCATTCTCCCCCACACCCAAGCCGAATGGGACTCATTACTCACGCTAGCCTTCTCCGTGGTGGTGAAGACTCCAGTGGATTCAACAACATATTCTGCTCCAGCTTCTCCCCACTTAATGTTGGCAGGATCACGCCTGAGGGAAGACAGTTTAGGGACTCAGCACGGTTGTCACATACCCTCTTCCACAGTTCCAAAGAACAAGCAGATGAGTCATACTCACTCTTGGAAAATGGTAATTGGGTTTCCATTAATCACAAGTTTTCCATTCTCTGCCTTGACAGTGCCATGGAAACGACCGTGAGTGGAGTCATATTTGAACATGTAAACCTAGGAGGCAGAAAGACTGAAGTCAAGCACATTGGATGCATTCTCAAAGCTCCCCTACTTCAATAACCAAAACCCACTCCCATCTCTGCCGAGGCCCTTCAGTCCTGATATACAGCCACAAGAACCTGTGGGTTTTGCTTGCTGTAGCCTGCAGTGACCTGTTCAGCTATACTTAGCTCAAACCTTAGTTCCCATGCCAGAGTCCCTAGACCAGCGGTTTCCAACATTTTCTGTGCACCATGGCACATCTTGCTATGTTTAATCAGTTTGAGGCACATTGCCATAGTTTCCAAGTGACCTCATGAATATTCATAAGCCACTCTGGAGCTCTGAGTAGCTTTTCAAACACTTTTGTGGCTCAGGCCTGATGCACACCCGTGTGCCATGGCTCAATGGTTGGGAAACACTGCCCTAGACTACTGCATCTGAACAGTCACCTCCTGGGCTGGCACTGGCTTTCAGAGAGGAAAAATACAATTGAACAAACTGAATTTGCATTCCCACCCCTCTTGCTTTAGTTGGGGTTGGCCCTGCTGCGAGCAAGGGGCTTGGTAGATGAACCCACCCCAGGTCCCTTCCAGTCCTGATCTAGGATCCCACCATTCACCCTCTCCCAGCCATGCTGTAGCGCATCACCGGATGCCAACACAAAGCTAAGTCAAGGCTCAGCATCCCACTCACCATGTAGGTAAGGTCAATGAACGGGTCATTGATTGCCACAACCTGGACTTTGTTACTCAAGACAGCTGCTCTGGTGACCAGGCGGCCGATACGGCCAAATCTAGACAGAGGCAGAGGAGAGGTTGGCAAGGGGCCCCTGTTGATGGTTCCAGTCATGTTCACACATAGCAACTTCCCTGGGACTTGAAGGGGGGGGTCTTGGGGTGCTCACTAAATTGGTGCAAGACTGATAGCTAGGGGTGTCAGGAAGGTAGAGTGTTGGGGTGCTCAGGAAATTTGTGTAAGACTTACAGTTGACAAGTGGGGGCTGCTGGGGTGCTCAGTAAATTTATACAACACTGCCTGGGGAGGTATAGGGGCATTGGGGTGCTCCATAAATTAGTATAACACTAACTGGGGCGGTACAGGGGCATTGGGGTGCTCAGTAAGTTTATACACCACTAACTGGGGAGGTATAGGGGCATTGGGGTGCTCAGTAAATTTATACAACACTAACTGGGGCAATATAGGGGCATTGGGGTGCTCAGTAAATTAGTATAACACTAACTGGGGAGGTATGGGGTGTTGGGGTGCTCAATAAATGTATACACCATTAACTGGGGCAGTACAGGGGTGTTGGGGTGCTCAGTAAATTTGTACAAGACTTACCAGCTGATAACAGGGGGCTGCTGGCAAATCCAGGGGGTGCTGAGATTCTCACTGAATTGGTACAACACTGTCACTAGCTGATAACAGAGGATGTTGGGATCTCACTAAATTTGTATCAGATTTACTAGCTCACAACCGGGGCCTGCCGGGGTGCTCAGGAAATTGGGGTAACACCAGCTGGGGAGGTGTTGGGGAGCTGATAACCGGGGGCTGCGGGGCAGCTCGGGGTGCTCACTAAATCGGGACAGCACTAGCTGGTAACAGGGGTGCTGGGGAGCTCATTAAATTTGGGCAAGACGATGCCTGCCCTCTGGGGGCTGCTCACCGAACTGCTATTGGCCGATAGTGGGGCGCTCCCTAGACCGGTCCCGGACTCACAGGGGGGTGTAAGGGAAGCCCCCGGCCCGGGGCCAAGCCCGGCCCTTAACAGACCCCGCACCCCCCTTGCTCCGGTCACACGGCGGCAGCGGCGCCTCCCGCTCGGGCTGACTCAGCGGCCGGGGGAAGTGAGTCACCCGGCCCGCCCCGCGGAGCCTCACCCGTTAATCCCGACCTTCACCATCGTGTCTCCGCCGCCGCGCTCCTGGGGAGAGGAAAGGGCAGGTCGCCATCAGCCCCGCTCGGCCCCCCGGCTCCCGCCCCCCGCTCCCGCCACGCGGCCGCCCCGCCAGCCCCGCCGCCTCACCTGCTGCGCGCCGCTGCCGCCGGACGAGGTGAAAGAAGGAAGGTTCCCCGCCCAGGGCTTTATAGCGCCCCGTATGGTAATTAGGGGGGCCGGCCCCCGCCCGGCAGCAGCCAATCACAGGCCGCGCGGGCAGCCCCGCGGAGCAGCTACGTGCTGCCGTAATGCTTCTGGTAGCGCTGCCTGCCGCGGACGCCCTTTTTTGGCTGTTCTCTCCCTCGCGGGCGTGCAAAGGAAGAGGGGGCGCCCTGCCCCCGCCCGCTCAGTGTGTCCCGCTGGCGGGGCAGGGAGAGGGGCGGCCCCCCCTGCTGCCCTCTCTGGACCGGGCCGTGCCATCGGGGCACCGGGGGCAACAAGCTCCCGAGTAGCCGCAGCCCGCGAGGCTGAGCCGGGCAGGGCCGGAGTGCAATAGAAAGCCCCGGCACGCAGGACCCACGAGCGTGGCTGGGACGGGCCCTCTACGCCGGGGGTCTCGAACACAAACCACCCCTAGGGCCGCAGCAGTAGGGGCCAGATGCGGAAGCATGAAACAGAGAAGTACAAAAAGGAGGACATTGCAAGATTCAGGGGGAAAATGTAGCCTTAAAGTAATGTTCTTCTGTTTTTAGGGCTCTCTGGAATGCTTCCCCCTCAAAATTGGGTGTTCTCTGGCAGTCCAGCACACTTTAAGTAAAAACCAGCCGAAATTATGTATTTTTACAGTGCCTGCCAGATGGAGAACATGAAAGTAAAAAGGACACATGCTCCTTTTGCCTGCCATGTGGTAACCCTACACATGAGGACTAGTGTGTTAGCCCAAGGGCTGCACCAGTGAAACCTCTTCATGCAATGCTATTGCAAATATCTGTCACGATAGTGCCACTGCAGGGCGCAAAATGGTTTTAGGGGCTGCACATGGCCCACAGGCCACAAGCTTGAGACCCTCTGCTCTAGGATTGTAGCTACTGCTGGCACAATGATGATAACAGGCAGAATTCATCCCTGTGGGTCGGGGAGTGGCTGGGTGAACTAGCAAGAGGGCGCAGATTACAGCTAATGGGCACAGATAGAGCCGGGTTGAGAGGCCATGGCAGATTTGTGGGGAGGGGATTACCACTGTTCTCAATGGGCTTTATTTTGTACATTCCCCCGTCTTTGAAGCATCTGACAAAGTGGACTTTTTCTCCCATGAAAGCTCATGCAAAAAATAAATCTGGTAGTCTTTAAGTGCCACAGGACTCCCCTTTTTTTTTTTTTTTTTTGCTGGACTACACTAACACGGCTGCCCCTTTGGAGCTTTATTCTGTGCCTGCTGCTTTGGCTTTTGTCAGCCTGCTGGATGAGCCCCTCTGCTGTAGGGTGGGCAGCAGGAGGCCAGCTGCCTGAGCACAAAGCCCCACAGCAATTTGGAGACACAGTGGGGAGAAGAAGAACGGGGGAAGGGGAACATGGAGACATCTGAAGGCACCTGGCTTCAGCAGCTCTGACTTTTTCAGCCAGGGAGAAGACAAAAGAGTCCTGGAAACACCTTCCAGTCTCTCTCAAAGGCCCCATCATGGGGGAACGGGCCCTCGGGGCCTCTCACTGGCTTGAGCAAAGGATTGATCTCAAGATGCCTCCCACCTGGTGCATCCTCCTACCCCACTCCCAGAGACTGGCAGGAAAGTTTCTTGCCAAGTTCCAAAAGGACAGCCCTGTTAGTCTAGTCTAGCAAAAAACCCAAAAGTCCTGTAGCACTTAAAGACTAACAGATTTATTTTTCACTTGAGCCTTCATGGGAGCATCTGACAAAGTGGGATTTTCTCCCCTGAAAAATAAATCTGTTCGTCTTTCAGAGCGGCAGGACCCCTTTTCTTTCTTTCTTGCAGGAAAGTGGCTGCACCTCTACCACAAACAATATGGTACCGCGGCAGGCGGCCATGCCCGGTGGCTGGGGTGGCAGCTGCACAACCTTGGGCCCTTCCTCCCCTTCCCCACTTTCCCCTGCCCCGCCCCCGGGTGAAAGGGGGGACACTTGTCACGTGGTGCGAGCAATGCAGGGGCAGAGTGGCCAGGCCAGGGGCCCCCAGCAGGAAGGAGAGGCAGCAAATGCCCCAAACCAGCCACCACTTGCAGCAGCCTGACTTGCCAGGCCACTCCTGGGCGGAGGCACGGACTGGTGGCACCTTCCCCTCATGGGGGGCTGCAGCAGCCCTGCGGGGTGACTGGCTGTGCCGCCCTGAATTCAGCCTGCAGATGTGCTTAGGATGGGGCTGTGTTTCGCTCCCTGGCGCTGGCTGGCCAGGCATCCGCCACTGTCAGCCAGGTTCCCATCAGGCTGCGCGCAGCAGCGTGAGTAACATTTTAATAAGGCAACTGGGAGGGAGGCTGCTACCCGCGGGACGTGACTGCGGACATCCTGCCTACCACCTGACTGTGGTGCCAGCCCAGGGCATTTCATTGGCTGGAGGACAGGCCAGGGCCTGGTAACCACATAAGTGTGTGTGAGGGGGGAGTGCCCGCCACAGCCTTTGGCAGGGCTCTGCCTTCAATGGGAGCGGCACGTAAGTTCACTGCGCCCACCTGGCCCAGGCAGTGATCCTCCCAGCATGAGCACAGTGGTCCCCTGGCCATGCCCAGCTGCCCAAATCGAGAGCCTGCTGCCCTCTCCCCCCGACTGTCTCAGCAATGAGTGGTGGTACCCAGAAGGCGGCAAGATGCTTGCAGAACAGGGGGCCCCTCAAATGTATCCTGGAGGGTGGCTGAGACTGGCTGTCACGCTGGTGTCACAGCCTGGGGGAGCAGTGTACAGGAAATATGCATTTTTGAAATCTCTAAGAAGTCCCTCTTACATGGGGACAAGTCGCAAGGGGGCAGCCATGTTAGTCTAGTTCTGCAAAACAAGCAAGGAGTCCTGTGGCACTTAAAGACTAACCCATTTATTTATTGCACGGGCTTTTTGTGGGAGAAAATCCCACTTCAGACACTTTCTTCAAAGTGTCTGACACAGTGGGATTTTCTCCCATGAAACCCCATGCAATAAATAAACGGGTTAGTCTTTAAGTGCCACAGGAGGACTCCTTGTTCGTTTTTCATGGGGACGTGTTAGGGGGGTGAAATCTTCCCCAGCCCCATGTCAGAGCTTCATCTTCCAGAATTATGTGGGTCAGCAGGATCTGAAGGGATAGGAGACAGCCAGGACAGACGCAGATGGGGATGAGTGGCAGAGCAAATACCAAGGGGGGGGGGCAGAGACAGGTCACGGCTGAGGAGTAACCCAACTCCCCTCATCCAGCTGCTATTCCTGGTGCAACCAAAGGGGGAGGGAGCTAAGTTTAGCTCCAGTTGAGGTTATGACCTTTAATTAAAGGGCACAGGAATGGTTTATACCACAACAGTGAAGAGGAATCGGGGGAGTGGGAACAATTTGGCACCTCTGCCATACCAGGAGATGGGCCAGATCCTGTGCATAACCCTACAGGAAGAGGGGACAGAGGACCTCTCTGCCGCTACTTGCACATTGGCACAAACACAAGACCTTCTGTTTGCTGTGTAAACACAAACGTTGCTGAGGACTCTGTGTGCAGGAGAGAAAGCAAGTCTGAACAACCAACACAACAGCTGCAAACCGTTACATCCATAGCCTGCCCCCCATCAACACTGTCCAAGGCCAATATTCCTGCCTTGTGCCCATGGGCGCCCTGTTGGGAGGAAGTTAACACTGCAGTAGCTGGAAGATAACCCCACAGACAACACTCCCGCTCTCCTCTTCAGTTGTCTCCGGCTAGGAAAGGCCAGGACTAGAAGGCACTGGAGGTACGTGTGGTTTGGAACACACCATCTCCCCCATGGCCTCTGGGATTGAAAAGCAATTTTCTCTGAGGCTGGCAAGAGGGAGGGGTTGAACACTGACTCTAGTAGATTGGCACAGGGAGATGGAGGGATTTGTTCCCAGTCATCTCCTAATTGGGCTGCCCGGGAACCTGGGCCGGAGAGCCTAACAAGGGGAATGCACACTCAGCAGCTCATTCATTAGTGGCCTCTCTGTAGGGCTCTGGTTTTTCTGTCACTTTGCTGCTGGTGGGAAAGGGGAGGAGGGACAGCGGAGCAGATGCAGGGCTTGGCAAAGACTGGACACGGGAATGAGAGTGGAATGGCTGTTACATAAACAGCAGGTCAGGCTGGGGCAGCCAGTGGGATGAACACAAGGGAACAGTGGCTGTGTGAGGCTAACAGTGAGAGACAGGAGAGCCAAGCAAGAGAGAAGTAATACTGTGGGAGGAGCAGGGAAGTTTTTCCCTAGCAAGTAACCTTCCTGGATTCAGCCAATCTCTCAGCCTGGTGGTGGGGTGGAGAATGATCATGATTAGTAAACTGGAAATGTTGGAGTCCCTTGACTGAATCTCAAAGGGAAAACTGGAGCATGAATGAACAGGGCACTAAACTGACTCCAGGGTGCACCATACATACCTAGGACGCTGCTGCCACCTGCTGGCAAAGAAACACCAACCTACCCAATGATTAATGGGGCTGGAGAATAAAAATGGAGGGGGGAGGCTCCAAGGGGTCAAATCAATCAAATCATAGGGTTGGAAGGGACCTCATGAGATCATCACATCCAACCCCCTGGGGCTTGAACCCAGGACCTTCTGCATGCAGCATGTTCTTACTTTTAGGACTGTCAGTGGTTCCAGAATGACTCCAGGGCAAGGGGACCAGCTGTCTCATGGGCTTGAGGAGCAGAATATGGGGATCTTTCACCTCTACAGTTCCTCTTGCCCTCCTTTCTCAACATCTCTTTTTCACAAATAATACCAGTCACAAAAGGCCTTTTTGCAGAGATGATGGGGTGCTGGGACTGTATCAACAGCAATAAAAGAGAAGCTAGTTGGAACATGGGGGGAGAATCAAATAAATGTCTTAAGTGCTCTACTGAAGCCCCAATACGTGAGGAGAGTGGGGGAGGAGAACTCCTAGAAAAAATGCAAGGAGGTTTATGTAATAGAATTGGAAATCAACATGACAAAGTAGGGCAATCGACTGGGTATCTTAGGTGCCTGTACACCAATGCAAGGAGCCTGGGAAATAAGCAAGAAGAATTGGTAATACTAGCACAGACAAGGAACTATGATATTATAGGAATAACGGAGATGTGGTGGCATAGTGTGCACTGACCCTGCCAGCAGGTTCGAAGATTTGAGGATCTTGGGGGGCAACCACTGTACCCGTGGGGTACGGGGTGGATCTGGGATACACTTTATTAAAATGAGTATAGGGTAAGGTGAGCAGTGGTCGGTGTATGTCGTGTTTGTCACAGTGGTTTCTGTAAAGTGTTGGGGGGTACCTAACTTTTGGGAGTGGGGACAGGTTGGGGAACAATGGGGTTCTTCAACTAACCTACTAACACTATAGCCCTACTCACTATAACCTAAAGGCTACGTTAACACACTGTAGGAAAAGGGGAGGGGGTACAATGCAAATTAGTGTGCCGCAGTGGCAGAGAAGATAAGTAACAGGGAAGCTGGGGCCTGAAGAGGAGTGAAGGCAAGTGGGTGGGGGGTGTCGAAAGGCAGTGGGGTGAGGAGGTGCTTGGGGGTTGGGGTAAGGGGACAGAGGCAGGAGAGGGGCTGTAGGTGTGTGGGAGTGTGGGCAATGGGGAGAAGCAGGAGAGGCTGAAAAGGGATTCAGGGGTTTGTGAGGGAGGCAGAGGAGGGCAAAATGGTAGGGAAGGCAGAAGGGGTTCGGGGGAAGGCAGAAGGGGTTCGGGGGAAGGCAGAAGGGGTTCAGGGGAAGCGGCTGGCGGGGAAGGCAGAAGGGGTTCGGGGGAAGCGGCTGGCGGGGAAGGCAGAAGGGGTTCGGGGGAAGTGGCGGCTGGAAGGCAGGAGGGGTTCGGGGAAGCGGCTGGCAGGGAAGGCAGAAGGGGTTCGGGGGAAGCGGCGGCTGGTGGGCAGAGGCAGCCCACGGCAGCGGCAGGGGAAAAGGGGAGTGGGGCAGCCGCAGAAATGCAGTGGCAGCAGCAGAGAGCCTGCAGGGAGCCGCAGAAAAGTGGCGGGGCTACGGGGCAGCTGGCGGGGAGCTGCAGAAAGGCAGCAGAGCCGCAGGGGAGCCGATGGGCGGCCGCGGGAAAAGCGGCGGAGGAGCAGCCGCAGAAAGCTGGTGGCGGCTGCTGGCGCGGAGGCAAAAGGGAGGAGAGCCGTAGAAGCCGCAGCAAGGTGGTGGGGGAAAAGAGCCATGGGAGCCGCAGTGGGGCGGCAAGGAAAAAGAGCCGCGGGAGCCGCAGCGGGACAGGGGACAAGGGCAGAAAGGAAGTTGGGGCACACGGGGGGGGGGGGGGGGGCTCCAGAAGTAAAGAGGGGACAAGGAAAGTTAAAGAAAAAAAGTTTATTTAAGTTGGGGAGGTTACAGAGGGGAGAGCAAAGGCAACTTAACCAAACAATGCTAAAGGCTACCAACTAAAGGAAATAATCTTAACTGCTAACTTAAGACTTCTAAGGCTACCAATTAACTTTATACAATATTGGAAAACACAATACTCTTAAAGCAACTTCAAACAACCCAGGAGGAAAAGATACACTGGGTGATACAAAGTAGCGAGAGGCAATTACAGACACGGGGACAGGGGAGCTCCTAACACAAACTGGAGCTGCAAGCAAACAGAAAGGTACACACTCAAGCCTGTAAAGCTGGGGAAAGCAGTTTTAAAGCAGCCCTAAAGAAATAGAATAACTTTTTTCTTAGAGAAAGGTTGCAGGGCAGACTATTACCACTCCTAGCAGCAAGGGTAACAGCATTACAGGCTGGAGGAGACTTGTAATCGGCCGGCAGTAACTCGTGGGGGTAACTCGTGGATACGCTCTAGGGAGAACTCGTGAGTGGAGGAGGCAGCTTCTGGTTGATCAGGCCAGGCTAGATGTTGAAAACCGTCCTGCCTGAGCACCCCAGAACCTCAGCTTTTAAAGACTATTTCCCGCCTTTCCCTGATTACAGGGAATGTGGGGAACAATGGGGGTCTGAGTCATGCCCTGCAGAACCTTGGAGTTAGGCAGAGCCCACCTACACCAAGCCCTGCAAAACAATGGGCCCCCAGGGTGGTAACGGCCATGCAGTTGAGTTCAAGGGGGCCATCTAGTTAAGGTGAAGGAGCCATTGTTCACTTCACACGTTCTATGTACTTTAATGATGGCCCAGGAGGGGCGGCCATCAAGGTAACTGCTATGAGTCACAGACATGCACGACTGGAGCTCTGCCATGGATGGGTATAAACTGTTCAGGAAGGACAGGCAGGGAAGAAGAGGGGGAGGAGTAGCGTTATGTGTAAAAGAGCTCTATGACTGCTTAGAGCTCCATTATGGAAGTGGAAGCATGCCGGTAGAAAGTCTGTGGCTAACATTGAGAGAGGAAAGCAACAAGGGGGATGTTGTGGTGGGGGTCTGCTATAGACCACCAGACCAGAAGCAGGAGGTGGATGAGGTGTTCTATGGACACCTAGCAGAAGCTTGTAGATCACAGGCCCTGGTGCTGATGGGGGACTTCAATTACCCTGACATCTGCTGGGAGGCCAATACAGCAGTGCATGGGCAATCCAGGAAGTTTTTAGAGAATGTTGGGGACAACTTTCTAGTACAAATGCTAGAGGAACCAACTAGGGACCTTGCACCACTTGACCTGCTGCTCACAAACAAGGAAGAGTTGATCAGGGAGGTAGAGGTAAATGGCAAGCTAGGCAGTAGTGACCATGACATGGTTGAGTTCAGGATCCTGATTAAAGGAAGGAGGGAAAGAAGCAAAACACAAACCCTGGACTTCAAAAAAGCAGATTTTGGCTCCCTCAGGGAACTGATGGGTAGGATCCCTTGGGACGCTAATCTGAAGGGGAAAGGAGTCCAAGAGAGTTGGTTATATTTTAAAGAAACCCTGCTAAGGGCACAGGAAGTTGTCATTCCAATTAGGAGAAAGAACAAACATGTGAGGCAGCCAGAACGGCTTAGCAGAGAACTCTGCTCTGAGCTAAACATAAAAAGGAAGCTTACAGGAAGTGGAAGCTTGGACAGATGACTAAGGAGGCATATAAAGACATTGCTTAGGACTGCAGGGATAAAATCAGAAAGGCCAAAGGACAAATGGAGTTGCGGCTAGCAAGGGATGTGAAGGATAACAGGAAGAGGTTCTACAAGTATGTCAATAACAAGAAGAGGATCAGGGATGGTGTATGTCCCTTACTGAATGGGGCAGGTACCCTCGTGACAGAGGATGAGGAAAAAGCTGAAGTGCTCAATGCTTTTTTTACTTCAGTTTTCACAGGCAGGGTCAGCTCCCAGCCCACTACACTAGGTACGGTAGATTAGAGAGAAGAAGAGAGGCCCTTGGTGACAGAAGGTCAGGTTAGGGACTACTTAAAGAAGCTGGATGTGCGCAAGTCCATGGGGCCGGATGAACTGCATCCGAGGGTGTGGAGGGAGCTGGCTAATGAGATAGCAGTACCGTTGGCCATTATCCTTGAAAATTCATGGCAAACAGGGGAGGTGCCAGAGGACTGGAAAAAAGCAAATATACTGCTGATCTTCAAGAAAGGGAAAAAGGAGGATCCAGGGAATTACAGACCTGTCAGCTTCACCTCAGTCCCTGGAAAAATCATGGAGAAGGTTCTCAAAGAATCCATCCTGAAGCACTTGGACGAAAATAAAGTGATCAGGAACAGTCGGCATGGATTCACCAAGGGTAAATCGTGCCTGACCAACCGCATTGCCTTCTATGATGAGATGACTGGATCTGTGGATGCAGGAAGAGCTGTTGATGTGATATACCTCAACTTTAGCTTTTGATACAGTTTCCAACAGCATTCCCATTGGTAAATTAAGGAAGTATGGGTTGGATGCATGGACTGTAAAGTGGATAGAAAACTGGATAGATCAACAGTTTCAGCGTGTAGGAATCAATGGCTCCATGTTAAGTTGGCAACCAATAACGAGGGGTGTGCCCCAGGGATCGGTCCTGGGGCCAGTTCTGTTCAACATTTTCATTAATGGTCTGGATGATGGGATAGATTGCACACTTAGTAAGTTTGCAGATGACACCAAGCTGGGGGGAACGGTGGACACCCTTGAGGGCAGGGACAGGATTCAGGGAGACCTAGACAAAGATTGGAGCAGTGGGTCAATAGAAATCTCATGAGATTCAACAAGGACAAGTGCGAAGTCCTGCACTTAGGACAGAAAAATCCCATGTACTGCTACAGGCTGGAGACCAATTGGCTGTATAGTAGCACTGTAGAAAAGGACATGCGAGTTATGGTGGATGGGAACCTGGGTATGCATCAACAGTGTGCTCTTGTTGCCAAAAAGGCCAATGGCATATTGGGCTGCATAAGTAGGACTCTTACCAGCAGATCAACGGATGTGATTATTCCCCTCTATTCGGCACTGGTGAGACCACATCTGGAACAGTGTCCAGTTTTGGGCTCCACACTACAGAAAGGATGTTGACAAATTAGGAGGAGTCCAGTGGAGGGCAAAGAAAATGATTAGGGGGTTGGGGCATGACTTATGAGGAGAGACTGTAAGCGCGCTGGAAATAAGGGACCCTCTGTCTAACATAGACAGCTGTCCCCAAGGCAGCGGGTGTTGGGTACTATATGTGCAAGGGCACTCTAAGGGTTAAGCGCTGCACAGTTTCCTGACATATGGGACACAACAAGGTGTTCTCCTTCCAGGATTTCTGATGTCCCCGGTCATACTCTAGCAGTGCCGGGGTACCGTGGGTGACCCCAAAGGTGGTAGACCAAGGAAAAGGTTCCTGAGGTGGGTCCCCAGTTCCCACTAGATCACCAGGAGGTAGAGATGGGGGGTCATGCGAGGGGGGGAAAAAGGGGGGGGAGTGGGCCGTACCTACGGTTCATAGAGGGGTAAACCCTGCTCTATATACACCTTCCCGATAATGGCTTCCCAGGCAGCTGTATTCCCATACAGATGTGTCCTCTTCGTTGTGCAGGATAATCCTATTGGGAGGGGTTGAGGTCTCAGTTCAGGAGGCGGCGGTGCGCCCAGGGATGCCCCCCCCCTTCCCTGACCTGGATACGCAGGGTCCTACCTGGGACACGCATCATGATCACGGGCACAGTCCTACTAGGGGAGTGTTCAGACGTGTGCGTCTCGGAGCTCCACCAAAGCTAGGCTACAATGAGATGTGTCTCCATCCCTTGGCGGGGGGTTAGGGTGGAGAACGCGATGGGACGTATTTGGGAAGGGAACTGTTGTAATGGGAGAGGGGCGGTTTCCGTTGGGGAAGTCGCTGTTTAAGGGGAAAGGGTGGTGACTACGGTGTTGAGTACATGCACCGTAGACGGGTGCTGATGTATTGCCAACCCCCGATGCTGCAGGAACCAGGCAGAGGAATAAGAGGGGAGGGCCTGGAGGGTTCCTGGCAGACCTGTCCCCCCTATGTGGGGGGAGGCGGGTAGTGGCGCCTTAGGTCTCTTGCCAGCTTAAGTCAAGGGGGAAGTGGTAGCTAGAGGCTCGCACCCTTGAGGGTGAATGAAAGCCTTCTGCTCGCTGCAAATGCGACAGAGAGAAGCAAGGGGCTGACCTGCCTGGAGAGTTGGGAATGAAGTCGGTGGGGTGGGACCAGGAGGGAGAAGGCCAAAATATTTGGCCTCTCCCCATGGATCTCGGGCTGTGCCCACCACTGAGAGAGTTTCAGGGGGGAACAGGACATTTCCTTCAAAAGGCAGGTCCAAGACCCGCCTGCTGTGCGTTAGGGGGCACTCTAGGCTCCCTAAGCCAAGCTGCCCTGTGAAGAGTAACCGCCGAAGCCATGGTACAGGCAGAGGTGTCCACTGCATCATGGGCAGAGAGGAGAAGGTCCTGTGAGACTGTTACCTTCCTTGAGGAAGGCATCATAGTTGTCCCTGGCCTCAGGTGGGAGCATGTTCCTGAACCTCCCAAGTGACTCCCAGACATCCAGCAGGTACGTGCTGGTTATGGCCTGGTTGTTTGCCACTTGCAATTGAAGGGCCGATGAAGAATACACCTTGCGGCCCAGCAGATCCATTTCCCTGTTCTCCCTAGAGGAGGGGAAGGGATCCCTAGGGTGATCTCCGGCCCCCGTCGTCATCTGGACCACGTCCCGAGGGGGAAATGGGTGGCCAGCAAGCGAGGGGTAGTCTGGTTCTGGTACCCGATACTTCATGCTCGCCATATCCAAAACCAGGGGAACGGAGCATGGGTGTTGCCACCGGGAGCATGCAAGGTCCCATACACTTGGGTGGGGTGGGATTGCTAAGGACGCCGTGGAGGCGAACACCGGACTGAACAGAGTATCAGGAGGAAGGCTCAGAGGCTCCACCTGCATACCTAAGTGGGCCGTAGCTCGGCACAGCAGGTCAAAGTGTGCCAAGAGGTACCCCATAAAGGCCTCTGGTGCCGGGGACAGCACGGCACCGGGGATTCGTCGGGGAGGGGAGGGAGTTCCTTTGGGGGACCATTCCTGGGCCTGAAAGCGAAAGGGGGATGCTGTTCAGTGCCGGGGCTGTTTAGAGCCCGTGGACAGCCCTTCTTCCGGGCTGGAGCCGGGGGAGGGGGATCAAGATTCCCGGCCCTGTACCGACGGTGGGGTAATGCCGCCCCCGTAGTGGGGGGAGAGGGGGAGTGTCCCTTTTGAACCCAGGCCTTCAATGAAAAGGCTGGTTTGCCCCTTCTGATCAGAGGTGAGGCAGGGGGAGTCAGGAGGAGCAGCAGGGCTTGTGCTGCCTCCATTGCCTCTGGCGTGGATGGGACGAGGATCTCTCCCGCATGGGCCACGGGCAAGTCCTCGCTGGGGAAGGGAGGACTGCTGAGGCGGGAGGACTCCTGCTCCGTCGGCACTGGACTCTGCGGTGCTGATGGTGGGGTTATCCGGTGCTGAGGTGAAGCCGGCACTGGTAAGACCGGGCTATGCTGGGTCATCAGCACCAGAGGTGATGCGTTATGGTGCCGAGGTGAGCCCGGTGCCGATGGTGCTGGGCTGGCTGATGGTGACCCTGATGGGTGCCGGGGCACTGGGGCGCTGGATCAGTGCTGCGGTGCTGGAGTTGGCACCGAGGTGGTGTGGCAGCGGTGGACACCAGTGGCACAGTGCCGCATAGGCGCCGGCGCTGAGCTGGATCTTGGGGCTGGGCTCAAACCCGAAGCCTCAGGTGAAAGGTGCTGAGCCTCCTCCGAGGCTAGTGTGCAGCGTCGCTGTTCCCTCTCCTTGATGGTCCGGGGTTTAAAGGAGAGACAAATGGAACACGCCGAGACCAGGTGGTCTTTGGCCAGGCACCTGAGGCACTTCCTGTGGGGATCATCCCTGGGGAAGGCCTTGCCACATTTGGCACAGGGTTTGAACCCTGGCATGATTGTAGGCTTCCAGTTCAACGACAGAAGCTCTTGTAGTGGAATTAATTCCACGAATAGATTCTCCAGGTCGGTGGAAGCTGATCTCGAGGGACAGGCCACTTGTGATAGCAAGGAGTGGACGTTCCAGATCCAACGCACAAGGTGGAAGAAATGAAACTGAGGAGGGGGTGGGGAGGTGGCCGTATATGTATCCGCAGGTGGCGCGAGGGGCGGTGGCCACTTCCCCTCTTCTGACGGATGAGGGCAAGTTTTTCCAACCAATCCAGCGCTCCGGCACAGATACACCTAATACTGAATGCATCTGAGCAGCGCTCGAAGAAGAACAGCCCCAGACGTTGTCTTCCATGACCACTTTCCAGCTGATGCCCACTTGCGATTGGCCAGAGTCCGAGGCCAAAGGGAAACCCAGGCAATCTCTGCCCTGGATGAAAGTAGGGATAGGGCTGTGTGGAGCAACTGAGGTCCAAAATGGGACCCCTCCCTCATGTTATCTTCAGACAGCATGGGTTCAGAGTCCAAGAGCAGCAGCTGGGAAAGGAACTTCTAAGAAAAGGAGACAGAACAACAGACAGGAAGGAGACAGGTGGTGAGATCCAGAGTGTCCTATTCCACCCTGATTCATCTTCCAGTCTTTCCTGCCCCTCCTTCCCTTCAGTTCATTCAGGTGGGTACCTGCTTCTCCCCGGGTTAGGGTTACCAGATACCAAAGCATGGAAAGAAGGACAGGGAAGTATGAAAAGGAGGACATTGGAGGACACATGATGAAAATGTAGTATTAATGTAATATGCTTCTGTTTTTAGGAGTCCTGGAACGTTTCCTCCGGAAAATAGGGTGTCTCAGGGCATTCCAGCATACTTTAACCCCTGTAAGTAAAAAGCCAGACAAAATTATTTATTTTTTAAATGCCTGCCGGACGGAGGACATGCAGGTAAAAAGGAGGACATGTCCTCCTTTTGCCTGACATCTCGTAACCCTAGCCAGGATCAAGCACTGACCATAACTGCCTGCCCCTCAGTGCCCGTCCACATTAACCCAATCCATCTTCCAGCAAAACCAGGATTTGGAGGAATCTGGGGAAAGGGAGGAGAAGGGAAACTGGTCGTTCAAATCTGGAAAAAGAGCATCCAATTCTCAGGGAACGAGAACTTTGCACTCTGCCCTTGCACTGATCCCGTGGAAAAACAAGAGGATTATAAATAAAGCATTTCAGTGTATGTGGATCCAGATTAGATTAAACTGAGTTTTAAAACTCACTAGACTGTTTTTCACTTTTTCCCCTCCCCTTCTGTCATGGTCACACAACAAAGTCAAAGGTTGTTTTATGACCTGAATTTGCGTAGCCATCTCTTACCTTGTTCGGCTTTTTTTTAAATTTAACCCATTAATAATTCTTAATTTTCTAAGTTTTACAGTTGATTTTGAGAAAAGTACAACATCCCTCTCTACACTAAATTACAACTTCCACTTCTTTTTAATGTGTTTTGTCTCAAATTTCCATGTTGGTTATTAAACTTAATTCACAAACAGTAAATAAAACCTCAAAGAACGTCGGCATGCAATATTTCGGATGATCTATTCCAAAGATATGAAATTCTACCTTAAAGGACTTTAATTTTAACTGTTAAGGCCAGATTCTCCAATATTTTCTAACTGCTTTACTCTGCTCTGGAGCAGCACAACACAATTTGAAAATATTGTTCAATTAAAAGTGGTTTTGTAGATACTTTGTTTTGTTAGACCAGTGCAAAACAGCTGGAGTGCATACTCTATTTTTTCCCCACCCCCTCCTCCAAAATCTTTCTATTTTTCTTGAACCATGTACACCTTACCCTATGCACACACTTCCTATGTGTCTTTGTGTTACTTTGTATGCAATCAGTACCCTCCCCCAGTGTGTCTACTTTGCTCCTGGCCTTCCTGTTCAGTGAGTCTGATGCAATCGGTGGGTTTTGAAAAGGTATTTAAGATAATGCATGCAGTGTACTTTTCGTCGGGTCTGTCTAATAAAAGATTATCTCATCCATTTAATTTTAAAACAATGGCCATTTTTGGTGTTATAGTTCATACTGCAAATTTAGATATCATGAACTATTTTGCATTCTTCTCAGCTGGGCTAAAGTAGTAGCTGCCTTCAATGAAAAGGGTATCATCCTATTTTTTGACAGAAAGGTGGTCCCATTGAGGAATTAGGAGGGAAAACGAGAGTTCTCAAAATGGCCACCGACTGAGGGCACCCATGGCTTCATTCGTGCTGAGAAAAATGGGAGATTGGCAGCCATTTTGAAAGAGGGCAGTTCATCTTACAAATCTCTATCGCTTTACCATTGACTGGCATGCACCCCATCATAGCTTTTGCTAAATGAGACACTTTCCATTATGAAGCATAATGGGAAAAATGAACATCAATACAAACATAAAATATTCAAATGTAGCCTATACACAAGATCGCACTGAATTTTAACTATATGGGAAATATGAAGACTCGGGCATCCTGCTAGTGAGATCATTGGGGCAAAATGCCAGGTGTAGAAGGTTTTAAATAACCCTACCCATGTATTTAATTTTAATTTCAAATCTAATTAACAGATTTAGTTGTAAAATCTCAGAAAACTCACACTGTACTTGTACTAAGTGCTATAGTTCTGTGAGGTTATGCTATATTTCTCATATATAAAGGTACTGTATCGTGTCACCACTTTGGCTGTAAAACTCAGCTGCACCATAACTAAGGAGACAGGCACCAAATATTTTTATATTGCAACTTTCATAGTTTTTCAAATGGAATTTTTACTGAAGTCAACCACTTGAAAGTTAGGAAATGCCAGAATTCATGTTGGCCCTGGCACATTATGATAGTCTTTATATGATTGCATATTGATGATAGTCTTTATATCATTGCATATTGGTCTCCTCACTCTCCTACTTCCCACACAAAACTCCTACCTTACTCAGTGCACATATGGACAATATATATGAGATTTACAAAGGAATGTATACCTTTGTGAATCCCACCCTACATAACATCTTATACTCACAATTCAGTGTGTGGCCCCAGGCCTTACTTATCACATACCGTTCCGACCTTGCATGTAGAATGACTGAAAACAGAATTATTTCATTATTAATACAGAATTATTGATTCTATCATAGGTATTTTAAAATGACATTCATCACAGGTCCTTGTCTTCATGGCAGAGAATTGTAATTTAGGTTGTTGCTCAGAATTCAAGTCTTGTTCTCAGACAAAACTCTTTTAACTCAAGTAAGGTGGTGCTTTTGGTGATCCACTGAGGGAATACACTTGAGAGAACCTGTACCGGCAACTGATGGGTCAAACTATGTCTTCACTGAAGATTTAATTTAAGTTATGCACAACAGCACATTTATACTGCAAATAGGCTGGCTCAAAAGGAGCGTAAATAACTGAAGTCAGCTCTGCAGTGAAGACGTAGTCAGCATCTGAGTGGTTCACTTTTTTAGTGGTAGATCAAGAATCTAAAGTAGAATAGTATTAGCCCCATGGGTGAACTGAAGCACCTATTAAGGCCTAAACTGTGTGTCCACTAATTTTAAGTGCCCAATGTGCAAAGTCTAGGGCGTGACTTTTTTCCTCTTCAGAGCCAGTACTCAGGAGCTGCAATTCTTTAGGCACCTCGAAAATCACTGGGATCCACAAAACCTGAGTTATGTGCCTGACTGCCTTATAATTAATGGGGAAAGATAGGCACCAAACAGTGTGATCCACAAAAACAGCATAGAATGTGGCTCCTCACCTAAAATAGCCAAGGTGAGAGGTTACAAAGGGGTAGCCATGTTAGTCTAGTCCAGCAAAACAAACGAGTCTGCTGGCACTTTTAAAGACTAGCAAATTTACATATAGCATGAACTTTTGTGGGAGAAAGTCCCACTTCATCAGATGCTTGAAGGTGAGAGGTGTGTCCTACGCCCAGCCGCACTCAGAGAGTTCAGTTGTTTAAGGACAGGAGAATTTCTCACTGCTTGGTATACTCAGTTACAAACTCTCTCCATGTTAAAAATGTATGTCATTTTTGCAAAAAGCTAGGGCTGAGGAACAAGCTGTCTCGTAACTTTTAACTCAGCGGTCAGGGTACTTCCCTGGGATGTAGCAGACCTCACTGTGGTTCAAGTCCCTCCCTCCATCTGAGTGGGAGAAAAGTTTTGAACTGAGGATCTGCCAGCTCTCAGGCAGGATGGCTATTCACAGGTTCCTGGGATGCTGGGCAACAGTGGGTTACTCACCAGTAACCTTCCTTCTTCGAGATGGGCTGCTCGGATGCATTCAGTAATAGGTGTCTCCGTGCTGGAGCGCCGGATTGGTCGGAAAAAAAAACTTGTCCTAGCCTGTCAGGAGAGGGGAGGCGGTCTCCGCCCCTCGTGCCACCCTGTGGCTATATCTACGGCCACCTCCCGACCCCTCCTCAGTTTCTTAGAGTTATCAACTCCAGAAGCAGGGATGGAGGGGAGGGACCTGAATGGATCTGAGCAGCCCATCTCAAAGAAGGACGGTTACTGGTGAGTAACCCACCGTTTTTCTTCGAGCGCTGCTCAGATGCATTCAATAATAGGTGACTACTAGCCATGTTGATGGACAGCAGGTGGAGTTGGTTCTTCCACCTTCAGCACAGCAACATGCCCCATAAGGTAGACACCCAGCAACAAGATCCTTGCCGGAGTCAAGAGGTGAAAAAGGCCTAGACGCGGCCCAGAAGAGTCAAGAGCTGAGGGCCAACCCAGGATGGGGCAGGACTGAACCCGCCGAGGCATAAACACATAAGCAGGTCGGAACTAGGTCACAATAACTGGAGTAAAGAATGCAACCTTAAGATAGGGGGTTGCGTAGGTGTTCCATATAGGTGGAAATGTGGAGTATGACAGACATAGTGTCTGGTCACGGGTCTTGCCATGTGGACTCGTGGGAGAACGCTGGATGCCAACGAGTGCGAATTTAGCCCTATTAACCATGTCTCGCACAAGAACAAAGAAAGGGTAAAGATTAGTCCCTGAACTGATCACCCAAAGGTTTAGCTGGAACCACGTGGTTATGAACTGATCTGGCGACTACTGGGTACGCAGGTAGTTGTAAGGGGGTGACCATACCCCTTGTCCAGGCTGTGACCAAACATAGCCGTCTGGTCAATGCGAGTGAGGATGAGAAATACAGGGCAGTAAGTTGGGCTCAAGAATGACTGAAAAGACCACAGGACACTAAACAGTAGCATATGGAGGCCAAGCCGAGCAGAATGGGGCCTACGGTATGCCAGCTATAAACTGGGTAGTGCGGGAGAGCACATTTTCAGGCGAACAGGTACCAAGGACCGGGTTCTCGCAGGAGAGAGGCTCTGGGGGGTAAAAGTCACCAACAGCAAGGTGGCCTGAGGCAGTGTTAATGAGTTGGTCGTTCTAGGGCCCACGGGGCAGAACTCACAGGAGAAAAGGCCCACTGGGCCTAAAATCTCACAGGGTTTCACATTGCGAGAGCCCCCAGGAGTGCGTGAGGGAGGGAGAAGAGGGGTCAGGAATAGCGCCTGCTATCATTTGGTCACTCCATCGAGGACCAAAATATTCGTAGAAGTGCCGTGTAAGGTCGCAGTCTCAGCACCTATAGTACTTCCTGGAGGGATAGTGCTACCGTTCTGCCGCGCCAGAGGTGCCAAGGACATACTCCTCAGTACATGGATATCTGAGGAACCCCGATGCCGAGGGAGGTTCCTTCCTGACAACTAGGAAATGAATCCATTACAGGGTGGCAACTGCAGCATCTCAAGGACACTCTGGGGGTTAGAAAACCAAGCAAAGTACTCCCCCAGGCGGGAAGCTGGAAGGTGAATTAAGGGAGTACAATCCCCAAATTCTTGGATATTGTAGGAGAAATAGGCTTTCTGTCTATCACACCAGTGGGCGGGCAGTGGTTGTGAACGGATCCTCAAGAATTGAAGAGGAACCGCAGTAGTAATGGGTGCCACCAACGCACAAGAGGGTAACCCTGCGGTAGCACTATAGGTCTACGACCAGACGTAGTGAGACAGTCCCAAGAAAGCCATGGGCGGAAGGGTGGGGACGTGCCCTGTCAGGGTACAGGGCCGAGGGGCAGAAGAGGTAGCTACGAGTCCCCTGGGAAGAAAAACCCCTCTGTCTGCACATGGACACCTGCCAGAAAGGCAGCTGGTGACATGGGGAGGTGTGTTGGTGGGAGAACACCCAAAAGGGTGGACTCTTTGCCATTTCCCTATGTGGAGATGTGACTAGGTGTCCTCTCCTGGGTTCCCTATCTGGGGTTCGAAGGAGGTACACCCAGCCAATGTTCCCTCTAAGCTGATGATGCAGCTGAGCAACTTATGGTATTTACTGAGCAGTAATTTATGAGGCCTGGGCAACAGTTTTTGGTGCTGAAAGTATCAGCATGCCTAAGTGCCTTAATTCAAAAGTAATTCATGGACGTCTTTTCATTCAAACTTCAATAAAAATGTTAAATTGAAGTACTGTAGTTTTATTAATTTACTAAACAAATGTGAGACAATGACACTTGCTGCCTGTCTAGCCTCTATCATCATCTACACTGCTCAGTTTTTGTTGCCTGTCTTTGTCAGATTTCCAGAATACATATATAGACAAAGTGGGATTTTCTCCCATAAAAGCTCATGCAAAAAATAAATCTGTTAGTCTTTAAGTGCCACAAGACTCCTTGCTTTTTTTGCTTTACTAGACTAACACGG
>ML682084.1:3860797-3873568 GCA_007922195.1 Podocnemis expansa
ACACACACACACACACACACACACACACACACACACACACACACACAGTGTCAATGATAAGCCAAAGAAATTACTCTAATATCTTTCCAAGCAAAGAAAACAGTTTTATAGATGCAGCTCTACCATCTTTCAAAGTAACCAGTGCCACATTTATACACAAGGTAGTTTATTGTATAATCTCTCTTCTTGAAGCAGGCCTTATCTCAGAGGAGATGGTTTGAGCTTGCGTGCTTCAGGACCATACCAGAATCTGGTCCAATGTCCTTACAAATGTGTAGACAGAGAAAAAAATGTGGTCTGTTATTCATAGCTTTTGTTAAATTTATCTGTTCAGCTCTTCAGCTGTGTACTATTCTGCCAAGACCAGGCTTAGGTGATTCATGTCTTTTATTGAGAGGAAAGACTGACATACACCAAGCACATTGCCCCCATCCCTAATGAAATGATAAAGTTGGTTCTGCAGAGAAGGTTCACAAAGAAAAATTCTTTCCTACCTTGAGCCCCAAAATGGAAACCAACTGATCCTCCTATTGTAAATAAAGCAGCCTCTTTAGGCACATGCAATGTTCAGCTGAAATAAAAAAAACCCAAGGAGTCTTGTGGCATTTAAAGACTAACAGATTTGTTTTACACATGAGCTTTCGTGGGAGAAAATCCCACTTTGTCAGATGCTTTGAAGTTGAGGGGTTCCCTGGTTTAAGCCACTCTCAGCTTGAGAGCTACCAAACAATGCTGAGCAAGTCCTTGCAGTGATTGCACTTGAAGGTCCAAGAACCATTCAGAACACAGTGCTGATGGCAGAGCCAGAGGGACTGTTCCTCTAGATGGGGAAGAACAAACGAACATGGAGTCTTGTGGCACTTAAATCCCCATTTCTATCATACTTTCAGAGCACTTAAGAGAAACAAACAAGGAGCCCTGTGTCACTTAAAGAGTAAAGAATATATTTATTGCATGAACTTTTGTGGGAGAAAATCCCACTTCTTCAAAGTATCTGATGAAGTGGGATTTTCTCCCACAAAAGTTCATGCAATAAATATATTCTTTAGTCTTTAAGTGCCACAGGGCTCCTTGTTTGTTTCTCTTAAGTGCTCTGAAAGTATGATAGAAATGGGGACACCCAGGGCCTGATCCTGTCTCCCTGCCCCCCACTCCCATGCTGCACTGCGAGCTGGAGCAGCCCCAGGGCATAAGAGATGGGTGAAGCATTGCCAGAGGTCACCCAGCAAGACAGAGACTCAAGAGTAAACCCTAAGGCTCCTGGATTGCAGCACACTCAGGGATTTCCCTAACACTCCTCCTACGCCCCATCCTGAATTTCTTGACACCACTCCCTGCAGTTGTTTACTGATAACAATGTTATATCAGTTTTATGAGCACCCCCTACACCACCTCCTCCTATCTCCTCTCCCCAATTTTGAGTCCTGGGGAAGCTGCTTCCTCCCCCTAGCACTTTCCCCAGCAGGCCAGGGGGCTTCCCCGTGTCCCACAGCTGGGCACCTTCCACGTGCACCTGCCGGCTGACATCTCCAAGTCCCTCTGGCGCCTGTTCACCCAGCTCCCCATCCCCGACCCCGAGGCCACTCACCTGAACGTTGGAGCTGTTCGCACGCAGTGTGCGCCCCTCACTGCCGCCATTCTTCTAGCTGGTGGGAAGCTGCGCCAGGAAGTTTAAAATCTCCTGCCCTGAGTATGCTATCAGTGGACAACTGCAGGGAGTGGTGTATTTGGGGCCAGCAAGGAGCTGTAGCTGCGGGCTCTGTGCGGCCAGCAGCGAGGTGTGTGCTGGGGAGTCAGGGCTGCTGTGCCTGTGTGCATGTGCACAGCTTAGAGGGAACTTTGCATCTGGTAACCTTATTTAGGCCAGACAGAGATGTTTCCTCTGAGATCTTCTTTTACACACTGATGCAAGTAAGTTGTGCAGCACCCCTCTGACGTGTGTGGTAGCCACCTCCTGATAGGGCAGGGTGCCACCCTTTGACATGGTGAGGTAGCACCCATTACCTTGTACTGGATGGCCTGGAAAAATATTCATCATATTAGCAAGATATATCTACCATTACAGTGTCATCTGGAGACGTCAGAAAGCCCCTGCTAGCTCTGAGGTATTAGGTTAGGGGTGGGCAAGACACAGCCCATGGCCTGGATCTGGCCCACCAGAGGTCTCTGTTTGGCCTCCACCCTTGGGCTGCTCTTCCCCACCCCCTTTCAACTCCCACCCCTGCTGCTGCGCTGCTTCAGGGCTAGGGCCCAGGCTGCCACTGCACCGGCTCCTTCTCCCCACCTAGCTGGCACATCATTGTGGTGAAGCTAGGGCTGATGCTGCGCCACCCTGCCCTGCTCCCCTCCAGCGCTATGCCATCTGCAGCCGCTCCCCCAGCTGGCACAGCTGCAGTGCTCCAGGGCTGGTGCTGGTGCTGTTCCCCCAGCCAGTGCTGCTGCATGGGGCTGAGGCACGGGCCAGTCCTGCTATATGCCCCCTTCTGCTCCCCCCCAGTGAGTACAGCACTGGTGCCTGCACTGCAGAGCCAGTCTTGCCATACCCCACTCCATCTCCTCCACCGCAGCTGGCTTTCCCTTGGCCCCGTCCTTCCTCTCCCCACCAGCACCCATCCCCCCTGCTCTCCAGGGCCACCCCTGGCTCCTGGATGTATAATAATGCCCACCACTGTATCAGGATTTCTTAGTATCTTTCTGAAATATGCTTGTGCCGAGCATTTCTTTGAATGCGTTTCTTTACCAGCCCTGTTTTTACTGTTATAGTGAGCCTGCCAGCATGCCTTAGGCTAACTTTGCTTTATAACAGCCAATCATTATTTTAGCTCAGGCCTAATGTTTCATATCTGCCCTGTGATGTTAGGCCTTATGTTTCAGACTCTTACTTTCTCCTGCAGTGGTTCCCTTCTATAGATTGCTATGCAATGTTATGGTGCTTAAGTCCAGGTAGCAGGGAGATGCCTATTTTCGTGAGAAGGTTAAGGGTTGAGCACACACCCTCATGACTGGCATCTCTTACTGGCTAACATAAGCAGCTCCCTATTCAAGATGGCTTTTGTGGATCACATTCTAAGGCAGGAGTTCTCAACCCTTTTAGTGTTCTCACATTGTTGGGAGCCCTCCCAGCCATGCACAATACAGGACACCCTCTGCTTTCTGCAGGAATTATTTTGAAGTTCAGTGACCTGTGTTACACATGTCAGACTAGATGGGCACAGCGGTTCCTTCAGGCCTTAGACTCTCTCAATGTATGTTCTCGTTGGGCTAGTTTATCATGCAACATCTAGAGATTCCCAGGCTGTTTCCAGAGGAATGAGCATAGAAAGGGGCTCAGTTAGGAAAGCACTAGGCTAAGCTGTCTTTTTCTTGAGCTCAAACACACAATGCAAGAGACAGCAGAGTCCTAACCTTCTAAATCATCAGCTGGTTCTCACACTCTTTTTTCCTCATTTGACTGTAGTTTCTCACCATTTGAAGGAGGCAGGAGGTCACTGTCTGGACACCAGGGTGCAGAAATCAGCAGGGCGTGAAGACAAACTACAAAGCAAAATCAGCAGGGAAGAGAGATTCAGTACAAGAACAGCAGCAGCACTGCAGAGCCATACTGAAGGGCTGTTACCCATACACACAAGACTAGGGCACCTCACCCTTCCCAGTCTGCAGGGCTCCAGGGGAAAGGCAGCTGCCTGTACCCAGTTCATGCTCTAGTGCAGTGGTTCCCAACCTGGGGTCTTGGGATCCCTGGGGGGCTCAGAATCACTCCAGGGGGTCCACAGACAGGCTGGGAGCTGGGCCCAGATGAAACTGGGGTCTCTGGTTGCTAGGGAGACCCAGGCTTCCAGCAAGCAGAGAGCTGCCTCCAGGTGGAGAGCTTTTAAAACTCCCACCCTGAGCATGCTCATGGAGAATAGGCTGGGGGGTGGCCAGGTGCCAGCAGCTTTGGTGGTCAGGTAAGAGGCAGGGGAAGGAGCCCGGGGGGGGGGGGGGTGGAGACAGGGAACAGGCCAGTGGGTGGGAACATTTGGGGGGGCAGGGGCATGAGACCATGGCCATGACAGCACCAGCTCCCTGGCTTGGGGATGGGGCTATGGAGGCTCCCAGCCCCCCAGCAGGAGGATGGGGCCACGACAGATCCCTGGGCAGGGGTGGGTGAGTGGGTGCAGGCCAAATTCTGCCCCACGCTGGTCAAATTGTGCCTGAGGTGCCAGGCACCCACGAGGGCCACAAAGGGGTTGTTGTTGGTGGGGTGTTTTTATTTATTTATTTACAAAGGGAACCCCAGCCTTAAAAAGGTTGGAAACCCCTCTTCTAGTGCTCAGGTTCACTTTCCCAAACTCATAGGGCTCCAGGTACATAATACTGTGGGCTGCAGTATCTTTTACCAGTGAAAGAGACTTACACAGTAACAATCTTATCCCCTATTTATTAACAATTACAAAAATGGTACTAAGTTCCAGGGGGGCACCCCTGTTAGTCTGCACGTAGCAAAACCAATGAGTCCTGTGGCACCTTAAAGACTAAGATTTCTTCAGGCATAAGCTTTCATGGGCTGCAACCCCTGCAAAATGGTTCTCTTGCTAAGCATACAGTGCTATGCTGACCGATCCTGAACAGGCTGGTGGATGTTCCCTGTTGGCCAGGCAAGGTCAGTCTCATCTAGATGCTGGCTGCTGTACATCGCAGTGATGCAGAAGATTCTAGCAGCGCTGATCTTGGGCAGTGTCTTGGCATCTTCCTTCATGTCTTTCCTGCTTGTTCCTCTTTCTTCTTCGTTTCCTTCTTGGACCCCAGTTTTTATAGGGACAGGGCACAGTGTCAGGCTGCCAGGACCCAGTTGAAGAGGGCATCATTCAGAATATGAAGCTATGCTGCAGGTAACGGAGCTGGGGAAATCTATGACTGAGGCAATAGTAGAGCTCTAGAAAGAGCCCAGATGTTTTGGTGGTGGGGCATCTATATAACTTCTATCAAAACTTAAACTAACACTAATTATCTTAATACTATATTACATAACACTAAATACTTAATAATCTAACAGCAAGTGTTAGCTAGATAGATACTAAATGGGTACTAAAAGGAGAGGGTTTCACTCTTGCCACAACACTTACCTTTATTTACTGCCATACCCATATATATTTTGGATGCATAAAGTCAGAACTTAACACAACTTCCTGTTATCCTTCTGATCATCTAAGGAGAGTCTTTCTGCTCTGTCTTCTGCTGTTAGGAGGTTACCTTAGACTCTGCACAGAAACTGAGCCTATGTTAGTTACAAACAGCTCGACGTACCTTTGTTTAGTATGGTTTCCTGTAGCGATCAGTCTCTCTCTCCCCCCCGTATTTTCTCTTCAGTGTAGTCTTCAGCCTTTTCTTTTGGTTCCTTCAGTACACCTCTCTTGCTCTTTGGCACTATCTTTCTCACCTTCTTCTTGAGCTTTCCAGTACCCACATCTTTCAGCACAATCCTGCCCATTGGCTGTCGGCCTTATAGAGTTTGGTCACCCAATCAGCTTAAAGGTCATTTAGAAGGGAGGGGCTATGTATAGGGGAAAAGGAGGCAGGAGGCTACATATGGTTCTGAGATGCCCCTCCCAATATGCTTAACTCAGATGTGCCTTTCATGCTAATTAGATCACCCTAACCCAGTTACCTTATGCAAATTAGACCATGTCTATGTTAGAAGTGCTTTTCATACTAATTAGCTAGGCTTCCTATGCTAATTAGATATCTTCTACTCAATCATTTTAAAGGTCATCAAAAAGGCAGGGGTTATGCAAGACGTACAAAGGGAGAGGGAAGGACTGACATTAATGGAGGGGGTTTGTGTAAGGTGGAAAAGGGAGGAGTAATATTCTTAACTGTCACTTGTTGGATTTTTTTCTTATTACTAATCCTTACCTAAATATTCCTATCCTAAACCTAGCACTCAAACATTACAAAGCATCTTAACAATGATACCACTCCTCTATTTGCCAAATAGCTAATTAAGCGAGTTTAGAACCTTTAAAGCCCTTTCTGAGGCCTTTCTTCAAGCCTTTCCCCGCAACATGCTGTTTAGCTATTTCAGACAAAAGTCTCTGGTTACAACTCCCCTTCTTGTTGGGTTGTAAACCTGTTTATAAACCCAATACTGTTATACAATGAGTTTAGCAAAACAAAGCCCTGTGGCACTTTTAAAGACTAACATGAGCTTTTATGGGAGAAAAATCAAAGCATCTCTCAAGACAGCTCATACTAGAAATACATGTTAGTCTTTAAAAGTGCCACAGGATTCCTTTTTTGCTTTGCTGAACTAGACTAACACAGCTACCCCTTTGGAACTTATGAATTTAAAGATTAAGGATTTCTGTCCAGTTGTGATCAAAGCTCTCCTCTGATGGAGACTGAATCGTCATAGCTTCATACTAGCACAACTCCTCATCTCTGCTCATGTTGGCCATCACCATTTGCAATATTAAAAGCATTACAAAAGAATGCTGAGTTATGGCAGACAATCCCCAAATCACTCTCCATTAGCTCTGCTTAGTGATTCTTTTAACACAGTATTTATTCAATTTTATCTGAAGAGGGGTGAACAGTAACCAAAACACATTTTATTTAATATTCAGCAATTGCTTTTGCAGTTCTGGATGTTCTATCAATTCTTTGACTACATTACATTCAATCCTAAGGGTATTGGGTGTATCTGTTTATGTAACTGGTACCAGTCCCTAATATCTTCATTTACTGTTTCTGATAAGGTGAGCTCGAGCTCACAATCTGCAACAAAGGTGACATTGCATAAACACTTATTTTCATAAGGCTGATGAACTATACTATATACATGGTTTTCTTTGAACATTATATACCAAGTTTTCTTCCAACATACACAATCACTGAATGGACAAGGATCAAATTGTTAACGACACTCTCCCTTCTTCCTATTTAAATAAACATCACAAGGCTGAATAGCACCACAATTACAAAAACATATCCAATTTACCGTTCTTCCATACAAGTCTCAAGTTCCAGTCTTCTACATCTGATTTTGATTTATTGCCGAAAGCTTGTGTTCGATTGGTTGCATTACACTTGTGTTAATATTTGACCCAAATGTTATAATAGGAGCTATCATACATACTTGACTGTCTTGATGATTATATGTGACGTTTATCATTTTCCACCATGAATGCAATCCTTTACCTTCAGAGGTAAAATTTCACTTATGCCATCCCTTATCATATCTTTAATCATGTCATTTGTCCACGACTGTGCTTCTGTACACATCAGTACCAATGACAGACTACTTAGCTACACCTCTACTGCATCTAAGATGGTCAAGTAGCCTGCTTTTTGCAAACTTCCCCCATCAGGACGTAAACTAGCCACCTAGTGATTGGTACAGAGAGGTGTTTTCAGGGGCTTAGACAGATCTCTCATATGCTTACCAATTATATTCAATTTACTAGCTAGTACTTCCACATCTGTACTACTTAATATGACAGCCTGTTCAATACAGACTGGACACTCTCCCAACCCAGGATCGATCTTCCCTAGTTCAAAGTCTTTTATATAAAACAAACAAGAAGTCCTGTGGCACTTAAAGACTAACAAATTTATTTATTGCATGAGCTTCCGTGGGAGAAAATCCCACTTTGTCACAGATGCTATGAAGATGAGGGAACTCAAAGAATGGAAGGAGATAAATACAGGGAAGTGTAAGTCATGGGACAGGTCACATTAACAGCAAATCAAACACTAGGGAACAGCATATAGAGCAGGGGTCTCAAACTCAAATCACGAGGGCTGCATGAGGATCAGCACAGTAGCTCAAGAGCCGCACCACTAAGACCTTTCCATACAATGATATTGCAACTATTGGTAACGATCGTGTCACTGCAGGCCGCAGGCAAGAGCTTTAGGGGCTGCGTGTTTTAGACCCCTGATATAGAGAAAGATGAGGTCAAATTACCAGTTGTAATGAGAGGAAAATCTAAAGTTCGTATTAAACCCTGAAGCAACATAATTGAATTTATTTGCAAATTTGATCTCAGCAGTTTCTCTTCGAAGCCTTGATCTGGCATTCATCTGTCTGAGCACTGCAATTAGTAAATCGTCAATGGAGTTATCAGGATTGAAATGTTAGTCTTTAAGTGCCACAGGATTCCTTGTTTGTTTTACTGAACTAGACAATCACCATTGGTCAGGCTGCCTCCATTGTCTATGGGCCTTCTCTGAGAAGTCTATGTGAGAGTGGATTCCCTATAATGGACCATCAGCATGTCTGGCTGGTCCTTTGTTGCAATTGGAAGGTTAGCTGTGGGTGTCTCACAATCTTACAAGATATGTCAGTTAAGACACAGAGCAGAACTTAGTAACTTCACAGAGTGGTACACACAACCTAAACAGGATATTAATTTTCAACAGATCAAGAGTTTTAATTTGATACCTCATAAAGCATGTACTGCCCAAAACATTTCATAATCAGTTAACAATGGTTAAAATGGAGTTTCTGGGGTGCTGTTCTGAGGTGTCTCAGAAGCTCTGGCTTGTTTCTGAACTCTTGCTTGGAGAAACACTGTTCATCAGCTGAATCTGATGTATGATGTAGGGACTCACTGGCCTAGTTCTGACTGATGTCTCATAGCCTTCTCCACATGATGGTTTCTTAGCTGCAATTCTCAAGCCTTGCAGGTTCATGGAGGAAACAAATGGTGAATGCTGCACCTAGCTGAGCTGTGCCCCGTCAGACAACAAAGGCTGCCTTGGTGCTTGTTGCTCACGCAGAAGGAGCAAGGACAGCAGATGCAATTCTTCAGCCCTGGGACTTTGCGTAGAGTCTTTGTTTGAAGGAGAGAAAACTAGACAACACAAAAATACTAAAAGCTATTTACAACATGTATGCAGGTTTGTTGAGAAGAAACAAGCACAGAGAAATCCATGGACAGAGAGGATTTTGACTCAGGCCATGCAGTGGTAAAAAGGAACTTGAAAGGCTTCAGTCCATACCACTTATACCTTTGGGAACTGTACAGGCATGGACCAGCAGACACAGTTTGCACGAAATCTCTGATCTCAGGCAGATGGTGCAAACCCACTTCCACATGTGGGATACAGAGAGGAACTGCACCCTAAGAAGAGCTCTGTGTTTAGCCAGCATATGACAAAGGAGACACAGCATACCATCTGCAATGTCATGTGTGACCTCAGAGACTGAGCACCTATCAATTTTAAGCTCTGCTGTTTCCTCATTTCTAGAATAAAAGGCTATGTGGTTGGCTTAACACACAAGACAGCAAAGGAAATAAAAGCAGTTTTATTTCTTAAAAACTAAGACATCTGTGAGATGTTGTCAGACAGCACGGCGGGCAGAAGCTCGGGAGATGGGAGTTGTCTTGCTTGGGGTTTCTTCCTCTGTCAGTTCAGCCCAGAGCTCTAAAAGGGCAGAAGCAGAGGGTCAGCCATGGAGGAGTCAAGATACCCACCAAAACATCATAAGCAAAGGGACCAAGGCTACCAGTAACTCAGAATATCTACAGTCAAAGAGGGACCATTAGGGACTGGGACCCTAAGAGGAAAGAATAATCATTTACTTTCTTAACTGTTGTATTTCAAGATGTGTTGCTCATGGTCATTCCCAATTAGGTGTATGGGCGCTACATGCCCTCCCTGGTGCTGGAAATCGTTCCCTTGTGGTATTCGTAGGGCCAGCTCTAGAGCCCTCTGCAGTGGTACACAAGTGCACCAGCATAAATGGCGCTGCTGGCTTCCTTCCCTCTGAGCTCCTTCTTAATGGAACTCTGCATGAGGAGAAGGTGAATGAGATGGAAGTGAGCGACACATCATTGAGGTAAGTAACTGTTCTTTCTTCTTCGATTGCTTGTTCATCATATCCATTTCCCCTGGAGGTGGACAGGAGTTCATAGGATGTGCTGTTTGCAACACAGCTTTCCTCAGAGTTGCAGGGCTTCAGGAAGAAAACTGGCAGAAAGATTGCCTGGCTGATGTGAAATTGTGATACTACCTTTGGCAAGAATGCCAGGGGAAGGAGAAATTAGACCGTGTCCTTGTAGAACACAGTGTAAGGGAGTTCAGAAATCAGAGCCTTGATCTCAGAGACACTTTGCTGAATTAACTGCCACCAAGAATGCACAGAGGCCTCCCTTCCCAAAGTGTTTAAGCCACTGGGATTGCCAGTGGGTCCTTTATCACCTGAAGTGCCTCTAGAATAGTACTGTAATGTGCTGGAGGACCTTGCCACTCCCAGGAGTCAGCAGTGGATCCAGGGTGGGGCTCAGAGCCTGAAAGGTGAGATCACTCCAAGGTCTGGTGGAGAAAAGCAGCACTACATAGATCTTGCCTGGTCACCTGCACTCTTGTCTTTTCTTGGGGCTTGTGGGCATCCCCCTTTCAGCATGTGCCTTCTTGGGTTTCTTCTTCAGCACTGGAGATGTTGATCGGAGGAAGTTGGTGCAGGGAAGTGCTCCACACTGAAGCTAATGCGCTCGGTGCCAATTCCAACCGCCGCAGATCTGAGGCCGGTCTAAGTACCAACTCTGTTAGCAGAGCTCTCAGCCTAATCCCAATCTTTATTTGTGCAAGGCCTGAAACCTCTGTAGATGCTGCATTTACTATGCACAGGAGCCACCCCCCAAGCTCTTCAGGAAGCTCTGGTGAGGGCCATTGCTCAGCACTGGATTCTTGCATGAAGCACACAGCTTGAAGTCCAGAGACCAGGGAGTAACCTCCCTGGGCAGTTGCTTACGCAATGTCTACACTAACAGTGGCAAATTTATTGTTGTAAGATTGATTTATCCAGTTCAGTTGAGAAGTGAAGACCCACTCAATCAATCTGGAAGTTGCTTTAATAAAACCACCTCTGGAAAAAGAGTAACGCTGCACTGACAGGTACACATTTCCCATCAGAGCAGCATAGTGGAGATGGCGTACACAACTGATTTAGACAGTTTAAGTTACACAAGCTATGTTGCTTGCATTACTCCCATTGACTACAGCCAAATTTGCAAGTAAATGTGGACAAGAGCCCCAAAAATAGTAGTTTGATGAACACTCATTAAAATGAGCTACCTCAAATGATTTGCACTATGCAACTAATAGAAAACCACTATAAAGAGCTTGCTGCAGCAAAAGAAAGGTCCAGCATTGCCACAAGCAGTAAGAAGGAACTGAGAGGAAGGGGGCTGGCACCACCCAATATACTAGCACATACATGTGCCACTGCAGAGGGGCTAGAGTTGGCCCCATGAATACCAGTAGGGAAGATTTTTGGCACTGGTGTATGTGGTGAACATACACTCAATTAGGAACAGACATGAGCACGCACTCAAAGTTAACATCATGCAAAGAATGCTTGGGAAGAGCTCCATTATTCTTAGAGCTGAAAGAATAATTCATTTTTCAGTTCAGTCGCCTAAATGGAAAATGCAAAAAACCCAATTCAGTTAATTTTGAACGGCAACAGAAATTTGTTTCTTTTGACAAAAATGAAAAGCCACCAAGAAATGGTCAGGATAAATTTTGACTTTTTTGAAGTGAAATATTTTGAAAGTGTCATTTCAAAACATGCTAACATACATTTGATACTTCTGATTATTTTCCCCAAGCCAAAATGATTTGTCAAACTTTGACCCAAATTCAGAACCAGCTTCAGAGGTTCAAAAATGCTGGCTCTAATTACAATGTGGCCGCACCAGCACAAACAGCTTGTAAGAGCCCATTAAGGGGCAGCTCAGGTTTCTTCCCCCATACATCAGAGCTTTCTAGCACACAGAGTTCTTACCATGTTCAGGGCTGTTCTCTTCATCACTAGAGAAGGTGACAGTAGGTTTCTGGGATGCAAGGCGCTTTGTAGTACTCCGGCAACGCCTGGACACACGGAGTTCAGGTGTGATGAAGGGGGAATCTGCATCTTTGTTGGCTACTCCCAGGGGACGGCGGCGGCGGCAGGAGCCTGTAAGAGAAGTAGAAAAGTGAAGGGCAATGCTGCCTGAAGGGGGTATGAAACCCACAGATGCTGTGCTGGGATTGCAGGATAGGAGGGATGAAGAGGTCAGGACTTCACTGCCTTAGTAAGAACATACCGGCTACTTGTCTCTTCTTTCCTGGTTCTGGCATTGGTGTCTTGCTTGCTTTCTGGCACTGAGGCTCAGAAAGAACCTCTGTGGAATCCATACCACAGTTGTGGCAGGCATGGAGTTTTTGCTCCATCTCTTCAATCAGAGCCTGATGCAGGGAGAGACAGAAGCTCATAAGTGGGGCAGGGATACCATGTTGCAGCTGAGATACCTCCCAGTCAAGCTCAGTTCACACCTTGGGAGTTCCCTATATCTCAGGCTTTGTGATCCTTCATGGCCCAGAAGCAGCTACATATAGTCTCTCAGCTTCCTGTGATGGTCATTTTTATTTTGACTATTCCCATACCTGCACTGCAGGTCCAGGACAGCCTGGAAGCAGAAGTTCTTCCAGTGTGGGTATTAGTTACCCTGATTCTCACCTTGGTCTCTGGTTTGGTGACCGACCTGCGGAATCGGCTCAGTGTAGCTAGGAAACAGTTATAGACAGCTGGGTCTTGAAGCTTGTCAGCAAAACAATCAAAATTATCTTGCATCTTGCGAAGGCCTCGTTCAGAGACAGAAAGCAAAGTGAGACAATGAGAAAGGTCTCGATGCTGACGCTCTGTTCTGGGGAAAACAAATATTACCATCAATTTCAGAGTGAAGGAGCACATACTGAAGCATAAAAAGGACGCTTACAGGAAGTGGAAGCTAGGACAGA
>ML682084.1:3888834-3924426 GCA_007922195.1 Podocnemis expansa
TAGGGAGGTGGTGGAATCTCCATCTCTGGAGGTGTTCAAGGCCCAGCTGGATAAAACCCTGACTGGGATGGTCTAATGGGAGTGGTTCTGATTTTTTTGGCAGGGGGTTGGACTAGATGACCTCGTGGGGTCCCTTCCAACCCTATGATTCTATTGGCTGTCCTGGGACTCACTGACCAGAGTGTTAACCCCTTCCTCCCCAAGGATTTACTACAGCTGTGTCCACCATGTACTGAAGGGTGACTTTGGTCAAAAACTTGTCTTCCTCAACCAGAAATTGAAACTCCACCTTGTCATCCCCGGAAGACAGGCCTGAAACACTGCTGAATAAGTCACATTTCACCAGTATGGCCTGGTAATGGCTATGTGGAAAAAGCAGGTCTGCTGAAGTGTAGACCTCACAACCAAATCAGGTCAAATTTCTTGGTCGCTTGATTGGGGGGGGGGGGGGGAGAATATGGAGGCAACAACTTGAAGTGCAGATGTCTAGCATGCAGTGTCAATGCATGGATCACTCATGAATTTGGTGGTGTGTGGGTAAACAAAGCCTAACTTCAAAGGAACAAAACATCTGCCTTTTTAGGCGTAGGTGCACATGATGCAGGAGCATGCCAGACTGCCTGAAGAAGCACGCTGTATGTGGGAAAAGCAGCGTGTGAGGGTCCTATTGGCCATAAGATGGCCAGAAATTCATTATGGAGGTTCTTTACATCCTCCATTGGTAGATTAAGATTCCTCGTCATACACCAGAACAGGTCTTGGTATTGACACTGGTTATCCAGCGAGATAAAGGAATGATGGACTAAGTGCCGTGTCTGATGAAGACAACACTCCTTTGGGGAATGGTGGTTCCATCAGCTCTGGCAGTGCTGACACTGCAGCTCTTCAGAGATCTTCATAAACCAAGGGAAGAGCAATATAAACAGGAGAAGATCAGTGTGGAGGTGTTAGTACCCTGACACCATGGAACAAGTCCAATGATGCCAGGAGGTCCAAGCATAAGGATCCACTGGAGCCAGAGGACCATGATGGTAACAGAACTACAAGCCTCTTTATAAACTTTCAGCTTCAACAAGTTGACTTTTGTTTTATTTTTTAATTTAATTGTTTAAATTATTGATAGGTATTGACAGTCAGCTCCAGTCTGGCCAAGTTTATCCTCTGGAAACCTAAGTAAATGTCAGATATTAGAACAGCAATTCTCAAAATTTTGAAAACTGAGTCCCCTTTCAATTAAATATCCACATTTTGTGGAATGCCACATGGGCAGATGTGGTACCAGTGCACGCTGGACTCCCTGCCTGAGTATATGATTTCTTTTCACAGCAAGAACCTTGGTTGGTTTTATAAAAGACAGCTTTTCCCTGGCATAAAATAGATCCTGGTGTTCTTTGCTGTGATGAGGATTTCATAGATCAGTCTTCTCAGTTATCCATCATACTCCATCACCCATCTCAGTGCACTTGACTCTAAACTCTCCTTTCTATTACCCACTAAAAGTGAGTGAGCAGGATGTCACCTGCTCAGAGCTGAAATTTCACATTCCTATGGAATTGCAAAGCAGAGAAAGAGCTAGGGAAACCAAGAATGAAGGTACCATGTTTTACAAGCTCCTAAAGATACATTTACATGTGGAAAAAATTATATATACAATAATGATAAAAAAAAGCTACTAATACAGGGAAAGGAAGATGCTTTCGACTCGAGCCATGAAGTGTTAAGAGGAAAATGGAGAGGAATTGATTCACACAGCCTCATAAGACCTTAGACGCACCATGTGGCTGATGCATGATGCACACACAGATCAATGAACATTGCTAAGAAACACTGGCTCTGGTGCATCCACATCTGAAATCCACATGGGGCCAGTACTCAAAAAATAAAGTTTTAACTGCTTCATTAACCTATGCTGGCACTGAAACCCAGTAGCTGGATGCCAGGCCAGGGAATTCTTGCTGCATATGAGAACAACAAAGAAGTCTGAACAGCGTTTGAGGCCAGGAGAACAATCAGAGAACATAGGAAGCAGGAATCAAGGACCCATTTAGTAGCCCCATTACTATCTTAGAAGTGGGGGGAAACCTTAAATTTTTGAGGTATGAAGTTATGCCCAGGAGTAGGCTACCAAATAAGTCAAGGGACTGGTGACCTACAAAGGGCAAGTTAATGACTAACAAAAGATTTCCCAAGAGCAGTTCTGACCCACAAAGGAATCACGATTAATAGGGCCTAAAGCACAATTAGAAGCAGGCTCTCAAGACTAGCCTCCTTTATAATTCTGGATATGAATTTCAAAAGCAGTTTGTGTGCTCAATCCAGACTCAAAGTAGTGAGCACCTGAGCCAGTAGACAAAGCTCCCAAACAAAGAGAGTGAAACTTCTATGGCAGATTCAGTTGATACTATAGGAGAATCAAAGTTAACAGGCCAGGTCTGAGCTACAGATCACTATGGTAATGGAGTTGTTTCTCAGGCAAGTCTTATATTTATATTTCTTCTTTTTAACAAATGGCCTAGGCTGATAGTTAAAGTGTGTTATCTTTCCCTTCTGATGCTTTTTCCCTGGTCACCTGGACAAAGAATGGTCTGAACTGTCCCATCTTTGTGCTAAGGAGCAAGGATTACCTGTTATCTCCTCCTCACTCGCCCTGGTACCACAGCCCCTTAAGAATGTAAGGCCAGTGTCTCTGTGCAGAAATAATTAGTTTGAAGGAAAAGTGGCTGCGCAATGTATGCAAAATCTGTCAACAGTAATCAGAGGCAGGGGTAATTATATGCATCCTATAATCATTAATATGCATTAAATAGATGTTAATGTAACCATAAAAGGGTTTATAGAACGATGTCAATTGTGTATGTATTTCCATACTGTTTTGGATAAAAAAAGAGTTGTAAAACTGCCCCTCCTTGCTCACTCAAGGCATCGAGGGGAACAAGAAGGCAATAAAGAGTAATATTCGACCCAATCTGCCTCTGGGACAGTCTGTTTAACATCCAACAGATACCAGTTCGTTTTCTAACTAGGACCAGTTTAGCAAGGAAACCTCCAGATAAAACAAAGTCTCAACAGTGGCTCAGCTAACAGAGCTGCTGTCCCAGCTAATGATTGAGAGGAGCAAATCAGGAACCCTCTCTCCTCAGGGTGCAGAGATTCGTTAAATATGTAGGGGCATAGGTAAAGCCAAAGGATATGCAAGGACAGATAATTAGGGGTGGGCAACAGGAGAAGTACACTCCTTTGGAGGAATGTTTGTGTGTGCTTGGAACTGACTGACAACATGTCTGGAAAAATTCTGCTTCTTTTAAGGCTTGGTTCTGGCACACGAGTTAAAGCAGAAGACCACATGAGCCATATCAGCAACACATGTGACCTGGCAGCAGTTACCAGGCAAGCTGGTTATACTGATGGAGTTCTAGCATTGCTGTACCTTGTAAGTCTTAAGGGTAGAAGTCTGCTTGGAGTGACAGCTAAAATGTCAAAGGTTGGATGCTGGAGCATAAAAAGTTATTTCTTGAGTAGAGAGGTGGAAGAGAGAAAAAGAACAAGTGGGCACCCATGCAGAGAGGAGGAGCAGGGCTAGCTATAGCTGTCGCATACGGTTGTAACAAAGTCTCTCACGATTCAAAATTCCAAGACCAGAAGAGACACTGTGATCATCTAGTCTGACCTCCTGTAGGACACAGACCAAATAGAGAGTCAGTGTACTCTGTAGCAGATGGCTAGCCACTTTCAGCAATATCAGGATTGACACAAAGATGGTCCTGAGAGTGCCCTTTCCGATTCACCCACTCACCAGACAGCCTAAGAGAGAATCCAGGACAGACACTGCCTCCTTGATTACACACAAGACTGCATGGAAACTAGCACCCTCTCTAAAAATTCCTCACTCTTTTCTCAGACTCCCACTCCCCCTAGAATCGTTTCTCATCGCTCACCTTGTTGGAAAGTTCACTGAAGAAATTCCGAGCCAGACCCACAATTTCCTCATCAGGGTCAATGAGCAGAGCCGCCATCTCGCTCACTTGCCCCTTCACTTTCACCATGTCTTTGAGAATCAGGTGAGTCATCACCAGACCAGCTGTGTGCCTCACACTCCGACAGGGGTCCCGCAGCCTAAGAGAAACAGATTCAGTTACACAAGGAAACAACAGGCTTCCCTCCCAAAGAGTCAGGATAGTTGTCCAGACCTCCCCTCCACAACCCCCAGTTCTCAAAATTCCCTCACTTGCACGCATCCCAATCCCATCTCCTCAAACCTGCATTTCTACAGCTCCCTCCCCTCTTAAGTGACATTCCCCCCACCCACCCCCACTATTCTAAAACCCTCTGCTCCCAGAGTAAGAAGGCTTTACCTGGCATATAGATGGGGTGTCCAGGGCTCCACCAGATTGGGGAAGCGGATAGCTAGGTCTCCTGCTGCAATCATGAGGTTGGATCTCACACCTGGGAGGGTGGATTTCTCCAGCATGGTAAACAGGAGGCGCAAGTGAGAGTCACAGAACTCAGCACTGAGGGGAAACAGGGTGTGAACAATGAAGACAAAAGTGAGGCTCAAGTTTTCAGAAATCCAGTGAGAAAAGAGCCAGTGACACTGTCATTCTACTTCCCTCAATAGCGGGTGCTAGGACATATGGACGAACTTGCTTTTGACAGATGTTGCTCTAAGAGGTTATGTTGGGGAAAAAGAGGATTCTGGCCACGAGATGGGACATTACCTGACCATGCATAGTTTACCAAGGGCCAGTGCTGCAGCAGCTGAGAGAGCTGGATCATTATAGAGCCCAGGGTTATTGCAGATCTTGAGCACCAAGGGAATAAAGGCTGAGAGCAGCTGCTTCTCTGCAGAGTAAGAAGAAACAATGTCAGATCTGAGACAGCAAACCCCAAAACATTTTTCATTCCAAAGGAGATCACTTATTTAGTCTCAAATTACTTACAGTCCACCTAGATCGGCTGTCCCCATACTTTTAAAGTTAGACAAGAGCCATCAGAAATGCAGAATCATGAAACTGATGTTGAAAGAAACTCATTCTAAAGGAAATTACCACAGCATTTTAAGTTTCCTGAGGAATAATTTGTACATCTCAGTCTGGTTCTCTCTCACACATTATGTCCACTGTTTAGGGCAGCGATTCCCAACCTGTGACCCAGGGGCCAAAAGTGTCCTGAAGGGGTTCTCAGAGTGTCTTGCAGCTCCCCTACTGTTGGATGCAGACGGGAGCCACAGCCTAAGGACCCAGGATGAACAGATTTCAGCAGGGCTACAAGACCAGTGCACTCTTCTTTGCAGCAAAGCGGATGAGAAATCTTGCTGCAGCCAGGGGGAGGGGAGCATGGAGTACAGCAAAGCACTCTGTTTGGGTCCACAGGTACCGTGTCCCTACTGGAGCCAGAAGCGGGCGAGCACTGATCTTCTGTTTCCCTGGCTGCAGAAGGGAGCTGCTGCCTTGCTACCCAAGTGTAGTGCACAGGGCTAAAGAACACATGTGGCTTTTCTGCTGCGGTCAGAGAGAGGGGAGATCAGTGAGCAGGCAGACTGCTTTCCAGGAAAGGGTGTGGGGTGGGAGGAGAGCTTACTGGTCGAGGCTGGAAGCCCTTCACAGCCATAAAAGTGGTATTTGTGGCCCTTGAGCCTAAAAGGTTATGATCACTGCTTTAAGGCATGGTAGATACAAAAGACATGGACTGAGGAAACACTCCCATTTGGATGCCACACTCACCATCCAGCAGCTCCGTCTCACAGATGTTGCGGATAAGTTCTGCCTCAGTGTCATCAGCTGATGCACCCACTAGGCCCAGATCCTCCTCCATGGTGGTCTCATTCTCAGTGCTCTGTGTAGAAGAAAGGAAGAGGTTACTGAACCAAAGTTCCAGGAAAGATTTAACATTTACTAGCACCTTCCACCACAAGGTTGCTTTCTTCAGGATGGGATGTGGGCGCTCATTAACAGCAGCATGACAAAAGCTTAGAAGATCATGTCAAGGGAAAATGCAGTTAACCCACCCACTAGCCCCCTGTGGTTTCACTGAACTGATAGCAGACCCAAGGTCTATCAGCTTGTATTTCCCAGCATAGGAACATTGATGAAGGATTTAAAGAGGCAAGTCCGCACTACCTCTCTGATCAACCAAGTCAGCTGGCTAAATTTGGCATGAAAGTGTGATCTAATACCTATAAATAACAATGCCAAATCCAAATAGCCAGTTGCACTGACTGGTGAGTATCTTGTAAAAAACAGAAGATCTGATCTCTGATCTTGCTTTACATGAAGGGCACAGGTGACCGTTTCCTCCAAATAGTACTCTGGATTAAATACCCATGAGGAAATGTTAATGTAACCTCACCCTGAACTAGCCATGAGGGGGGGGAAAAAAAGATTTTTAGATATAAAGAGGAAAATATTCTTGCAACTTAAACTAAGAGAAGCCACCCTCATGGGCTTTGCAAAACATTAGATTAAATATGATATATGAACAGTTTTTGTTATACTACCATCTTCTCTATTTTTCATATAGCTTGTTTAAGAAAACAACTGTTGTGTGTATAATTCCATAGACTGTTTTAAAGAGACCTTCGACCTCTAAAGGAGAGAAGCTCCAGAAACTCCTTCACTTTCAGGCCTTTCCCCACCACTGCGTCCTGATCAGAAAGGGCACAGGCTGAAGTTGTCTCTACTGAAGTGTAGTGCAGGTGAACATAGGGAAAAAACCTAAAGGCCAAAGGCAATAGGGAGTGCTGGTGACAGGAATAACACAGGGCAGAAAGAAGAGGTGAGAATGGCCAGGACAACTGGGTTTACTTTCCTTCTCCCCCCATTGCAAATTGAAGGGCACAGGTCAGGACCTCAATTGTCTCTGATCTGCTACATACAACAGTACCCTTAGTACACTGCTTGAATACTGGACCAGAACTAACTAGAGGGAAAGTGGCTTCTTAAAATCTTGTACAAAGTGGATAAAAATAGAAAATCCAGGTTTTCAAACATTAAAAATTTTTATAAATATTTAAAATTAAACATAATAATAGGACAATGTATGTTAAGACCTAACCATACTATATTAAAAATTGCAAATTTAAACATATAAAAAAAATAACATTAAGCAGTGCATGTTTGCGGCCAGGTTTACAGAAAGATCAAATCACTGAACTGGAGGAAAGTGCTGGTGAAGCATCTAGAAGCAGAGTTTGGTGAAATGCTAAACCAAATTGACAGCAATAGCATTTTCTTCACAGATTACTAATTCATTTCAGTTTACTCAAAAAGTCCAGTTAAATGACTAGCTCATTCAAAGTTAAGAGGCCAGTGTGAGCTAGTGAAAAAGACAGAAACCTCATTCATAGACTGGAAGAGGAAAACAAGAACAAAGTGAGATGATGAGATCTTCTAATTCTAAAGTCTTATGAACACACACAGATCAACTCAATTCACTAATTAAAAACAAATATTTCATTTAATAATCAGCTAATTTTAAATTCAAAATATCTTTTGTACCTTCCCCCAATATAACATTTTTCTTATGTAGCCAGTAAATTTAAAAGTAGATATATTTAGCTAATAGAAAAATTCTTCTAAAAATGCTGTTTTGTGCATTTAATCAAACTTGAATTCCATCTAAATAGAGCTTGACACAAATCACAAGTAAAAAATTATTTAGTAAGTAAGAAATATTAAAACTCACCATTTTCTAACACAATGTATCCCCCCGGTTAGCAAAAAACAGCACTGAGTTTAGTCTAACAGCTATAACTAAATAATAGCTAATAACTAAAAAGTACAGATAAAAAGATTAAAAATAAACCAAGCTTTCCTGTTTGCTGAGTGAAATTTGTGATTTATAAATCAACCCATGCTGGTCTTGCAGAAATGTGCACCTTAGACTAGAAATCTTCAAAATGTGAGGTGCAATCCCTCAGAAGGGCACAAAGGAACATTAAGAGAGGTGCAGCCAGGCCTGGGGACAACCACCACAAGGAGGTGGATGGGAGTGCCACCCAGTCCCATTTTGCCTCAAGCTCTGCTTTGAGGCTAGCCTCAGCCTCTGGCCCTAGCAGTGTTCATCGGCCCTGATCACAGACGCTGACCATGGCCCTCCTCCTGGCTCTGACTGTAGCCATGCTCCAAGCCCTAGCTGAGGTGTGTGTGGGGACAAAGATGTGGGGTGAGACACATGGGCTAAAAAGGTTGGGGGGCAGTGACTGAGATGGAATGGGCTATGCACATGAAGGGTCTTAGTTCTCACTTTGGCGTTCTGCTCCTTGGTGCTGTTGGCAACTTGTTTTTTGGTCTCTTGCTCCTCCCCAAGGACACGGCGCCTATGAAGTTCTGTGCTCACTGCCCTCTCCAGATGCACAACCTCCTGTAAGGCCACATTTCCCACCAAGGAGAGCAGATGAGTCAGCAGGAATGTAGGGAGAGTGTAGGCATCACCTGCGGCACTGCTTGGAGAAGTACCTGGTTCTGATGGTGAAAAAAAGGGGTAGTCAAAGTTCATAGATCTTCACTGTACTTCCATTCTGCTAATTATCAGCAAGTCTTAATTACTCTCTGCACTCCAACTCGACACATCTTTGGATGTCCAGCTCATGCATCCTTTACAGTCTAGCTTTTTCCATAGCCACTTTACCAGGCCTCCCCTCCCCCAAACTACCCCAAGGAGCAGATACCCTCCACCCACCTTACCTGCTCCCACCCCTTGAGGCTCCTGAAGCCTCTCCAGAGCCTGTTGGCTGCAACACTGCAGGATTTTGGCACATATCTCCTCAGGCCCTTCTGCTAACTGGTAGATGAGGGTTACTGCTGACTCCATGAAGGGGATCCAGAGTGCACTTGGTTGGGCAAAACCTGGTGAGTAGAAGAGAGACCCTCATATTACGCAAGTCAGATGAACCGAGACCTACCTCGACCTTGAAGCTTCTTTGACCTCACCTACAGTCACAGCCTCACTCAGTCGTCCAAACAATAAGTGTGTCTGCGGCAGCCGGAAAGGAGCATTGTTCTTCCCGTCAGCTGGCTGTAGAGAGAAACCCAGACAGATGAGTAACCTCTGCCCACCCACCTACCTACAGTGTTCCTGATAGGTTCAGTCTTTTCACACTCATACTGTCAGATATAAATGTGTTATACTGATGGTAGGTCCCTCCAGAATTTTTTGAGGAGGGGAGCAACTCTAGAGTCATCTGAGGACTCAAGCAATGAAGAACAAAGTGGTTACAGCCCCCTTCTGAAGTCACAATGATCACACTGCATCATGCAGAGAGACTGCTACTTCATACCAACAAAAGTAGTTTCCAGGACAAGAAAGGTAATGCAGACTCCCTTAGAGTGCAACTTTTCTCGCTTTCCTACCAGGTGACCAAGACTACAAGACATGGAAATGCTGAAAATATTCTGATGCTATTATATTAAATCGATAGAATGCATTCACCTGGGGTACTGTGATCACTTCAGATAACCTTCTTAAAAGTATATATGTTGTTTGGGGACTTCAGAGAAGCAATTTCCACAGAAAGCAGCACAGAAGCTGGGCAAGTGGAGCCAAATGCCCATTTTGTATCAAACCTATAGCTTGTGAGGGAAGAGTGTGAGCTGGGGGAGAAAAGTAACTGGGCTAGGAATCTGACATACATGGACAATCATGGCCAGAACAGCCTGGACACACATCCGAATCTGCCTAGATGTTTGGGCTGAATGCCCATAAATATACTGTTTAGGGAGATGGGATATGGACGGTAAGAAAATCAGTTTCTAGAAGCAGGAGATGTAGCCTCAATTGTGTACAGTTCTATCCCTCACAGTCATAATCCAGGTCTGGAGTATCAATGAGGGAGAAAGGAAGGGCTGCTACTAGCATTCAGGCACCTGCAGCTCCAGTTCCTTCATAATATAGAGCTGCTGAGAAAGCAGTGTGCTGGGGCATGGAAGTAGCTAGCTAAGGCTCTGGAGAAACGTTTGGCACTAAGCCCTGGGTTTCTCAAAGCTCCTTCTGTGGCCTAGGTAAACCAGTCAGTCTTCAGAGCAAGGCATTCTATTTGTACATGAGAGAGAGTAGGTAGATCGAGCATCTCTATTCACTTTGTAAATGTATGAACAAGGGAACACTAAATCAAATTAAAGACCATATTTTAAAAGAGAAAAGACGCATTGTTCCACTATGTTGAGCACACACATTCAAATATTCACTCACATACCCACATCCTGTTTTTGAATATTAGTTTTAAAAGATTAAAATTGCCAAGAAGAACTTAAGTAGGGATATGGAGTTGATCTTTCCAGGCATAAGTCAATTTATAACCAAGACAGAGTAAAATGCTTTCTTTGTGGCTAGACCACTATCCTAAATGAAAGATTACTTGTAACTACAGAGCTTCAAGCTGATAATGCATATTTACTCTTATAGGCAATACACTGATCAGGGCTGCTTATTGGTGGAACCCTCTATAAACAGTGCCTTGGGAGAACATATGTGCACCCCTGCCCCAGCATTCACAAACATGCCAAGGTCAAGACTATATAAATGGGCTCTGCACCGTTTGTCGGGTCAGTTCTGTGTACTACTGACTCAGAGAACAATTGGGGTATGACAAGGTAAAAATATGCAGTTCTCAAAGAATTCCAGTTACAACCAAGTAACTTTCATTTCTTCAGGTGGCTCTGGATACATTTCCACTTATGTGTAATATGGCAAGCAGTGTGAAGAATTCAGTAGATGGGAACAGTCTTAAATAACTGAAGCACAGCTCTACCTGACCTAATATTCCTCTGAAAGCCAAAAATTGAAAAAACCTAATATTTAATAACATATGTACTGACTTTCAAGTAGCAGTTTAACAGATTTCCCCAACAGAAACATGTTTAGGACAAGCAAAAAATGGCTGCCACTGCCCTAGTATTACGAGATCTCACACCAATAGCCAAAGGAACTGCTACTGCTAGTAACTTCTAACATTCAAGGATAAATTGCTTCACCCATCTTGAAATGGTTATAACCCTCAAGACTTCCTAAAAATCTTCAGTTCTCACAAAATAACATGCTTGAACTATTCGAGCATCTCTAGTATCTGAAGCAGACTGCCCTTTATTAGCATGTGGCTTCTGAAAGAACAATGATAAATTTATTGTCTAACATGAAACTCAGATGCCTGGGATCAGCTCTAAAAACCAAGTCTAAAATGTTAGCTTTATGAAAAAAGGTGGAAATCCCATCAATGCATGTAGTTTGCTCACCCTTCTAACTTATGTTTCTTATTGTTATAAACACAATCTTAGCAGAGAAATACAAAATGCTACCCAGCGCTGAAAAGGTGGCTTCATAGGGAGGTTTAGGTTGGACATTAGGAGAAAATTCCTAACTGTCCGGTTGATTAACCACTGGAAAAAGTTGCCATGGCAAGTTATGCAATCTCCATCACTGGAAGAATTTAAGAGCACGTTAGACAAGCACCTGTCAGGGATGGCTTAGGCAGTACTTGGTCCTGCCATGAGTGCAGGGGACTGGACTCGATGACCTCTCATGGCCCCTTCCAGTTTCTATGATTCGTAGATAAAACCAAAATATGATCCTGTGCAAGAACTGGGTCCCCAAAGGGGGAATACACATTAGATAAGCTGTTTAGAAACTTTTTAATCATTTCATTACGAACAAAAATCTGCCATCATATTAAGAAACAGAGCTACCAGGCAAATTTTTAGAAAGAAATTAGATAACCCATCAGACTTTAGCTATATCAAGTATTCAAAAACATAGGGAATAAAATCGTAAGTGGTAACTTAGATTTTTCCCCATATCCCGAGACAAATCTAGTCCATTTCAAGTGATATTTTCTTGCATGCTGTTTTCTATAGTAAAGTGATACACTGTAAACTAGCAAACAGCAGTGTATTAATTGGAGTGCACCAGAGCAGGCCTGTTAGATGAACAGGCTGGAAACAGATGAAGAGTTCTGCCATGCTGCTTCAACAAGTCCAGAAATTAAAAAAAGTAGCTTGTAAATCACCCCCTATTACAGCTGAATACCATTGCTGTCTCTACTAGGCTGATGTGACCAGAATCAACCTCCTCTTATCTTATATTCCTCCCCACCTTCTGAATTAATAGAAAGAGTGAAAAAAGGATATAGAAGACCCCCCACCCCAAGGTATTAGGAGAGCATCTGAAATAATCTGACTGTTTCCTGTTTTGAGCAAAGAAGATGGTACTTGCTGGACCTGCTTGTAAAGTATCTGACAGGCTGATCCCAACTGGAGCAGATCCCTTGTAAAGCTGGTCCTTCAATGACCATGCGTGCATTTGAGAGTGATCCCTCGGCTGAGGCAATCTGCCACTGTTAATGCAGATTCAACAGACAGATGTCTTGTAGTATGTGCCAATCCGCTTGCATAAATTGTTATGAGGTTATCAGTCTGAGAGCTGAATCACCTCCCTGCTTGACTTACTGCTGTGGTATTGTCTATCACTATCTGCATGGCCTTCTCCTTATATGAGGAAGGAAAAAAAAAGATCTGAGAGTCAGACAGAATTGTGCATGATTTATGAGTAAATTCTTTTCTTGGGACACCCAGTGATCTAAAACTGTCAGAGGGCCCAGTCTGATACATTAAAGCAGGGATGGCCAAACTGTGGCTCGCAAGCCACATGCAGCTCTTCAATGAAAAAGAGTGGATCTGCCGCAGGCCCTACCTGGCCCTGGAAACATTCCTCCAGGTGCCAGGCTGAGGGGACAGTTTAAATCTCCAGACCCTGAGCGTTCTTCAGATGAATGTTCAGGGTGGAGCACCAGTGGGTCACACTGGTCAGGTAAGGGGGAAGAGGTTAAGCGGGCTGCACTGGGGGAGCATGCAGTGGGGGCTGCGGTGTTGTTAGAGGGAGGGAGAAGGAATCGGGCTGGAGCAGAGGCAGAAGCCAGGGAGTGCTGGGAAAGCGTGGGCAAGCTGTGTTTGCAGGAGCGAGGACATAGGGTCTGGTCAGAATAGAGGGGAGGGGTGTGTGTTTGCAGTGGCCAGAGCAGAGAGGGTGGGGGGGGGGGATGTTTACAGGAGGGAGAAGGGCTCAGAGTCTGTCCAGAGCAAAGAAGCAAGTGCCCAGGATGGTGGTGGTGGGGTTGGGGGGGGGGGGGGGGGCATGTGCGCGCGCACGGGGGAGAGAGAGAGACAGAGAGAAAGAAAAAAAGAAAAGAAAAAAGAAAAAGAAAAAAGATCTCCATTACATTAGCAACTTCCATTGGTTGTGTGTTGTTTGGTTTTTAAATCTAATCTGCAACAGTGTAACTAAAGTTAACTTTTCTTTCTAGACCTCAGCCTCTCTTTACTAACTAATAAAAAGTAAATCACCTTCTTAGCACAGTACTGATAATTAAATAAGCCACATCTGATAGAAAGACCTGTGCTTTTCCTGGGATCATTGACCAAGATCACACAAGGATTTCCCGAAATCAGGAAAAGAAGCCAGGAGTCCTGTGGCACTTAGACTAACAGATTTATTTATCACATGAGCTTTTGTGGGAGAAAAATTTGATGAAGTGGGATTTGCCCCCAAGAAAGTTCATGTGATAAATAAATATTAGTCTTCAAGTGCCAAGGACTCCTTGCTTCTTTTGCTGAACACAGCCACCCCTTTGTAATTCTTAAGCTTTTTAGAAAATCACAGTTATATTATGCAGCTGACATAGGGAAATTACAAAATCACAGTGGGAGAGGAAGTAGTGTCTAGTCAGCAAAGTAGGAAAGGTGGTCCTCAAGGCAATATCTCTCAAACAGAAGTCTACATGAGCACCTGACCCGCCATGCTGCAACCCACTATTCTCATGTGCCCTTGTATCTTCTAGTATGCTTTTATTCCTCTAGCTGGGGAAAAACTGAAATAAGTATCATGGTTTGAGCCTAGGGGAGACAAACTATTCAATTTCAGTAGGTTTCAATTCATAGGTTTCAGCAAGTTTTCAGCAGAATGAAAAAAAAATACTGCTGTTTACAGCTCAGATATATCATTGCTGTTAATAGCATACCCTGCAGTATAGCGTATCAAAGGCATAGAAATTGTTTCAATGCAATACATAGTTTGTTTTTTGTGCATGTGCTGGAAATTTTTGTATGTGAGCCCTGAACCCTATCTCATTTATTAATTTGCTGTATATCTGCTATCTATGTTCATTGTTTACTTGTATTCTAATGCATGACTTAGTAAAATAAGTTTTTATAGGCCTAGTTTTCATGGTAACCTTAAGTAATGATTAGAATCTGACATTAGTAGCATCAATATTTGCCCTCTTTTTACAATAAATTAAAGTGTGCAATGAATTAAAAACTTAGGAATTTTGAAATAGGTAAAGGTATGGCTATATGCCTCAGTGCACCTCTTGAAGGTTTAATAATCAACTTGTGTGGCTCAAGTTCCGTAAGTCTGGCCACCCCTACATTAAAGTTTGCTGTGACCAATGGCAAACAACGGCTGATTAGAACTTCCTCTAAAACATCCACCACATCAAAGCACATAAAACATTCTAGCCACTCCCTCTGAAACGCACTCCACAGGGACACTGAATGCCCATAGCGAAAAAACAGCAAGACCTCATACTGAAAACATCTGAGCAGAGGTACTTCTGATGACTGAGCTGAACAGAACTATGCATCTTGGGGAACTTTGAACTAATTCATGACTGAGAGTGAGTGAATGATGGAGGCTAGCAGAAACTTCCAGGTGAAAACATTCAACTGCCCTATATCTAAAATTGGACAAAAAGCTCCCATCTTCTTTTCTGCAGAAGAAAATATCTTAAATAAAAGCCTAGATCCCATACATGTTTGGGAACTTCATCTATAGCTCTTATCAGAAGTTTAGGAATTGTTTCTGCTAGGAGAACAACTTAGTGAGATGGTTACCTGAAAAGGAGAAGGCAAGAGAAATTGAAAGGAGATAGCATTATGAAATATATTGCATAACCCTTTTCTGTTATTTCTAGCACCCATTTGCTCAATAAAATAAACCTGCAATTGCTTGCAAAATGGGCTAGCTTGTCTCCAAAGCATAAAAAGGAATTCTCTAAGCTGATCCTTAACTTTCAAGTTGAATCTGCAGCTGTGTATTCAACAAAGGTGAGAAAACAATGAACTGATAAGTAAGTAAGCTGCTTGTGTTCCAGTTATGCCACATTTGAGTTGAGAAATATGAAGAGAATTGTGGATAAAAGTGCCTCCGTAGTGGAAAGCAATGAATGGTCTCATTTTAGTAACAGAGTATAAATCAAGTGATTAAGCAATAATGTTGTTTACAATTTGTCCAGAAGTCAGTCTGTTTTGTTACTAAATGGCCCCTTAAAAGAAACATCTTCAACTTTAAACATAGCACCCATAGTCAACGAAGATTTTAAACCACATGTCTAAGGGTGATAGCAGACACTAAAGCCTTGGCCACCAAGCCAAAAGTACCAAAAGAGCTCTGAGGAGCCATTTTGTGGAGAACATTAGCAAATTTCCTCTGATCCTCTAGTAATCCTAAAACAAACACAGTAATTTGTTCCCTACAGATGAAACCAGTAGTGAGACATCACTGACTGGTAATTGGTCATCTAATACCCAGTGATGAAAAAGAAAAAACTTTCCTCCCAAAGGCAGGATTTTCTTCCCCTCTCTATCAGCAACAGCATGGGCTTGATCAGATCTAAATTTGTTACTTGCTTTTGAAACCACCAAAGAATGTGGCATAGGTGGATATGAAACCCCTCATGTGGGAGATGACAGTTGTATGCCCTCTTAGAGATGGATTAGCAAGAAGCAGGAGCAGCCCAGTTCAAGTTCTTCCAAAATAAGCACACATCCTACTTCCCGAAGGTACTCCTAAGAAGTGGATACAATGTCTCTTCAACAACAGAAGGCTAGTTCTAAGTAGATACTGTGCAATCCACCAATGTATGAACTTGTAATTCACCCTCTAATGGATTCATAACTGGAGCCAGATGTTCTAGGAGAGGAGCCAATTCCTCTTCTTCCTCAGAGAATGTGTCAGGCACTATTTTCTGGGCTGCAGAGAGAGCTGAGGACATTGGATCAAAAAGACCACTTCAGCTGGATCCTTTTCAGCTGGAGTCTCGTCAATCTATTCATACTGTGGATGATCCAAAAACACCCAAACACCTATACAGGTGGGGCCCAGTAAGACCACAGTGCTCAAGACTGCCAATCTCCCCAGTAATTAGGATCTAGAAACATATCATAAAACGAGATTATACACACTGTCCGTTAAGGTTCCAGAAAAAAACTTCTAGATGGAACAGATTGCTCAAGTCACCTAAATCCATTTTGAGCCTCTTGTAATTGTAGGTCCAATTTCAGATCTGCAATGGATCTTACCAGGGACACGAGTACTCTGAAGCAGGGAAATGGAAGGGGCATAAAAGTGACATGAAAGGGGAAAAAGATCTGCCTGGTGATCCAGTAGGAGTCTTAGAAGACGGAGACTTCCTGGGCACCTTAGCCTTACTTGATGCAGTTTGTGTTGATGCAGACTCTCCTTTCAGTTGTGCCATCACACAGAACTGAACCAAAAATCTAACTAACTATTTTAACACTACAACTAACAAGAATATTTAAAAAGGCCCTAATAGAGAATACTCTGGATCCAAAGGACCAGAGCAATGTGTGTCCATCTGGTGCTTGTGATAGCTCATACACCTAATTAAAGGAGCTCTCTTTTAGGGATCCCTTGAGACTGGGTTATGTTGCTGGGCAGATTTGGCTGCTCAGATCCAGAAGCTTCTGGAAATTAAGTTGGTGGTTGCACTGAACATGTTCCACAAAGTTTTCTACTGCTGCTGTGGTCAGATGCCTAGAGCAGCAGCCACAGGACTGCAATGTGAAGAGCCCATGTGCTCAATGCATGACTGTGAGAAGCTGAGCCTGGAGTGTACAGCAAGATGTTTTCTCCCTGCTGTGGAGCATTTTGCAGCAGTTTTCTCATATGCACATGTGACTGATTGCTGGTTAACCAGTAAACTGATGGATGGTGCTGGTTCCAGTAGAGAAAGAAAAGCCTGCATGGATTCCTACACAAGATCCCTGCAACCAAAGAAGAAGACTGCTGCTTCTTCCAACCCAAGACTTTGAACTTGAATAGAAACTGCAACTAAGATATGGGTGAACTTCATCTAAACTTCCGGACTCTAGGGTTTCTTTCCCACAGTGTTGCTGTGGGAACAGTTCTGTTCAAAGTCATTTTGTTTTTTTATAAGGTTTATCAAGTTAGTAGTTAATAAAGTTCGTTATGTTTGTTCTTAGGCAGTATTTTAATGTTGGGAGGGTAACTGAACAGTCTTTCCTGTGAGTCCCTTATAGACTGAATCCTGAGTCTCCAGCTGCTTCTCTGTAGCAGTTGGAGTTTAATTTTCTTTTTTTTTCTTTTTGTTAAGGCAGTGGAGAAGGGCAATTAAATGAATTCTAGCCCACCCAAAGGTTATATGTGCAGTTGGAAGGAATCAAGATAGTGAAGGATGCAGTGCCGCCTTATATAGCTCCCAACTCAAAATGTTCACGGACACTGAGAAGACAGTCAGGAGGAGTCCACAGACATTAATTGAGGAAGATTCCACCATTAGGCCACAACAGTGTGTTCATTACCCATAAATGGGAATGTACAGAGCTACTTGAAGAAGAATCCAGATTTATTCTGCTAGCTTCATAAAGTCTCCTCGCTACAGGTCCACAGATCCATACAATAGAACTTGTCCACCACTGGAAAAAGCTAACCATGCCCCTTTTGTTCTAATACCTAAATCACAGTCAATCACTTGATGAGACTTTCTCGTAGAGGACAGCCCCTATTCACAATTTCAGGGAAATAATTTTTCTTTTCAAAGTCAAAACAGTCAGCCTGAAACCAAAAACTGGATTGTGTGGGACAGAATATCAAAGGATTGGATGCTGGACTGACTGGATCTGAAAAAAAAAGCAATCAAGGTTTCTGGGTCAGCAAAGGGTGTTCAATATTACTAAACCCTTTTCTAAATCTTCTGGATGTCCTCAAAGGAAGGAGAAAGAGCGAAAACGTTCAACAACTTGGTTGGCCATATCTGGGACAGATGCCTTCACTGGTACTCTTCCAGAAGAAGACAAGAGAAACAACAGTATGGGAAACTTTTGATTGGTCTGGGGAGCAAAAACCTCTATAGTGTCCCATTTCTTCAGTCTAGAGCGGCACACACCTATGACTGTAGGTAATCACTTCACTTACTCTATTTACTGGGGATTGAGTCAGTTCACTTACAGTTTGATCTTTCCTATACATATTAAAGTTTAAATGCAATTCACCCACCCATACAAACAAGATCTGGACTTGATGTTATGAGAGTTTAGGATACATAGTTTGAAGGAACAGATGCCTCAGCTGGCACCCATCTCAATTATCACCCCAGAAGCTCCCTGATGGGAAAACAAAATTGGAGAATCTGCTGCCCCAGTTTCCATCAAAAGAAATTAGCTTTACCTTGGCCAGTGATGGACAAATCTAGTTCCACTGCCCTCCACAGTGTTGACAGGAGGATGGATGTGTGGACCTAGACTTGATAAATACCTACTTTCCTGTGCATTAGATGCGCAAGGAGTAGATGGTCTAACTATGGCAGTTCATCCAAAAGATGACCAAGGCTTGTGTCCTGGGCTGCTCACATGCAAAAGTATCAGCCTTACCTTGTTGCTATTGGCAAGTTTGGAGATGGCATGGCATACTTCTTGAGCAAGGTGATAATCTTCAATTACTTTCTCATCTAGCCCAGTCATCACCAGAACATCTAAGTTACTGCCCACAATCTCTGGCTTTCCCCTGAAAGACAGTGGTTAAGAAAGAAATACATGTCACTCTTGAAAGCATGCGTCAAATATGTGAAACTGGCCACTCTGTGCCCCAGGGAAGAGAAGGGACTTGAATATGAGGAAACTGCTGCCAAGTGACCCCTCTAGCTGAGCTAGTAAGGCAGGAAATCCAATCCAAAGAGATAAGTACTACACATGCTCTGGTGGGAGGCCAACAGCACTGAAACAAAGTAAAGCAGACAGACTACAGTAGACATATTAGTAGCAACATACTGGTACCCTTTCCTAAGTTGCTCATATGCGGCAGCTGCAGTTAAGGGAGGGTTGACAGATCACAGTAGGGAAAGAGTTCCTCAGGGAATATTGTTTGTAAGCAGCAGTCGGTTTTCCAAAAAATGTTGCTGCAAACAAATACCTACTATACATCACTATAGCTGATAGTGTTGTCAGTTCTCCTCCACTCCTCCCAAGGGCAGAGACTTTCTGGATAATGAAAGGGAAGAGGCAGTAGCTGACGCTATTCTTATGGAAGGGAGGAAAACAGAGTCTAGGTGTTCTGATCCCTCCTCCCCTCAGTGAAAAAAAATGGGTCATTTTGCTTTGCAAATGCTGCTGAAAGTACCCTATGGTTGTGCATCAGTAATATTTTTGAGAGTCCATACTTAACACTTGTGGCATGAACTTGCTGCAACACCTAGAACAGAGGATGCCCTACATGGACCTCACTGGGAATTCTCCTTTTTCCAACTTCAAGAATTCTGAGAACAGCATCCAGAAGCATCACTGACTGATGCAGTAGTTTGTGGATATACGGTCTCTGGCGGGTTACTAGGTTAGGAAATGACGAACTGATACCCATGTATCCCAAAGTGCAAAGGCACCCTCTGCCCTGCCCAAAGATACATTTCCTCTGCAACGCCAAAGGTTTCAAATATCCCTATTCAGCAGCTTCTCCAATCTGTACAATGCATCTGTAACTAGGTACCCATATCTGTCATTTAACATAACATGAAAAAGGGAAGAAAGCCTAGCTTAGAACAGTGAGTTTCGTATCAGGTTAACAAATGAGAAAAGCTTGGGCCGGTGGGACCCAGCATTAGCATGTCTAATGCAACTATTCATTTCTGATCATCCAACTCTGCAGAAATCAGGGATCTTGCCACAAAATCTAGGGTCACCTGCTGTAGTCCACAGAGGCCTTGTACATACTCAACTCTGGGAAGACCCCCCACTTTCACAGAATCAGTGCTGACACAGCCGCAAACTATGGGCTCACCGTGCCATCATCCCCAGCAGCAAGACAGCAGCACGGCGCTCCAGCGAAGAACACTGCGATTTCTCTGTGAACTGCTCCCAGAGCAACTGGACCACGGGTGGCTTTATTTCATCTTTCTGCACAAACTCTGAGATCTGGGTAGAAAAGGATGCAAGAATACAGCAAGTGGGACAGGTTTGGCATTGTAGTGAGGGAATCACATTGGGATGGCTAGAATATTGTGACATGATGGGGTATACAAACCCTACACTGGACAACAAGGGAGCTTCCCAGATGACTACTGCCTGAAGCCCCCCCCCAGGAAAGGGAGAGTCAGATTCTGATGAATGCTGAGAGAGAATTAATTTGTTTGTGTTAATTCCACTTTCTTTTTGTTCATGGACTACCCTGGAAGGAGACTTTAAAGTGATACAATCAGAGGGTGACCGGGATAACACATCACTTGGCAGGACACACCCAGTGGGCTGCTGTCTCATGCTCAGCCACAAGGAGGCACCAGCAGTGAGTTAAACCCTTCACAGTGAGCAGGACGAAGGTTCAAAATCTTGGATGGAATTTGTTTCAGGGTAGGACTAGTACTTACTATTTCCTCTAAGCACTGAATAGTCCCTAGTGATGCATCTACCATGAGGAGAGAAAGAGACCGCACCAGATTCCGGGCCCTGGCCCTGCATAAAAGATGAGCAAAGAGAAGGTAATTTATATGCAGCCACCTCCCAGATCAGATCCCCCACACTGATCCACTCACTGAAATGTAGTGCACCTGCATTCCCTTTCCCCAGCAGGATACAGAAACATGTGAGAATAAGGGGTCAAGAGCTGCTCACATGAAAGCCATTACAAGGACAGAGACTATAAATACAACAGTACACATGAGAAAAAGCATCAGGGAACATGCAGTGATCTAAAGAGGTGGGCAGAACCTCCATTTTAAGTATCATTGGAATGAAAAGATATCCAGCAATACAGTGTACCCTAAAACAATGCAACTGTTGGTAATGACAAAAGGAACAGGTTACTTATTGACTCACTGTGACCAAAAGCACCCCTGTATTCAAACCTTACACACAACTGTAATAACCTTTGTACAATAAAACTGTAAGGTATCATTTGAAAACTAACAAGGAGTCTGGTGGCACTTTGAAAGACTAATGAGTTTATTTATCGCATGAGCTTTTGTGGGAGAGAATCTCACTTCATCAGACAAAGAATCTTCAAAGCATCTGATAAAGTGGGATTTTCTCCCCCAAAATCTCATGTGATAAATTTGCTGGTCTTTCAAAGTGCCACCAGACTCCTTGTTTGTTTTTGCTGCACTAGACTAACATGACTACCTTTTTGGAATTTGAAACTAGTAACTGTTCAGTAATATCATGGTGAAATGCATGTAGACACAATATGTGAAATCATGAAATCCCCCTGTAAAGGTGTTCAAAATCACACAGCAGTATACTGAAGGAAGAAGTGTGTATTTACCTCCATTTACATACAAATAATACACAGGGTCCTTGAGACAGCAGAGAGAAGAGATGGCAGGAGACAAAGCAAATTTGCATTTCAGCAATCACAAGGTGAGAAGAAAACATAGGGCCCCCTTCACTACCTGACTCCATTTCTCCTTCTTTACCATTTGAATACACTCTGCTTTGAGGGGTAACACCCAGAATTCACATCAAAGGTTAATTGGACTTTAAAAGGGGCAGAAAACCCCAAGCTTGCTCTTTCACATACGATAAAGAAATCAGCCTTCTGACTTTGAAAAGAGATCCTGACCCGAGCATTTGGTCAGCCTTGTTACTGGGAACACATAGTAAGGATCTTATCTAGAACCAAGTGTAGCTTGTTAACTTTTAATCACTAGAAATGTTATATTTTTATTTCTCTTGTAATGATTTCTGACTTTAATACCTCATGCTTGAATTCACTTAAAATCCTACCTTCTTTAATCTAAACCAATCCAGTGCTGTGTTTAAATTGAACAGTTTGGTAACGTCAGTTAAAGTAGCAAACTGTTAAATACTGATCCTTTTCAGGGGCACTGGATCTTTGCTATCTGAACTGCTCAGGAAGGGGCTAGACACAGCACAACACATGTTTCTAGGAAAATTCAGGACTTGGAGTGTGTTGGTTTTACCTTGCAAGTAGTAACCAAGCCTGGTGGAAGCCACAATGTGACTGGTGTATTGTTGATAAACTGTCGGACAAAGGCTACAGCTAAACCTGCATGCAGCAAAACAAGGCAGGCGGTGACAATTTCTCACTGTTTGGAAGGCAAACTTCCTTCACGCACCCACCCTTTCCCCTGACATGCAGAACCCACTGGCATTTCAACTTAGTATGAAGTTTGGCCACTGTTCATACTCCACTCCCAAGAGCAATACTCAGATTTGGGAGTTCCATACCTTTCTGAATCCCCACCAGGGCTCAGGTAGAGCTTCCTGTAGGCGCTCAGCACAGTTTCTCTAATACCCGGCTCTTTGGACCATATAAGAGGAAGCATCCTGCGGACTCCACACAGTGCCTGGGGGACACCAAACTGCGAGACTGTCACAAAGAAATCAATGGCCTCCTGAACCACTGGGGGAAGTAGAAACAGAAGTCAGTTCATTTATACACCACCCCTTCCTCTCTACTGCTGGGAGCATGCCTGCCAGAGACACTATTAAGTAACAGACCATACATCCACCCCATTCTTCCTCCAGCAAACCCAAAACTTATATCTAAAAAATGCTCCCCACAAATTCTTGTCACAACCCTTCTCCAACAGAGAAGTGGCTGCTATGGCACTTTTGGCAGGTTCCAAGCTATAGCTCAAAAGGAGAACTTAAAACAAAATATCTATTTGATTATGAACTGCAAACATATTTCCAGAGCCACGTCCTGCCATTTTGGAAGAAAAGCCATTTTGAATCAGAGCACTTGCTATGAAAAAATAAAATTACTTAAAACAGCTGCCATTTCTTCCCTACTGCAGCTGCTCAGAAGCACTTTTGACAATGACATGCTATAGCATGTCAGTGGTTTTCAAACCATGGGTTGGGAGCCAGTACTGGGTCACAGACCTTCCGGTACTGGGTTCTGGCACCCTCAATGCTGCCACTGAAAGACTGGAATGCATTGCTTACATAGGTAATTTCTGGTCCATGGGCGTAAATTATTTTTTTCAGCTGTGTCCCAAGGAAAAAAAAAGTTTGAAAACCACTGCTATGACTGATCCAATTGCTCCACAGCTTTTCTCTACCAGGCGACAGGAGTCCCAGGCAGAGCACTATAAGAACATGACTGGCTCCCTCAAAGAGCAAGGAAGGTTCCTGGATCCACCTCCTTTCAAGCATCCCAGAAGGAAAAAGAAAAAAAAGGGGGCAGGGGCGCTTAGGAAAAGAGAAGCTGAGAATCAATATTTCCAGCTCCCCAATTCTCCTCCCCATCTCTTACACAGGTTAGAGGAGCCCAAGAGCTGTTCCAACTTGCATCAGCTGGCTATTGTCCCCAGCGGGCCACACGTCAGATGGGGTTAAGCCATAGCATAGCATGCACCACCAGTCACTCTCCTCATTCTTCTGCACACCTGAGAACTGTGTCATATAGCAACATAGAAATCAGCTATGCTTGCTCTTGGATGACATTGGGGGAATACCCAACAGGAGTTCTGCAGGCGCTTCCACTATTTTAGCACCACTGAAGCGGAGAAAGAAAACAGGGCAGAGAATATATCCTAGAGAATTGATTGTGGCCACCTGACATTTCAAACTGCTTTTAGCCCTTCGGCTAAAGAGACCAGACTCTCTACATTTACCTTTAAAGCCCGCTGAGACTTTTAAATGCAACAGGAAACCTTTCTCCACCCAAGACAATTCTCTTTGGTGGTACTGTCAGCCTAGAATAAACAAAGTAGGCAAGCCCTCAAGGCACCTGCCCCCAGCTACGCCAGTCCCAGCCTCTCCTATGTATCCAAAATAAAGCTCTCCTACAAATATAAAGCACAGGAACATAGAAGTCTTAATAGGTAAGATGATCTGAGTATCACACCTACCAGAGACAGAGCCTTCATACAGCATCCTGCTGACCATACTCAAGGCTTCTGTGATTTTCACAGAGAAGCTGTAGGCATCTTGGAGATACTGCACTAGCATCTCTTGCTTGACCAGCTCTGGTGGTGGCTGCTCCTCTATTACAGTATCTTCGTTCTGACTGCTATGCAAAGGAGGCTGGATATTGTTTTCCCAACTGGAATCTACAGAACAATGATCCACAAACAATGCTGGGGGCCAGGAAAGAACACGTCTTTTAAACTCTTCATGACCTTGAAACATGCCTTCACCCCTCTTGATCTAAACCAAGATCTAGAGTCCCTATTCCAAAAACACAATCTAACAGCAGTTCCACTAGGCAGCAGTAAAGAAGACACTCGAGTTGGATTCTCAGCACACTCTCAGATTAGTCTCAGAATACAGTATGGTGCACAGTGTAGTGTTTTACTTCTATAGTTCCAGTATCAATATGGCCCCAGCACAAGAGCTAACCAGTGCAGAAAAGCTACCTGTGTAGAGCGTCCTCAGAATGTCCAGGATCATGGTTTCCTTGTCCCCCTCCACTGTTGAACTGGTAGTGAAGGGCTCCTTCCCTTGGAAGCAGCAAGCAGCCTTCTCTGTTAGACGGATAGCATCCCTGAACAGAGAGGACGCACAATCAGAAATCGTCCACTGGGTGGGGAGAGTCTGTCCATGAAGCAATCCACCACTCAGCTGTCCCTGGACCCGTAGGACAGCAGCTCCTGTTAGTGGCCATAGTCTACTGTACCTAGTAAGCTCCGCACAAGAATCTTCAGTGTCCCACAAGGTACACCTCCTTCCCAGGGCACAGACCTCACTTGAAAATACAATTACAGATGGCTGTTTCTAGGGTATCCCTCTTCCCCAGATTGCAGAACCCCCAAAACTCAACTGAAGCTCACTGGAGGGTCCCACACTCACTTGTAATTTAACTTCCTCAGCAACTGGATGATGTGCTCAGCTGTACTCAGTGCAGTCTCCTCAACCTCTACTGCTTCTTCCTCCTCTTCTCCTTGTGATGGGTGAAGAAACTGTTGCACAGTGGCCCTAAGCTCTGGCTCCATGGCTTCCCACTCTTCCTCGGGGGTAATCAGCGCAGCTATGAAAAGAGGGCGGAAGGAGGGAACGGCACAGAGATTCAGAACCATTATCTGAAAATGAGGGAAACATCTTTGACTTGGATGGTGTTGGGGTCCTGCACATGCCTCTCCAGATCCCCCAAGCAGACACCACCGCCTTTGCCTGCCCCCTTCCCAATCCTCCCTCCTATTCCACATGGAAAGCTTCTGGTGCTCTAGGCAATGTGGAAAGGAATTCCACACCACAGAACCTCTAAACGGATAAGAGACTAGGAAAAGACCAAGGCAGGTAGATTATGCATTCAAGACAGGAGATGGAATGAAAAGGGCACAGGAACTGTTGCTGGAAGTGTACAGGATAGCCAGCACGATGAGAAGAGATGAGATTACCTGTTGCTGCTCTGCGTTTGTCCCTCATTTCTTGCAGCTTTTGCAGCTCCTTCTTGAGTGGCTCAGCCAAGTCAGTGCAGCTTAGCTGGGATGTGACAGGGAGAACAGGAATGTTTCACTCTCTATCCCCCATCTGTTTAAATCAGGTGTGACCAAACTGCAGCTTTCAAGCCGCATGCGGCTCTTCAAAGAAAAAGTGCAGCTCGTAGAAGAGCACAGCAGGGAAGGGCGGCATGGTGGAAGACGGGGGGAGAAGTGTGCAATGGTCAGGGACAACAGAGAAGTGGTGGCATGGTCAGAGCCAGCAGGGAAGCAGCGGCATGGTTAGAGCCGGCAGGGAAGCGCAATACCTAGAGATCAGCACCTGAGAGAACTTTTACGTGCTGCATTGACAAGTTACTGCCCAGATGTTAAAAAAAACTCGCCATTAGCGTGCAGTGTTCTACATCCAGCAGCAGCTAAGTTTTTACTGTATAGGCCTAGTTTTCATGGTAACCTTATGTAATTATTAGAATCTGTCATTATTAGGATCAATATTTGTCCTGGTTTTATGATAAAATTAAAGTGCACAATGCATTTTAAGCTTAGTAATTTTGGAGTAGGTAAAAGCATGTGGTTATATGCCTCAGTGCAGCTCTCGAAGGTTTAATAATCAATCTGTGTAGCTCTTGAGTTCCAAAAGTTTGGCCACCCCTGTTTTAATCATAAGATCCTCCTTGCTTTCCCACAGCCTGCTTTCAGCCCCCACTTGAAGTACCCAGGTCCTATAGGAGACGCTTGCTTCTGGAATCTGAAGTAAGTTGGCTCTATACCACTTCCCAAGTTGGGGGTGGCAGCAGGTTGATAGTCCGTGCAGTTCGGCACAAGTGATTAAATGAACAGCATGAGCTCCATGACCTTGGAGGTGGAGCAAAGTCCTGAAGTCTAAACCAAGATCACAAAGAACAGTCCCCAAAGCAGACTCAAAATTAAACTGGGGCAGGTTTTCAGCAGCACTGAGCTACACATCACGCCCACCTTATGCACCTGAATAAATACAAGCTACTCTAAGCCTAGGGGATGGAAGTCCCAGATATTAGAGCACCTGGATCTGATGGAAAACAGGAAAACCTCCAGACCTGAGCCTGAGTCAGAGGGACAGCCTCTCCCTGCCCCGTGGAAGAAGAGAAATTCCAGCATAGTACAAGGATTTACCTTGCAGGAGAAGGGGTTGTTTAAGAGAAACACAGCCAGCAGCTGGATGGCATTCTTAACCACTGTTACTGATTTGTCTTGGAGACGGCTCACAGCCAAAGACACCACAGTCTGGAAGCGATTCAGTGGCAGGGCCTGTAGCAAAGAGAGCACAATGAAGAGGTTACCCCAAAGACCTGGACAATGTAGATCCAGTCTTTTCGTTCCTCTAGCCAAGTGAAAAGCTGAAGTTTCCCCAGAGCCCAGCAAGAGACTTCATGTTGTCCCCAACAAGAGGTCAGACTCCCTACTTTCACCATACACAGATTTACCTTTTGCTGGACAATCCGAGTAAAGAGCTGCAGCACACGGCTGCGCACAAACCCATGGATATCACACACATGGGCCTGGAGCGTATCCAGGAACTGGTCCCGAGTACTCCTGGCAGCTTCCTCTAGCTGGTCTCCGTTCAACACCTGCAGCAGTATCTCTGCCATGGCAGTCAAGATGGCATTTCTCATCACATAGCTCTGCAAAGAGGAAATTACTTCATTAAACTGGGTGTGGAGGGAAGGCATGGCAATCCCCCTCCAGCTACAACTCGTGCTAAGAGAGCAAAGATGGTCCAGTGCTTGGAAAACCCAAATTCAAATCCCTACTCCACCACAGAATTCCTACATGGCCATATGCAGGTGTGGTGGAGCCCATGGCTGCATCTTCCAGCCCTGCAGCACCCAATATGTGGCATGAGCATCAATTGTAGACTTTGAGGAGGACTTAAGAAAATTTGTGTTGATTATGAATTTAGAGTGAGCCACGCCCTGCAATTTAAAGAGAAGCAAGTTAGGCTTTTTGCTGTGGGGAGCACCACTTCCCCTGCAGCCCCAAAAGAGCTGCCATCCTTTTTCCTGATGCATCTGCTCAGCAGCTTCCCTATTGGCCAAATGCTCCATTACAAGCAAGGCCACTCTATTGGCCCAAGTTGGCAATTTCCCAGGAAAAATCAGTTTAGGGCAGGATGCTGTAAATATCATCTTAAGAATGGGTTAAACTGGGGGAAAAAATTGCAAGAGTGTCCAGCAAGTTAGGCAAGCACAGAACGGATCTGTTCGAACTTTGGATACATCCACTCAAAACTGAAGAATAGGCTTGGCCTATCACTAGGTCAATGTTGGTCAGAACATTCTGCATGGGCCAATGGAATTGAACTGGCACCTTGCAGCTCTGCACCCTTCTGATTAGTCAATGCTCAAAGCCTGCAAATCATCAGTGCCGCAGAATTAAATGATTTCAACTTGTGTTTATATAATATTGAAAACTGAAAAGAATCATGCCATGTATAGCTTTCTTTAGAAAAGAACACACCCTGATGTTATAATTATATAGTATATTACTTATATATGTGCATTTAATTATCGTAAAGGAATATGTATTATAATTACATCTGAGTATTACACCCACCGTAGTTTCACTTCTGATTTACACAAATCTAGCAACCTACAGCTGTACGTAATTACAACTTGAATACATAACTAAACCTTAGTGTAATGTGGTGTGCATTAATGAAAGCTTAGAAAACAGAAAATGCCTTAATCCGGTACTAACTAGTTATTTCTGGGGTGGTTAAAACCATTTTACCAGGTAAAATACCACCTCTGGTAAATATCCAACACCGTCCCTGCTTTTGACTACTTCCTTGCTAGAGTATAGGAACCCCAAGAAGATCAGCTGGCTGTCTGACCCTAGTGGAACATACAGCAAAGGATGGGTATTTCTCCCTTCAGTCACCGAACAGAAGGGAAAAAGAAGCTGAAAATCAAAAGCTAGCTGCAGGCCTCTGCCCCTCTAATACTCAGCTGTTGGACATTACCTATGCAAGAGGAATTCCCAGCATGACACTGTGCACTAACTCCTCATCCATTCACATCATCATGCCGAGAGTGGGCCAAGGCAGAGAATCTGCCCCAGAATATTGATTGCCACACTTTGATCTTTGTGAAATAGATTCAGCAGGGGAATAGCCAGGTGGGGTTTTTCTGGCTGCCCCTGACTCCCTGCAGTGGGGCAGCCAGCTTCTGGTCACCAAACTAGAAGCTGAGATACAGCCCATCCATAGCAGGGCCCAGCAGCAGTGTGAATTTATACCCCATGGCTGCGGGGCCCGGCCAGCACCAATGACAAACTGCAACCAGAACAGCGCTGGCGCCTCGGCTCCACTTGTGGCTGCTGACTGGTCCCCACGGTTGCTGCAGAGAAATTCGCATCACTGCCAGGTGCTGCAGTGAGTGGGCCTGATCCTCACCTGGGTGGTCCCAGGCCCCCCTGTCGCTGTCCCCCTGAGGTTCAATCTTCAGGCCAGAGACTGGACCCCAATGCGCCACAAGCTCATTTCCCTGGAGATGCAGTACTTTGCCCCTTCTCATGCAGTACCTCTCCATCTAGATGATGCAGCAGGACACTCAGGTTTGACATCACTATCGCTGGGATTTGTTCAGCCAGTTCTGTGAGAAAGGAAGCGTAGCCCTTCACTCCGGAAGCATCCCGAGTCAGATCCTGTGGACACTTCTGTCCAATCTCCCTGCACAAAGAAAGAGTCAGTGCCCAAGGCTACTGGGAGTGGAAGAGGCAGGGGCTTGAAGAGTTTCTCACCTCAGCAGCTCTCCCACCATGCTCTTCATGCTATATTCCGTGGCCCACAGGCTCACAGCCATTGCAAACACTGAGGCTACATGTTCAAAGTGCTGCAGCATCTGTGTGATCTTCAGAGTTGCACCTGTAAACCCAGAGGAGGGGGGAAAAAAAGGATCAGAAGATTCCTTCTTTTTGTGTAAGATACATCAAGAAAGGGAGGAGACGGACTCACTGAGCATGTGGTCATAGCGAGTCAGAGCCACAGCAATCACATGCATTACCGCCTCCCGTGTGGCTCGATGCTTCTGGTGACTGATGCTGGGCTTCTCCAGAATGCGGTAACAGCTGCCAGTTACTAAACTGAGAGAAAAATAAGGAGAGATCATAAGGAGACTTCACACTGCAATCGAACAACCCCAACCAAGAGATCTGAACTAGGGCTGCCTCTCAGTTTTGATGCCTTCACCGTGGGCCCCAGATAAAACTGTTGCCTAGGCTCCAGCATTCCCATGTTCCAAGTAATGAGTAAGGCCTGTGTAAATAACAATTTCATGGGCTGCATGAAAATCATGAAATTAGCCCACTGCCATGATTCTTTCCAACAATAGAGGTGCTCTTCCATCTACCCACTGAGGCTGCAGCTGCTCACCATGGCTTAGCCGGTCCCATCCTGGGGAGTGGAGACAGACAAAAGCGTCTCAAAACACAGCACCAGGTGGTCTGACTCAGCCCAACCCAACTCACTCCATCCTAGGTCATGAATGCTGCTCCTTGTCTTGTCAGCAGGGAAACGGGGTGGCACTGAGAGCACCTTTCTGATGTTGGAAAACATCAGAGCAGTTTGAAAAGGATGGGAGAAGGGAGGAGAGAGACTCTACAGCTGTGTGTGTCTCAGGAAACTCAAGAGTAAAGAAAATTTTCTCAAGGGCTTTAACAGTGAGGCATCCATTCTCACAGATGCTTCAGCACTGGGAATGGTTCCCCAGCTTCTCTCTCTTGGTTCAGTCTTACCCTATTCCCCCAAATTTCTTCCTAATCTATCTCCCTGCTCCCCCGAGGTTCACACCATAGAAACTGCCTTTGAACAAGGTGGGACAAAACTAGTTTCTCAGGCCATCTGTCCACTGACAAGTCAGCCCTTCCAAAAGTCTCCCCCATATAGCTTACCCCCTTCAGTTGTTCCATCCTGCCTACTGCCCCCCAGCATTCAGTTTGTCCCTGACCTGATGAATTCCTCCTCCACCATCAAACCACTCCACAGTCGATGGAGGTCCAGTTGCAGCAGCTGTGACAGCAGTTGTATGAGTGGCTGCCTCTCCTCCTCCCAGCAGAATCCAGAGCCCCTGGCACGGTTCTTCTTGCTCTGAGGAGATTATGGGTATTCACGTCAGTCAGAATCCTCTTTGAAAATAGGAGGTGACCCTCAATCATTACAGTATTGAAATCTTTGACACACACCAGCCAGGAGTCAAAGGGTTACACCACACAGAACTAGTTGCAGGTGTTCTTCTAATACAGGGAGACAGGTACATGATTGAGAAGAAAAGCTAGTATATTGGAACAGCAACAGAGGCATGTTCAGAGCACCCTGAATATTCAAACAACACTGGAGCATTACATGCTGTAATCTGTCATATTGCCGCCATAAGCAACACCTTAGAAATGCACGTACCGTAGCCTGGCTCTCCTCATGTTAGACTGACCTTGCCAGCACCCACATAGGAATGCTCAGTTATGGCACTGAACAGACGTTGCAGTCACATGAGGGGACACCAATGCACAAGAATAATGTATAGGTGTTCTCAGTGCCACCCCGTTGTTGCAGAGTCCAACAAGTTTATGCATTTCCATTTCCACAAAAACCACCCTGCCCTGATGTGTACCTTCCCATTGGGATCCAGTCCTACTAAGCCACTCTTGCAAGAGTCTGTTTCGAAGGCCTCCATTAGATGAGTCAGCACATAGCAGTTCATTTTAAGAGCATTGAGGTGAGCAGTGCGGTCTGAGGGGTTCAGGTCATGATTATCCAGGATGGAGGAGAGGTCACTGGAGTGACGGGACACCACTGGAGGAAGGTGGGATGGCATAAGCATCACTATCCATACACACCCTAAGCACCCATTTCCCTTGTAACACACTCACAGCAGTCATCAGATTACCAAAGACCTGTGCTCATACCACACCAGCCATAATTTGGGCAACACCCTGTGACCCAAGACCCGGAGACGCTAAGTTTGCCCTGTTCCCATACCATGTCCACCCCTAGGATCACTTGGTAGTAGTAGACGCATCCCCTTCCGGGAATGAAATGGAAAATGGGACTTCCTGTCGGTCTGCCCTTACAGCAAACGCACAAAACTCTGCACTGCCTGCCAAGATTACAGACCTATATCGGGGATGGGTTGAGGGTGCAGCTCAGCCAGTGGGGTCACATTTGCCTTCATATCATCATAGAACTGCAGGGAGGAAGCAAAACATCTCTGCATCCCTGCACAAGGGTCCTCAGACTCACCTTTTACCATCAACTCCAGGGCATCCTCCTTGATTGCTGCATCTACAGATTGGAAGTGGCTGTGAGGAAGAGAGAACAGATGACAAAATGCAAGATGACCACTGACAGTAGGTCTAGTTCAAGGCTGCAACACAAGAGGCTTCAGAAGCAACTCTAAACTTGTCTTGTAAACCCAGTCCTCTCCCTACCTGCCTGCAATTGTGTGAAGGTTCAAAGAAGTACAACAGAGGGCTGCCATGGAGAATTTGAAGACAAAAGAACAGATCTAACTGATTTTAACTCATTGATGGGTTTACCTATACTCAGGAAATTGTGTACTTAAAAACACATGTGCTGTAATTTTGGTTAGGATACACTATATTCCTCCTCAGAAAACAGACTGAGCACTTATTCCAAGGGCAAAACTGTAACTATAGGAGGTGCTGATGCACTTTTAGGCAGGCCTTGTCATGTACATAGAAGAGCATTTTAAAAAGCTATAAACAAAATGTGGACTTAAGTCAGCCACTGAGTCATTAGAATTTATAGCTAACTGAAGAAGCTTATTAAGCAAATACCACTTCACGTCATTTATTTTCTTCCCATTCTGCAAGTTCCCCCATCTTCAAAGCATCTGAAGAAGTGGGATTTTCTCCCAAAAAAGCTCATGTGATAAATAAATTTGCTAGTCTTTAAAAGTGCCACAGGACTCATTTGTTTCACTTCACTTTTGAACACCAAATGTTAGCTGCACCACTGGCAGAAATGAGAACAGCAGTGCCCATTCCCACTGATCTGGACACGCCATCACCCCTGAAGCCCATAACCAGGTCACTATCCCTCACTCTTACAGGGTGGAATATACTCACTGCAGTAGGCTGTAGAAAGTGTCGAAGTGCTGGAGAATAGCCAGAGACCCCTGTACCCGGAATGCTACTTGAAACTCTGAGGAGACAGGATGACACAATTAACACAATACTGTCAACTGCAAGAGATCAAAAATCATGAATCAAATGCCATAAAGTCTTAAGATTAGTTCCACAAATAACAAGACTAAACAAAACCTATCAAACTATATTGTTAACCTCTTGACTCTCCACTACTCTTCTGGCTATGCGTGTGTGATAATTTCAGGCTGAAGACACCTTTAATGGACACAAAATGGACTCCTCTCCCTGGCCACTCAGGTGGAGACTGCACCTATCCTCTCCTCATCCCTAAAATACAGAAACAGTCATCCATTGTCTATTACTGTCTTGACTTCCCCCGTCACCTGCCTCACTGCCCAAAGGATTCTCCCTCTCCCTAGACCAGTGGTTTTCAAACTTAGGTTTGGGAACCAGTACTGGGTCACAGACCGTCAGGCACTGGGTCGCGGCACTCCCTGATGCTACTGCTGAAAGACTGGAATGCTTTGGTCAAACACGCACTTGCTGCATCGTGGGCATAGATGATTTTTTTTCAAGTGGGTCCTGAGAAAAAATAAATTGAAAACCATTGCCCTAGACCCAGCAGCAACACCTCTCTGATTCCATGGCTTGGATGTCAAATAGAAAAGTCTCAAGGCAATGAGAGGAGGGAAGTGTTGCTGCAGGGCTTGAAGCATCATTTCTCCAACTCCCTCCACCACATTTTGTTGCATCAGGACCATCTCGCTGCTAAAGTACCATAGATGAATCACAGATGCCAAATCCTAGTTTTAAGTAATCCTTTCAATTTTTTACACGCATTTACAAAATTACTAATTCAGGCTTCCATCTACTGATTCTGGAAGGATGTCATCTTGAACTGTCTGACAAAGTGGGATTTTCTCCTGTGAAAGCTCATGCTGAACTAGAACTAACATGGGCTACCCCTTTGGAACGTGTGTGTGTGTGTCACTCACTATAATTCAGGTCCAATGGGCACAACAAATAGTGCTGTGGCTGCAAAGGGCAATCTTCTCCACTGCCCCTGTGGCACATGCTGTGCAGCAAAAGTCTAACAAAAGACAAGCTGCAGCAATTCTGAATGTGTTGGGGCACTGCTAGATTCCCTACAGAGACAACATTTATGCTCTATCTGTCCAGTGTGAACCCTGCTACACTGTGTTAAGACCTGAGCAAAAAAGCAGGGCTCATGGGGACAATTAGAGTATAACATGCAGCCTACAGCTTGAGTGGCAAATCCACCACCTCAAGCCCCTTTAACAGCACTGCAGTTTGTCTTCTCAGACCCTCATTGTCTAGCATACCGGGGAGGAGAAGCTGGAAGAGGCAGTAATGAGAGAGAATGTGAGGGAACGTGACAGTGGATGAAAAGGAATGGGGACTGACCACGTTAATTGAGAACTCTAGGGCAGTGGTTCCCAACCAGTGTGCCGGGGCACACTGGTGTGCCGCAGGAACACCCAAAGTGTGCCACGAGCATGCCTGAGAGCTGGAGTTAAAGTTCTGTCTCTGCTCAGCTCAGCCACGTGGGCTGTGCAGGTCTGGGAAAAGGCAGGGGTTAAAATGGGGAAGGCACCAGAACAAGGTCCTGGGGTCCCCTACTTTTAGGCAGACAGCATTCTGGCCCCCTAAAAATAGAGGAAGACACTAGGAGCAGGGAGTTCCAGGGGTCCCCCTAAAAATAGCAGGAGCAGCCCAAACCCAGCTCCACCTTAAGCCCAAACAACAGAGAGTTGAGGGAGGCTGGGAGTGTGTGAATCTCCCCCTGCAGGGCAGAGCAGCTCCCATCAGCAGCCTGCAAACAGCCCAGGTGAGGGCTTTGGAGGGGAAGAGCTGCTGGGGGTTGTGTGCGGCAGATATGTGTGTGTGTGTAGCAGAGGTGGGTGGGAGTGGCTGTGTAGCAAAGGGTGTGTAGCTGGGGTTGTGGAGTGGCTGTTTGGTTGGGGGTGTGGTGGGGTGTAGCTGGGGGCTAGAGGCCTAGTTCTGGCCCCTGCAGTGATCGCAGGGTCCCTCACAGGCAGCAGGGGGCTGGGGGAGGGGAGGACGGGACCCACTGGGGTGGGAGGGAGCAGCAGTGGGGTGAGGATTTGTAATGGGTGGCAGAGAGCCACTGTGGAGAAGGGAGAAGTGGGTGCTATGCCATGCTCCCCTGCCCGACCTTCCCACTCCCCAGGTTCCTCCCAGCCCCCTCCACAAAGCCACTCGTGTTCTCCCTTCCTCTCTTGTGACGCTTGTGCTGTTCCCCACATGGCTGCCCTTGTCTTCTTTTGCCACCCCTGCCCTGCTCTGCTCCCCACACTCACTGCTGCCACTGCACACAACTCCTGACCTCCCCTGTTTTGCTACCCCTGCTCTGCTACCCCCACTACCCCATATAGCAGGATTTCCAAAACACTATGCCACGGTTCATGAATATTCATAAGTAATTTGTTAATTTGAATAGTCATGAGTTTTTAAATGGTGGCGTGCCTCAAAAAATTTGAAGGTATCAAGGTGTGCCATGGCAGAGAAAAGGTTGGGAACCAGTGCTCTAGGGCTATATCTACACTATGGGCTCAAGTGGACTTACGGAGGCTTAAGTTGACTTAAAGAAAGCCCAGGCCACATTTGGAGTTCATTAAGTTGACTTAAAGGCCTCCTTAAGTCAACTTAATAACTCCTACCCCTAAAGTCGACTTTAAGGGTTAAGTTGACTTTACGACACCGACTTAACACAATGTGGTCATTAAGCAGTAACAAGTGGCGTGCCCCAGGGGTCGGTCCTGGGGCCAGTT